>CM031576.1:8803008-9209008 GCA_018467065.1 Ephestia elutella | reverse complement strand
CCCTCGTCGGATACGTGTCCTCAGTAGCGATGTATTCACGTTTAATTCAGCCACTGCTCTCACTCGATCCTGTTTTAGGAAACAATCCTCGTGATCCCGCCGTGATGCTGCATAATGTAGCCAGAGCCAGACGATCTCGTCTAATATTTTTTTCTTACAAAAAGCACTCCATTAAAAAAGGACATTCACCTTTTTTGAAATGAACAGAGATATTTATTTAAGGTTTTTATTTGTGATTTTTGTTATTATTGTATTTTTGTTTCGAAATCTCGGGTTCGTCATTTGGAAGACTAGCGTAGGAATAATATTATTATAAGTTACTTAAATTCAATATAATACAGAGAGATATAACGATATATATTACTTTCCCACCTTGTAAAAAAGAATGTTATAATCCAGATGTGCTCTATGTTATTCCTGTCAGAAATGAATTTATTGAAAGGCTTCGAGTAGTTTTGGTGAATGTGAACAAACCACGTCTGCGTGGTTGTGGCGATGCGAAGCCAAAGTTCTCCATCATACCTGCGTCACTTGAAAATTGAAAAACTTTCGCAATGCCTTTCTTATGGAAATAGTTCGCGTTTACATTCGAGTGAGTTGTCATTGTGGGGATTCACTGTTGCAGTCTTATTGAAATAATAGTTCGCGGGGATAAGTTTCGATGGCTGTATATTCTATAAATAAGCGCTTTATTTTCTGACTGAGATGCAAATGGATTTTAATAAAATGAGGCTAGAATTTTAATACGTATAACATGAAATCTCTAAATAAGAACTTGCATAAGAATTGAAAATTAAAATTGAATGAAAAAAGCTAGACTTAATTATACGATACAAAGAAAATGACTATTGTATTCCAATTGTCTTGCATATGACCGATATCAAACTGGTGCTGTTCCATAAACATTCATCAGTCTGGGAGACCACTCCCAGAATACAACAGATCGTTGTTTATGAACACTTTGTGTTCGCAAGCACAGGGTTTAATATGGAAACATTATTTATGATCACGACAACATGAAACTATACGACTTTTTTGTAACGCATGCACATTTTATACTCGTTATTGGTACTCGTGCCGCAGTATGTATCGAGTTGGGTATTTTAGGACGGTAAAATGCAAGCCCTCGCGATAGCCGTGTAAATCCGCATGAAATATTAATACAGTTTCGTGTAAACGTGTAACAAATGCGGTAATTTAAGCCACCTGCCGGCGGCGGCTGCGACTCGCGCACCACGCTACTATGCACCACTTTTAAACTGCTTACCTTATGCTGCTATGCCATTTAATCGTGTTTTTGTACAGTCAACATAGATAGGTTTTTAAACAACACCATGTTTTCTAAATATGATGTTCAATTTCTACTAAAGGGATGGTCAATATTGTCTAAATTCAATTGATACCGACAGTCGGTCTCGGCCAGTCGACAACGTCAGCAGCACCTCGAATTTTACTTTGTCTCACTAAAGTAATATCACCCACCACCACCTTCACCAGCAGCCACCTTCATTGAGTGAATTTTGCTGCGTAGGCTTTCTTAGCTTGACCACAGTTCTTCGTCTATGACTTCGGGAAAGAAGAGTAGGTTATCGGTAAAGGAGAAAATGTAATGATTTATGATATGATTCTGTATAACGTACTTTCTTATATCTGATCATAACTTATATATGAATTGATACAGTAATTACCTTGGATCTCATAATTTATTTGGCATATGAGACAATAAAATGTTGCTATATAATTTTACCTCATAACATACGTGAAGTATTACGCATATATTAGTAAGTGATTAAGCAATTATCAAGTTGTCGAGCAATCATCTTGGGCTTTGTTAGTATAGTGTCACAACACTGGGTAACACCAGCTCTCGCGCCGAGTATTTGTACACCCTGTGTTTACGGAGTTCGCTCTGTTTGCTTAGGACCGATATTATAAGCTAACTGGGCCTTCACACGTCTCTTGATTTTTATCAAGATGGTATCGAACGTAACTCAATAAGTATCCAACGTAAACTTGTAGTCTAGGTAGTTTACTGTGTAAGCAAATAATGTTATTTTTTTATCTAACTGAAGTACCTTTTCGACTTTGTAAAATATAATAAATATTAAGATTAATTTCAGAATTAAATAATTTAAATTCTTAACACAAGCCTAATCTTTACTACGAATACAAACTTCTAACTTTAAATACACATAGAATCCACTAGCATTTTCATGCTCAGTAAGTAACTTATAATAAACAAAATTTTAAAAAAGAAAATTTCAGAGCTAAAACAGGTTGCATCTTTTCAGGAAAGAAAAAGTTAAGCACGTAAAGTAATTAAAGACGCAGTTAAAATAACTGTCCAAATTCAATACTTCAATTTTCTTTGAAAGGCTTCAAATCTTTACAAAGATTTTCATACTTTTGTAAGCAATACTCGAGCAGGGTGGAGTCACTCGGAAAGAGTCCACTAGTACCGGCGCAATCATCTAATGAATGCTTCCGGGCAGATAAGCTTCGATTAAATGGGCGCTTTATTGCCAAAGGAAAGGCGCGCTCCCTTTATGTGCACATTGAGATATCTATTATGGCAATGATACCGGACATTGTCTCCAAATATATATATTTTTCAGTCCACAAAGTTAGGTAGTTTAGTTTTAAAATGTTAATAAGTAAGTATAGCAAGGAAACATCGCATTCGCACAAACCTTTATTTATTTAGCATTATTTGTTTCGGCAGCAGTTTCTTGCTTAGATCCATTACTATACATAATTATGTATAGTTTAACCCCAAAATGTTACAACAAATTATAGTCATGCTAAACGACGACTTGTAAGTAATTACTACCAAATATCAATTACAGTTTAATAAATTATTTCCGCTATAAAGACGTCGGGCTGTGGTTAGATTTAAGATAAGTGCCTAGTAGGTAGGTGTGTAGGTTGTACAATTTATCGCCTGCATATCCTTTCAGCGGTAGATAATGACCGCAGTAAAACGTTTAAGCACGGAATAACTGCTGCTAGAAGCCGTTATTACAATATTATGAATGGCTTCCCCGACGTCTACTCGCGCCGCGCCGCGCTTCCCTTCCGAATGTATTGTGAGTACTTACTACTTGACAATAAATTTATTTTTAATTCTTTTGAGCACACACCCTTTTATTCATTAAATAAATCACTGCGTCGCATTATCTTTACCTGCTTTAAATATTCTGTCACGTAAAGGATACAATAAGAACACTAGCTGAGTCCATCTATTAAAACATTTATAAATTAGTATATCTGTATATTTAGAGATCTAACATTTATATCTAATCATACATATAACTAGGATCCATATATAAAAAAAATGTAGCTGCTAAATTAAAATATTCACGCTAGTTCTTCCAGTAGGGATCCTTTTATTTCTCATAAGGTTAATAATCATAATATGGTTTGTCATAAGGCCTTTCTCATAATTTATTTATCATAATATTTTATTTAAATAATGTTTATTGTAATAATATTTGTGTAGGCATAATTATAGATTGTCATACTGAATTTTCTTATAAAATGGTTTATCATAATGGATTTGTCATAATTGTTGTAGTCATAAACATACTTTATTTTTTATTTTGTTGATGGTTTCCTGAATCGAGTCTGAAAATGTGATATTTGATTATACCTATTTCACATTAAGTTGACAAAGACACTAGTATAGGTTAGGGTGCGGCGGGGGTGGCCCTTGGGCCACCCCTAAGCCGCGAACATAAACAACAAAAAAACTAAAACTTAACAAATCTTACCTTTTCTCTGAGTACATCCGTACATTATGAGTTCTCTTTTCTCTGTACTTTATGAGTATTACTATTATAATTAAATTATATTATGATTATTTATGTTTATGACAATTTATATTTATTACAAAACAATTATGTTAAAAAAATTATGTGAAAAAAATTTATTTTAATTTTAATTTATGTTAATTATGATTATGTGAAAAAACATTATTTCAAACTATATTATAACAAATATTTTTATAAGAATCATTAGAGACCCCTTCCAGTACATATTTAGTAAGTTCATTTAATAAAGGAAAAATAAAGTTAAGGCAGCTTACCATTAGTAAAATACTACCTAATGAAACTATTATCTGAGCACACAACCGCCTTTGTGAAACTTTTAAACGCAGTGATTTAAATTTACTTTCCCTCGAGTATAAAAAAGACACAGAGTGTATCAAATTGTGTTTCTAACTGAGAAATTACTTTGGGATTGAATGCGCAAACAAAAAGCGATTTAACATCAATTTGGGGTGGCGAGTAAATTCACCTGTATTGGTGGTATTTAGGTGGCGCGACGGAATGGTTTTCCGGACATTTTTATGCATAAACGACTAAAAAAAACTTTAACTTTGTATAAAAACTCGATGCGCTTTGTCGAGGTATGCTAGACCTCTAACACCAAAGTTCCTAGATTTTGATGCTGGCAAATATTTGTTTTGACAGATATTTTGCACCGGGACCTAATTTATGAGTACTTACTAAGTATTAGTTTATTTAATCTGAATTTGAACGAAAGAAACGGCATAATTTACAACCAGAGTTATTTGTACGACGTAACATTTGAGAGTTCATAAGAGGCTGAGCTTATTTGGAGCACATATCGCTCGTTACGTACGCGGTAGTTACAGTTCCTCCGAGGCCTCCCTTCCGAGGCAGGCAGAGGCGGCCTCGCTCGGGGCGCGGTAATTAGCGCCGCTTTCCTTCCGCCCGCCCTGCGCGGCCGCCCTAACAACCCTGTTCCTTGTTCTTTGCTGCAACACTGATATACTTGCGTAGTGTTTTGTTACACATATTTCTTACTACTCTATTTACTTCAAACTCATATGAGGTATAGAGCCGAAAGTCAAATTCATTTCATGTTTTATTTGATGTAGGATGTAGATTTCCATGTGGAAAATATTCAAGAAAACAAGATCACAGCATGTGAAATATTTTATGTTACGAGGTTCGTTGCCTCCAATCAAGACAACAAAGATACAGTAATCAGTATTTTTTGTGTGCATTATACCCTCCCATTTATTTAGACGAGACAGAGCAACGATCTTTCAGCCATACAAAGAGAAAATTCGTTTAATTTTAGAAAATACTTTTCTTGTTCATATTCAAATTGTCATCGTCCTTTAAATTCCTCATAATCCGTCCAATTCTGAACCGTCGAGCGTCGCTCGGGTCGCAGTAATCAAGACGGCTTCAGCTGGATTTCATTCATCCTTACACTAGATGTGCGGACTGCTGATATGGAATCCTCAAAGATAATAATAGATTATATTTAAATATGTGTCTTCAGGCCGAATAAGTATTTTAGGAAATTTAGAAGGAAAATTTATTTTTTAATTTTGCTGTTTAAACTGTAGTCGTATTTGCACTACACTAATCCAGTGGAGCTCGGCGGGCGTGTGAATGTGTTGCGCATTTAAAAAAACTCATTACAGGCGGCAGTCGCGGCGCGGACGAGTGGCGTCTTTGAAGGCCTGCCGCTACTGCGGTATTATTCCAGATTATACCCGCTCCATACAAATGAAATCTCGCTTAAACCCACTGCAATTTCGGAACGAGAAAATAAGGCTCAAAAGTTGTGTTACTGCACTCGCACTTTCTGGAATTCTTTTGAACTTGAGAGCGAGACGTATTTATGGATCGAGGGCGGAAGTAAACTGTAGATAATGTTTAGATGAAATGTTCTAAGAGGGTTCAGCGTTATGTTGCTTACGTATTAATTGGTATAGATTGAGGGTGTGTACGTAACTTTATCTGGTCAATTTGAAGCTGGGCCTAAGTGTAGCGAGTCCGCTCGGAATAACCATTACATATTTAGTTAGTATGTCCCTGGGGACTGCGCTTGCGGTTCTTGCCATTAGTGCGATTGAGCACTAGCCGGCCCGAGGTGCTTTAGGATCGCACGGCTTTATAGGTTGCTAGTGTTCATTTTGGGTCAAACCACCTAATAATGTTTGGTTGGACTTTTTTCAACTTTTACATTAAATAATCACACTTGAAAAAGCATTTGCGGTACTATAGGTGACTAAGATACATTTTTTGTTTGTTATGAAACTTTCATTTGTGAAAAATATTTTTTTATTTTTATTTTTTTTATTTTATTTATTAGGAAGACCAACAGCCATTTATACAACAATAGGTTAACACTTAAGAACTAAAGAAGCCAATTATAGGTCCTCACAAATAGAGATATAATATCTATTTGCATTGCGTAGTGTACTTAGACAGCACTGGATTAGATACACTATGTGTGTGCATATTTATTTATTTATCCTAATGATTACAATGCCTACGAAATACTAAGCCATAGTAGAAGCAAGTATATAGAAGGTAACGGTGAAATATCGATGCTTTGCCGGTGCGGCCCGACTCGTATAGATGCAGATGAGCCAACTATTTGTCTTACCTGATGGCTGGGGTTGATTAAACCGCGAAACATTTAGCACTCACACGACTCACTATTGCCAAGATATATTGTACTCCTAATATAAGCATTCAAGTGATATACGCAACGAAACTGCCTAATAACTGTAAAGTGTAGATGTTTACTACTTTAATAGGAACATAGTTCTATGAGTTATTATCCAAATACACAACTAAATATTTATAGTAATTAGGTAAAATTAACATTAAATTAGTTAGGTATGAATTTCAAATTGATTGGTCAAATCAATACATTAATAACACTTTAATTGTTTTGTATTGTAAATGAGTAAATTTATAACAATAACATAATAACTAGGTATGGAAGTCTGTTACATTTGGAATTTCTCATCTCAAATTTAATTTTTAAAAAGTCAATAATATTTAATTTTTTTATGATTTTATTTTTTCTGTGGTTTTAAAAAAATCTAATAAACTTCATAGTTTTTGATGCGTTTGTGTACGAAACAAGTATTTCATATAGATGATCTAGACAGTCTTCAAAATCGAGTCCGTGTTGCTCTATTAGTAGAGGAACATAACTGACGGATACGGAGACCTGATTGTTTTAACGAAACATTTGATGAGGAGTTTCAGGAAATCAGGTCGGATCTGTTCTTAAAAAAAGTACAGACATCGATCTAAACGTGTTGATTTTTTAATAGCGGCCGCATGGGGCAACCGCTTACGTTGTGATTAGGGCAAATAAATGACGGACATTACTTGTAATGAATGTTTAGGTGGTCGTAATCGCATCGCGTAAAGTGTCGGCGCCATTACTCCACAGCTGCTGTTGCTGAGATATTGCTTCAGGCACCATTTACCGCCTCGTGTAGATTTATCCGTCTACGTATGGGACACTTTTATATGTTTACGCAGATATACTTTAAATCGGTAATAGGATTTAACCTTTCATTTCAGTATATAGAAATTAAGTGCACTCTACCTTTCACATGTCAGTCACCTTCAACCTATGGACATTTATATAATACTAGCTTTTGCCCGCGGCTTCGCCCGCGTAAATTTCCTACGGGAACAGAGCTTTTTCCCCGGTATGAAAGATAGCTTATATCCTTGTCTGTACTTCTAACTATGTGTATGCAAAATTTCAGGAAAATTCGGTCAGTAGCGTGAAGAGGTAACAAACAAACAATCTCAATTTCGCTTACATAATATTAGTTAGGATATTGAAATCCCCAAAGTTGGCAGCAATTAAAAAAGTGTTCAAATAAATTGCCCAGAATAACACTTTTCTCTCTCTCTTTGCTGCGGAAAATATTGGATATAAAAGATACGATAATCACGCTGCACTGTCACTATGCAGTATTTAAAAGCACGTATCTAACAGCTGCAGACGTTTCAAATACGCACAAACGTTTCATGTCTATGAATAAATCTGAACCATTTCATAATCCCCCAGCTCTTATTCAATAGGATCAATCATAGGATCAACCATCTCTTAATTGTATTAAATATGCACCTTCAGGTTCATAAGTCCATTGACCAATTAAAATTAAATTCATTCTCTCATTTTCTAAGACGTCATTTTTCACGGCGCTTTTTATTCGAATACTTTATTAAAACACAGTTAACATAAACCGATATATGAAACTCACTCGTATAAACAAACACACCAAAAGCAGTTAGCGTTGACAGGTGTGCCGTGGAGGAGTCACAATTTCCTGCACTTAACAACACAGGAAGCAATTTTGATGACTCATCAAACGACGGACGATTGACGACCGTCACCTAGATGTCTATCATTAGTATACGCCGAATGAAATTTTGATGGAAGTAATTTTTGTCTTTCGGCGTTTCCGTTAATATTATTATTTATTAAATTTATTAAACTGGTTTAATGGTAATTTAATAGAGCATCTTAATCTTCTGTTCTTGCTGGTCTTATTACTCCATCTTTATTTATGCCTCTTTCTTCCTTTCTAGGCCACCATTTGGTCGACGATTTACTCCAACTGCCATTTTTCTAAAATAAATATCATGTACTTACAAAGTATTTAATTTAGAAAACTTGTCTCTTCCTACTAACTCACAAATTGTTTACTTCTTTACTCAAAAAATCGTGAATACAATTTTAATCTGAAATTCCCAGGTAAATAATTTTACCTGGTTTAAATTAAAACCAGTTGAAAGAACTCTTTTGAAGTGCAAGTAGTTGGTAACAAAAGTATACAAATCGCGGTTGATTCCCGGCATCGCTGTGCTAAATTAAAGAGTGCTCAGAATTGAAACTTTAAACCGTGATCTCATTTGTATTAAAATAATAGGTAAAATTTAAATAATAGATCGCTGGAATAGCATCGACAGGCCAAGAAGAAGAAGTACTATACAATTTGTAAAAGTCTTCTTTGCTAGGGCTTTAATCAAATTTAAAGTAGCTTTGATTACAAATAATATTATTTAAAATTGCATTACCATTTTTTTAAATAGGTGGCAAATTCGATTTGCATACAGAACTATATCTAGATTTGCATATAGAGCTATATCTCTTTGATGAAAATTTTGATACCGGATATCTAATTTTGATTCCGGGAGCTTATTACCGGGCAAGCAGGGCTTGTTACCGGTTAGTACCGGTACCAAATTATCATAAAGTACTAGGAAAGGAAGTACCGGTACTTTTCTATAAGTTTATATGAAGAATTTGGCACCGGTGACTTCCGCCTTGCAAGTAGTGAGGAGTGTGAATGTTATTCTTCTGCACACTACATATTTCCCGGCTGAGCGCGGCGTTCGTCATCAAAGTTTGGGAATTGTGGCCATCTGCCGCGCGCGCAGATTACCATGGAGAGCTTCGTTTAATCGTTTTATTAATACGCCGACAAATCGTTTAACTGCTACTTGCTTCCCGCTACGCTCGTTATTCCCGAGTCTCCGCTTTTTTGCTCCGTCTAGAATTATATCTTAGGAAAATATCTCATTTATTCCAACTGTGTGACTGCTTTATTAAAAACGGGACAATGAGAACATTTTATACAATGTATTTAAAACTATACAGGGTAATGTTATAAACACTTGCTAAACTTTTACAATCTGCTCAGTATATGGTATTAAAAATTTCCTAAATTTTAAAGTAAAAGCAGAACATAAAATTTCGACTTTTCATACTAGGATCGGCCAATTTGTATGGGAGAGCAAAAAAGGATTGTCTTTTTTTTTGACATAGATTTCTTTGGAAAGTTGCTCAAATTAATCATTCAAATCTACTGCAAAATGTTTGGCTTGTGTTTAAGCCTGCATCACACGTTTTTAGCCAAAACAGGCGTTACTGAATTGACCCTGGTCACAGAATTAATATTAGTACTACGTAAAGAAAGGAAACTCCCTGGCCCTCCCGCAATATGGCACCCCCCCGCTCCTTCCGCACTTCTCCCCCGTTCTTGTGTAACTGTCTGTGGGACGTTCGACTATGAAAACGCACACATTGACGTGTTACTGACGTGTTCACGGATATACAGTTTCATTTGTAGTAGTAGTAGGCATATTAGAAGCGCCCGCCCTGCCAAAACTAGATCATTATTGATAATAAAAATAGTACTATAGGCTTCTCAAATAACTGCTACTACTTATACGAGACAGATAAAAATATTTTGCCTTTTATTTTTGCGTAAATACCTTCCAGAAAACACGAAAAATACGAAAAACAAGGTTCACGGCTTTAACGAAATCATTATGTAAAACACAAATTATAATTTCTACATAATGTTAAATCGCGAGTTTATTAAACTAGCTACAAGTTGCTCGTTTTAGATTTTTGAAAAATAACTCGAAAAAAATATTATATATCGTAACAATTCACTAAGAAATTCCCCATACATTTTTTGTATGGCAATGCCATCGCTCAATATATACGAGTTCCAAGCCCACGAAAAATCAGTCTGCCGGTAAGAGTCAAGGGGAATCCACGTCGCTCTGCTGCTCGGGAGGCATTTAATTTTCGCGTGTTCATGTATTCACAGACAGCAGAGAGTAATGTAGATCAGAGTTACATATTTATTACTTTTAATCTTTTTAAAATTTATATAGGTACCATTTTCATACTCATGAATGATGGCCGACAATTTTTGATGAAATAGAAATCGTAATAAATCGCAATCATAGAAATCGTAATAAATCGAAATCATAGAAATCGAAATCATAAAAATCAAAATAAATCTAAATCAAGATCCAAGATGGCGGACAACTTTTTTTTTTTAATTTTGCGATATGTATATCGTTTCAAAAGTTTTTCGGTGCGCTAATGACAAAAATAACATTTATTTTGAGATCCAAGATGGCGGGCAGTTTTTTTTTCAAGTTTACAATATGGGTATGGTTATATAGGTTTTTGGGGACGCTGATGACGAAAATAACATTTATTTTGAGATCCAAGATGGAGGACAGTTTTTTATTTTACAATATGGGTATCGTTTTCTAGGTTTTTGGGGACGCTGATGACGAAAATAACATTTATTTTAAGATCAGCGTCCTCGAAAACCTATTAAACGATACCCATATTGTAAAATAAAATAAAAAACTGTCCTCCATCTTGGATCTCAAAATAAATGTTATTTTCGTCATCAGCGTCCCCAAAAACCTATATAACCATACCCATATTGTAAACTTGAAAAAAAAACTGCCCGCCATCTTGGATCTCAAAATAAATGTTATTTTCGTCATCAGCGTCCCCAAAAACCTATATAACCATACCCATATTGTAAAATTTAAAAAAAAATTGTCCGCCATCTTGGATCTCAAAATAAATGTTATTTTCGTCATCAGCGTCCCCAAAAACCTACAAAATGTTAACCATATTGCAAAATTAAAAAAAAAAAATTGTCCGCCATCTTGGATCTCAAAATAAATGTAATTTTGTCATCAGCGCACCGAAATACCTATATAACCATACCCATATTGTAAACTTGAAAAAAAAGTTGTCCGCCATCTTGGATCTCAAAATAAATGTTATTTTTGTCATCAGCTCTCCGAAAAACCCTTATAACCATACCCATATTGTAAACGTGAAAAAAAAGTTGTCCGCCATCTTGGATTCCAAAATAAATGTTATTTTCGTAATCAGCGCACTGAAACACTTATAAAACGATACCCATATTGCAAAATTAAAAAAAAGTTGTCTGCCATCTTGGATCCAAAAATACTATTTTTGTAAACCTCATCCCGAAAAATTGGCCTTCATGGGATGCCAGGCAGATGTTTAACATCTTAGCATCCTGGCACGACGGTCATGCTATTTTCTGTCGCGGCATTCGTGTTCATTTTACTGCCAAGTCGCGCCAAGTATGTTTTACATAAGAAAATGGTCGTAATTTTATTTTTAGTATTCATTACCGTAAAGCAAGAAAAAAAAATTATATAGGTACCAACAAATCCTTTGCCGGATCTCGGTCACTTATTACTTCGGGTTGGCGGCAATGTCACGTCGATGTGTGCGTGTGACTTGCACACAGCCAGCTGCGGTCTATCAAATACCTAAACTCGGTCGGGCGCGCGGACGTGATACACTCTTAAAAATTCACCATAATGTAAAAAGTCGTTTAAAATATTTTGGTATCATAAGTAGTGTAGAGCCTCGTAGCATCGTAACCATGTCGTAGCAGTTACCTACGCCGTAGCGCTACGAGTCCCAGGTGAACTTGCTACGTAAACTCAGATTTTTTTTCTATTTGACTGTTCCGCTTAGTTTTGCCTTCTAAAAGTCTCGCTTCCATTAACTAAACACTGCTAATAAATCACAATAGTATGGATAATGTTTCATATCTCTTCTCTACATATGATAAAATTGTAACTGTTATATGTCTGAATATAGGTGACTACTACTATAAGATAAAATGTATGAAGGATCTTCAAGCCAATAGAATTTCTTTTTGTTTCTGTCTATATGTTTGTTTGTATGAGCATCATGCAAAAATGGAATGGAATTTAGATGCGGATTCTCACAGTTGTATTTCTGAAGATTGAACTTAAAATCTAGCAGAAACCAGTGCTTAATACACTGCTAAGAACTAAATATATTAGCAGCTATAGAACTTGATATAATAACAATAATAAATTACATGCAATAAAGACGCTGGCAATAGTTATAGCTAGTAGGTCTTAACAAACAAGATAAAGATTTTTAAAAGAATTTAAGTCTAGACAAAAAGTAAATAGCTAAGCCACTAAAACGTGGGTATGTAAATTTTTGACGTAAATATTCCAGACAGGTCCAGGGGCGCAAGGCAGACAGTTTAGTTTCTTCAAGCTGGTCGGCCGGTGCTGGAGCTTGCACCCTTTCATCTTTTACATTTTACTTTAACAATGTAGTTTCGTACAATTTGCTTCTAAGGCTGAGTTGCACCGAAAGTAAAGTTATAAACGTAACTTTTGTCATACATTTTGACAACTGGTGCAAGTCTTTTTTTCCTAACTGGTAAGATTAAGGTGACTGTTACTGTCAAAGTAAGACGCTGAAACTCAGCCTAAGCTAAGTCAGAAGATGATTGATAATTGATTTATTGTCATTCTTATTAATTAGTACGGAAAATTGTTGTTTTTGTTCGTTTATTTTCGGCGATTATTTTTGTCTTTTTAGGTAATTTCGCTTTGAAACGCTTCGCTCAGTATTTTTGTATTAGCTTGTCAAGCTGGTTATCCTACCTGTGTACTAGATTTTATCAAAATCTGCCGAGCGATCGAGTAATGACAGATTAACAAACATCCACATATCCAATTCACAATTATAAAATTAGTAGAAGAGAAAAAGTCTTGCAGGCAAGACATGATGAAACACGAGGGTGAATGGGAGCGAGGCCCTTGCAGTCGATTCACCCCGCCAACGTAGACGGTTATTAGGGACCGTAAATAATAAGTATTATAAGCTTTTTCGTATTATTTACAGGCAATACGTGTACGGCTTTTTTGGTTCATGAAAATTAACGACGAAATTATATATACCTTATATAACGAGAATTTTGAGAAGTTGCAATTGATATTTTTACTAATAACATATACACTATTTACAAAAATATAAATTGTAAAGCGCTTTGTTGGAGGACAAAGTGCTCTTAATTGTAGAATATACGGGTTCAAAGTGGATGAAAAATAATTATTTACATACAAATCAAAAATGCATTTTGCATGCCCATGGTTAAATCGAACAGCAGTATTAAAACGTTAATTTATTCAATTAACGTGACAGCAAGTATGAGTAATGCAATTCTCGTCAGCAGTTTTACTGATCCGGTTTTTATTATGAGTGAAATGTTCGCTTTGGGTAATTGTATGTGTGCATGTATGTTGGCATCAAACATCTAAAGTAACGGAAGTAAAGCTCTTTTGAAATATATTTTTGAAACTCCGAATAAAAGTATCGTACTTTTTTTTTATATCAGAATTACAAATGCAAGTTAATCTGACTAAGTTACACATTTCACTGTAATCTAATCTGGTAAAACGTATTCTGGAGATCTTAAAAAAGGTAATAAAATCGTGCCAGAATAATAAATTTTATAATTTTATATTAGTTTACGACATCAATTCTTTTAAATAGCTAAAGTTTGACTTTTCTTTGTGAAGGTATTAAACGAGGGGTGTTATAACATTAACATGTGTATCTGAATTTTCAATCATCTTCAACTCCGCCAATTGTTAAAAGAAGGTCTTGTCTGTACAAATGGCATTTTCTAGTTGATGGTTTCTTTGCAAATTTGTAATTTGTAGCTATTTATACCTTTGTCCTTACTGTATTACTGTATTTGGCGCTCTTCTCGTTTCGGAGGCCAAGATCCACTTTGGGGATCACTGAGCCAGCGGAGTAAGTAAGTATACCTTTGTCGCACTTACTGTGTAAGGCGCTTAATCTCTGTCTGTATTTTTGGAGTGTTGATCGCCGCGGCTCTGCGTGGCGGGTGCCGTTGGCGGCTGGCTGTGTGAAATTGACACCCGTGTCTCAGCGCCATTACCTCTACAATTGGATTAGGTTCGAAGCGGCACTCGTGCACTGATGCGGAAGCTCAAACATAAAATTCTTACGTGACCAACTTTCCAACACGTCGATTCTTGCAACGCGATTGCATCCTAGTGAGTGCCCCTCTTGAGAACTCTGTGCTCTAGGCGCCGTCCTATTATGTAAATTTTCATGGAATTACTGTAAGATTTGTAAGATTTTCAGAGTAATCCACTGAAAAAAAAAACTGAATGATTTGAAACTTTGAAGTTGCGAAAAGCGAATTGACGAACCAACGTAACCATAACGAGCGAGCAAAGCGAAGACACCTGTTGGCAATGTCAACTTTTGCGTTACCTATTAGTCTAAAACTAAAACATAAAGTACATTCATAAATGAACATCCACATGCCAAAAAAATCGAAGGTAAACAGATTGCCAATTAAGATAATTTTAGTTACGTGAAAATTCTAAAAGATATATCTATCTTTAGTGTTCTTCTAGAAGAAGTGTACAGAAACATAACAGGTACGCATGATCCTCTCATCTTGATAGCTATTAATACCCAATCAAAATACAGTCTTACATGATATGATAGGTTGTTCCAGGAATTTTACAAGGACCCTTCGATATGTTTCTGTGAAATTAAATGTTAGTTTTCAACGTGTGATTTACATACATACCCATATTGCATATATTTTAAATTTTACTTAGATATAAATTAGTTTCTTGATGAGTAATTCTCTAGCAGAAAATCTCGCTAAAAGTAAACATCTTCTATACATATAATGAAACAGTAAAAATATTTTGTCTGTACATTTAGTATTTTTGACTGAAATGGATAGCCATTACACACTTACTAAGGATACTTAAAAAGAATAATAGAAAGCAAAAAAATTTTTTTGGAATTTCTTGTCTGTCTGTCTGTCTGTATGTATGTACGCGTTTCACGCAAAAACTACTGGACGGATTTGAATGAAACTTTTTTTGTTGTATAGCTATTAAGCCTGGGCAACATATAGGCTATAATTTATTTTGAAAACTGGAACACCTGATGAAGAACCTTAACAGAATAGCTAAACTATAAGAAATATGGAAATGGTGCCTTAACAAAAGTCGTTCAACCTGATGAGCATTTTCTGATGACGTATAAGAATTGAAGATCTGGAACATCTGACGAAGAACTGCAAGAGACCAGCTACACTATAACATATCGATGGCTTAGAGTGAAAACCTCGGATGTGTGTTCTTTGGCCAAAGAAACGTCCATCCGAGGTTTCATCATTCTAAGCCATCATATATAGAAATGGGCCTTATTAAAAGTCGTTCAACCTGATGAGCATTTTCTGCGACAGCTAGTTATATAATAAGTATATTAAAGTAGGTATGTATTTCTACAAATCAGCACAAACTGTCAACGACTGACTTTTGCCCAGTTCACATTACCACTAGAAAAACATATTGTAAAAAGTACTTCTTTTATAAAGTAGGTCTGTCTGTAGGTATTTAATCATCAGTTTACTTATATCAAAAGTATACTCGTTAACTCAAAAACTTAAAGATACTTCATATAAACTATAAACAAGTGCACAAGCCTCGGTAATACGTTTAAGCAATAAATTGCTGCAACACCGTGTTACCGGAGTGGAGCTCATTTTTACGTACTGTACATGTAATCTATATTTTCTTAATGCCCTCGACTTATTCTTGAAGGAAAATTTACTGCGCCATTTGCCGCGCCGTTTCTCCTCCTCGCTTGAATTAGGTACCAACTTTGACAATATTCAACATAATTCTCATTTGAGTACTCGTAAATATTAGAGATTTATTTATTCTTTAATTTTTAATTGTTACATGTCTAAATGAAAAGGTTTTAAATGTACGTAGAGCATAGGTTTATTTGAAGTGACCAGGAATTAGGGCCAAAGTACAGGAATATAAATGCTGGTGGCAATTAGTAATATAGATTGGGCTTAAAGAAAGAGATACGAGGCTATATCAGCAGAGCTCTACAAAAGCTTATTCTTATTGCTTTGACATTGCATTAGTTTGCCACGTTATTCTCCATTCCTGCCTCTTATGCATTTCCTATTTTTCCAGTCCGATTTCTACTTATTCTGTCAACTACCTAATTTTTTTTTTCAAAACCGCTGCAAATAAAAAGTTAAATAAGGTCTTTCATTCATTTTATTTTTTCTCCTAGCCTATTGAAGTGTCCCACTGCTGGGCCAAGGAAAGGCTCCCCTTTCTCCTTCCACAATTCCCTGTCCAGAGATACCCGCTTTCCACTCCCACAGATAACATTCAATTTCATTCATTCAATGAAAAAAAAAAAAAAAATCTCCGCGTAACCTTCATGTAGCAAATTTTTTATGGTAAATTGCCCTTACGAGGGTAAATTATTATCTAAATTTTTTGGAGAATTACCCAAATACCAAAAATACACTTTACCTTTGTATTTCCTTTGTGAATCAAAGATGCTGCCAGAAGTTCAGGAAATGCAATGTGTCCCCATCAACTTGTGCTCTTGAATGCAAGCACTTAAATCTTATAAGAATGTTTGTAATATCCGCATCTTATTACACGTAACTTTGAAGAATTATGACTTGGCAAAGTCCTTTATTGGAAATACCTTCACGGGCCTGAAATATTGCTATGTCGTGAAGAGGTAAAATTTCTAATTAGAAATTCTTTAGTAAAACTTTATTAAGTTTTTACTGCAACGAACCTAATGAAAATACCACGCTGTCAGTCGCTCCTCGCGGAAGGTAATTCAGAAACAATATTGCATCTCCTTTACTACACAAATATTTGCATTGAAATATTTATGTACAATTCCACTGTCTTTTGAATTTCTACTCTTTCAACTACCCTTACACAATTAGAATGCAGTTTTTATTACTATAGACTAGAATTTTGTACACCTAATTAGCAACCCAAGATACTTATAAAATATTTAACAAAGACATTCAACAAAGAATAATCTATTTGGAAAATGCACAAAAACCTACGTCACGCAACGCGAATTGCCCCAATATTTATATAAAACTTTGCCATTAAGAGAGGCCGATGATAATTAATTCTTTTTTATTATTTGCTTAACAAGCTTTGTAATTAATTTGATTTTATTTAAAAATAAACACGTATCTATGGCAGAATTAAGATGTAATCGTTAAATTATTCTTCTACTATCATTGAAAGCTGCCCGCATGCTCGGATAAATTGCTGTTTCCAGATAACAGAACCAAACACACTCGTATACCATTGATAGAGTCTATACTATATTCTATATACCTTCTACATCATATTCTGTATATCTCCTTACGCATGCAGTGTTTTTAGTTAATAAAAATTTCGTATTTTTTAAAATCATTCAGGAAGTTATTTATGCATTCTAATAGGTTAAAATTCTAAATATAAAAGGACACAAGTATCATATTTTTTATTGACCAACTTAAATTTAAACATCAACATCGGATGGGTGTACCAGTCCCAAAACCAGATTAAGGACAATTTTGTACATTTGAAATGCTCTTACCTGGCATTTTAGTAGTTTAAACCTGGAAAATCATATATAAAGTTGTTTAATATATATACTAACGTTGTAATATTTACAAATTATTTGGAGCCAAATAATTTGCACTTTTTTATATAATTTATAAAACTATCCCACAAATAGGAATTTGCCTAAGTTTGACTGGTACACTCAATGAATGACCATTTTTGCACCTAATAGTTGACCACTGCACAACGAATAAAGAAAAAATACATTAATTGGAAATAAAACACATTTTTTATTATAATTTGACTTTCATATATTTACTTAAACAATCAGTCATAACTGAACCATGAAGTGTTTTCAATAGCAGTTCGAGTCAAGGTTCCTATACCTAGCTAGTTCCTATCCTATACTGATGAACAAATATAAAAATTATAACCCTAATTATTTCAAAGATAAATATAACTTTGCGCTTAAATTATCATTCCTATAACATTAATGAGTAGGTACTTGAATCAAATAAATCAGTCTCTCAAATTTCTGAGCTACTCTAATAAAGTTTTATCAAATATTAATCCTAAAAGTCATAAAAAAAGGTGACCTGACCAGTTACTTATTGTGTTTTACCAACATAACCAGAATTACGTCAACTGTAAAAATTTGCCTATCTCTTCAACCTTAAACTTTTGAACCATTTTCGCCCGGAAGTCTCATTTTTAGAAAACGTTCCTTTGTTAAAGGAATTCCTTTTTTAGCATTAGCATTGATCACATCTGGTCAATAGTAATTCTTCTTGTGGAGTCAAAATAGTCGGTGGTCCCATTTTTACGCTGTACAGGATGTCTCATTTTCAGTTTGTTTATAACAATCGGGTGAGGGAATCTGATATTTGCGACACTGTTAGCACTTATTTGAGACACCTTTACTAATGTCGCTTCAAGACACTTATGCGAAATCTTCACTCACTATATTTAAAAAACCTGTTTTTTAGGCGGCATCTTTCATCTAAAACAAGTTAAAAAATAAAGTTGAAAAACTAGAAATCTGGTCATCCTTAGGAACCACTATTTTGTACCAATAGCAAACCAGTGGTCCAATTACTGGCACACTGCAAATTATTTTAATGATAGGCAGGCATAAATGTTTAAATTGTTATACCAAAGCCTCGCAAAGAAAAAAAAAAAAAGAAAAAATAATTAACCATAAACCACCAGTTGCAAACCAAGCTGGTCAACAATAGGAACCCAGAACAAATAGCGTTCCAGTAGTTAACCGTTTAAAAAATACTAAATGATGTCATTTTTTAATCAAAATAAATAGTTTTTGTCACTTAAATGGTTATTTTATTTAATGTAATAACACATTTTCATAGCAATAATAATCAGATAATGGGTGATTAATTGAGATATAACTTACCCCGTCAACGTGCCGCTTCCCTAACTTTGTGATGCAGCCGCCGGAAGGCAAGTCAACGAGACACTGAGTATAAAAAACAAAGCAGGATAGCGATATTTTTGTTCACTTTTGTCAAAATGACGTTTGAAAGGTCGGTAATGCAGATCTACGGCAACATCTAACAAAATAATAAGATACTTTAAAAATGTCACTGCAATTTCTTATTTTTATGTAGATCATGCGTGTGGTCAACCTCTGGTACACTGGTTTGGGACTGGTACACCCATCCTCCGTCACTTCTTTACGAAGGTAATGTGTATATCTATAACCCTATTATAATATATTGTTTTACATAGGTACACTTATCTTCCACGAATACCGGTATTCAGTAATAATATCTACCTTCTCTCAAAGACATAAGAAAGTAACACTTGAAATTAAAGCAAAACTAAGAAATGAAATGGAAACTTTGAAAAAGACATTCCCAGAACAACTGCATAATCTCAGCTTTGGCGTCGATTAATATCGCCGTGGCCCGCCAGCCTGGCTTTCGATCGTCTTGCTCGATATTGCAGACAAAGAGACTAGAATTATTTCCTCCATTTCCCGAACATCTCTTTTGTTTTTGATACAATAATGTTTCTTTTGCTGTGCCTATCCAATAAAAAGGTAGCATTGCATCATAGAACAAAACGAGTCTTGAAGAAAATTTAAGCGACTTTTTGATTCTTCAAAATTTTGAAATATCTGTGAGGTATTATCCAACAGAAATCATAGGTTTCTCTGGCAATCGTTGAGAAATTTGATAAAAGACTTAAAAATAAAAACAACTAGAAAAATCAAATGAAGTACATTTAAAATTATATTCGAAATTTTAAAGTACTCTCATATAGGAAAATAAAGATATGGTGAAAAAAATTCCATTGCGAGCAAGGACTTGAACCCGCGACCAGGTCTTTATACAACCTTGCTCTTCCAACTGAGCTATCGCATTTCAATCCTGCACTATCAAGCTGCATCTGAGATGCTCAAAAATCAAAAATAAAAAAAAAAATAAATATATTCAATTTTCATAAAAATATTTACAAAATTTAAAGGTAATCATGGCAATCAACTTGGCAACGGTCTACAAATAATTTATCACTAAATTCATAATGAAATACCAACAATGGCAAACCATCTAACAAAATAACCGAGCCGAAAGTTCCTAAGTCATAGCATAAAACTCAAATTTAACAAGCCATAACAGCCGAAAATAGTGGGTCTATTATTGCAACGAGTGCTACTCAAGCTTGGTCCGCTGCCAAACTATACAATATATACATGCGAGACTGTAATTGTTATGTTCCATGCGTCTAATGGCAAATTAAAAATAAAAATAGGCATGGAACTGTTGTGAAGTAAACCGCCACCACGTGGCAATGTTCTAAATTATCTGCTATTTGTATGGCAATAGCAAAAGTTATAAAAGTATTGTAAACGAGCAGCGTAAATATATAATTTCGTTGATGTCTAGCCAGAATCGAAAACTTAACGAATGTGTTGTTATGTAGAGATGCAAAAAAGTGTGTCAATAAGAGTGAAGCATTCTTCTACATGTTAGATAGTTTGTAGTTGTTTGGAGGTATCGCATTTCGATTCTGTTTCTGGTGAAATTTTTGAAATATCGATCAAAGGTGCTCATATCTACTATGATATCTTATGTATCAGTGATATGATTTTATGTATTTGAAATTTTCTTCAAACAAACTAACCAAATTGCAAAACTAAGTACGTTTTTTATATAAAAATTTCTAAATTACTCGTACCTTGACCGCGCTGGTGCATTGGTTAGTGGCAATAAGATTCCGAAATATGAAGAATCATTTTTTTTTTTGTTAAATCATGTGTGCATTTAATCTAACTTTCAATTTATTTAATTCATTTAGTGGAAAATAAAATACTGTAAATAAACATTTATAAAAAAAATTATAATTTCAAATTTCTCAAAATTTTTTTTTTTTACACACCGTATATAAAAGTCAGTATAGTGACTTTTATTTTCGAAAATGGTTTTGAATGACAAGCTGACAACTTGACAAAAATTCCAAAAACTAGATAGAATGAGCGATTTTTCTGACAGCTAATTAAGAAAAAAAATAGTATTAAAAAGTCTCAACTTGAGATAGCGATTTTATGAAAGCCAGAGTCGTAATAAAGGCTTAACCTTGGCAATTGCGCTTTTCCTGTCAGCCAAGAGCTCGCATAAAAATCACCTAACAGTTTGACAGTTGCACAAATCACAATATTGATACTGCTTTTAGATGTTTTTTACTAAAGTTTTATTTTTCAAAAAAAAAGGCAATCTCGTGACTTTTTGTTTTTTGTATGGAACTTTTTTCTCTCGCCTTTTAGCTTAAGCGCCATCTATGAAGTCATATGGAACTATTTTTTTAAATTTAGGGTCTCAGAAAATCCCTGCATTTAAATCGCATTAATCATTAGGTGTTCTAAAATTGAAACAAAATTGACGCAGCAAAGAACCCGCGATTAAATTTAATACAAGTTTTAAGAAATCTAACATTACGAAAGAAAACAATGAAGAAATA
Source organism: Ephestia elutella (assembly GCA_018467065.1). NCBI lineage: Eukaryota > Metazoa > Arthropoda > Insecta > Lepidoptera > Pyralidae > Ephestia > Ephestia elutella. The sequence continues at coordinate 9,187,136 of CM031576.1, read as the reverse complement.
TTGAAAGAAAACTCAGTATTGATTGTGATCAAGTGTTCCTTGATTCATACAAAGGTGTGTTTTATCTGTAGTTCTACCCGCCAAGTCGCCCTTGAGGCAAACAACCGAACAGAAAACAGCAAACACGCCGCGGCTCGCCTTTTTGCATTACTCATGGGAAATAGAAGCGGTCCACACAAACAAAACAATTCATGTGACTTATTGATACGATGTTTTCTCGTATTTATTTTCTTGTAAAAGGCGGAAAAGAAGTACAAGAATTTGTGTGATTTTTGGAATAACTTTTAGCAATTTTTTTAAAATAAAACAAGCTTAAAAAGCTTTAAAAAATATTTTTTTACGTGGCCTGTCTGCTTCGCCTCATGTATTTTCGGATAGTTAAGCACTGGTCGCCGTTTTATCAAATCAATGATAGATATACATCTATTTTTACTAGTTAAATGTTTTTATGTAAAGTCAAGAAGTTAATGAAAAAGGCATATAAAACCGCGTCTCTTAACCCCACATTTTTTCCAAGGTTTGTAGTTTGTAGAGGTTGAAATTTCTGGTTTAAAACTACAAATTACTATCTAATCTCGTGTTAAAAAGAATGGCGTAGTCACAAAAAGCTTTAAATGCACTAACAAAATACAAGTTGCATTAGCAGCAATTCCTAGCCGCCATAAGAGCGCCATTATAACTGCTAAAACAGTAACATCAAAGTTATACGAAGCCACACTAATAAATAAGCTCTATCTGGTATTTAATTTATATGAATAGGTTTGTACTGTAATATAGAATCTTCGAGTTAATATTTAACATGGAATAATTAACTATTTTTTTCAGTGGTCGTATTATCATTCTATTTAAGTTAGTACTTAATCATCTACAATCGTTTGTAAAGCTAAGCTAGCTAATCTATCGGCGAATAGCTAAAGCACAAAGTCTAGAATCGCTATATGAAAAAAAGGGGTAATCAATTCATAACTTTAAATGGTATAGATACATATTGATAAAACAACATGTAAGAAAAGTTGATATTGGGTTACGATTACGAGTGATGGATATACCTTAACTTCAGTATTGTGTTCATACAAATTTATATTGACATTGACGAAAAGTAGGCTAGTGGATTGTAGTTAAAACTGTTTTTTTAAAAACTAAAATAAACAATGCCGCTTTTATGTGACTGGCGCGTGAACAGGCCGATATTTTTACCCAGCGGCTATTTCAAATATTTTTGTATGGAAAATATTAAAAGAAAAATGACGAAGTGATTTGATTAAATCGCCACTTAAATCCGGTCAGGAGCGCGGGCGCTGGGGCTGGTCCATGATTGATAGGTGTTATAATACGGCTGCGTGGCGCCACTCTCACGCTTCCCCTCCATAAGCGGGAATTCATCCTCGACAATCCCTTACATCTGAATTCTTAATGAAACAAAAATTGCAAATGTCATGCGATATCTCCACCGGCTCCATGAATACTAAAGACGCTATTTGTGGATCGTTCGCGTGTGCGAAATTGAGATTCGCACTTTTGACACAAATGATACTGATTTGTCAAGTGAGATATAAGAGAAGTCATTATAAAATAATGGTGCATTTTCTCTCACAGAGTGAGAATAAATCATAAATTTAAAAGAATGATACACGTCGTCAGAAAACAATTGGAAGAACGTGACCGGCGCCGATGCGGGACGGAGGCGATCGCAACACGTCGCGCCGCCCAATGCATACTAAGTAATGATACCAGTTTCAATTTTGCATCCCCTTCGCTTGATCATAACATCATAACGTATTACTCGTATTACTGAAAATCCGGTTTCATGTACGAATATGAAACATGTAATGTAATTAGCTGTATCGGCAAGAGAAAAGGAAAATGGGCTGTTTATTTTTTTCTAGATTTAGGTACTATTATTTTATGCTAAGCTCCGAGATAATTGGAGCATGAATTAGCCTTGAGGACTCTACTGTAGTATTACGCGATAGTCTTGATCTTAGCTTTATATATTGAACACAAGAATGTGTCTGTTTGTGTGTGATATCCTTTGTGGTAACAAAACATAAAAAGTGTCATCTGTTGCCTACTACTAGAAATCATTCGATTTGATCAAGTTAGTGTGAGTGAGTTAAAACAAAATAACGCATCATTGTGCATCTTCTTAAGAAACAGTGCATTATAGGTCGCATTAACCCGCTATTTAGCTCCCTAAATACATCTCAGGATTCATTTGCCATAAATTATCTGTATATTTGTATATTAAATTATGGCACGGCCACACTCACACGTTTCATCGATAAAATACAAAGTAGGACTAATAAGCATAAATCGAACTATTCAATTAAAGTGGCTTCAAACCATGACGTTGCCGGTACTTAGTATTCAAACGTATGCAAATTACAGACGTGCTATGCAATAAATGCCGACACACGGATCACAATTCGACAATTGGCATTTACGTCGCAATCGAGTTGTCTCTCTACACACACCCTGTATTTGTACCAACTCTTAATTTAAACACTTTAACGATCCATTTTATTAGAGCAACACTGTACAACAACAATCTTAATGAGTATTCGACGAATTCTCGGAATGTAATTAGTTTACTCGTCAATTATTAATTACTTATTGTTTCTGTACTCAGTCTGTCTTTTTACTTTAAAACACGATTAATAAACGTAAACGAAAGTTGTTTAGAACAAATCATATTAGTAAAATAAGGCTAAGAACAGAGGCTAATTTTTCATGAGTAATGGTAACATTAGGTATTTTAAATATAAACTGTGCAGCGCGGCTTTACTCTCGGGGAATTGGTTTTTTTTTTAAATCATATATTCGACATAAAAACAATAAACGATAATTACTGAACTGAGGAAACCTCGCAGTGATACTCGTTAGATAGCCCATCGCAATAGTGGTAATCATAAAAATTTTTATCATACAGATATAATTACAGATATCCAAAAATTCAGTTCAAAGAAGCGAGTCCAAAACAATAGAAGTAGTAACAATAGTAGTATTTTCTCTTCAACTTCATTAAATTAAAATTTAGACACTGTTTGGTCGTGTCGGCGAGCGATAGAGCGGATCTTGCAAATCGCAGTGTGTAGAGCCAGACTAGCCGCCGCCCGGCTTGACGCGCCTTAAGCTGCTGTTATGTGGGCCTAGAGCCGGCGTCGAATATTACTCAGTATGCACTAGATACGAATTTGTAGAGGCTATTGCATTGATAAATCAATCCTAAACTCAGACTGTCTTACTACAAAACGATGTCTAAAGTTAAATACTCGTTAAACACATTACCCTTACAATTAAAATACACGTGATTTAATGACATTTTCTAGTTGTCAGTATCTTTTTCTTATGAGACGGGTAATGTGTTTAGCAAGTCATTTAACTTTGAACATCGTTTTATAAAGTGAGACAGAGAATGTGTAAATGTGTATTAAACTATTTATTATATGAAAAAATATTAGCAAATGCAAAGAAAAAATGACGCGAAAGAGAGGGGCTGAGCTGCAAAATATATCTAATTTCATATTTTTTATTTTTATCGTATTTCTACTAAACGTGCGACTTAGCTTTTAAATAGTGAGGTAAAGAAAAATTATTTTGATTTTCATAGCCTGTTAGTTACCTGCTGACACGAAAAAGGTATACAGCTCATTGTCTACCCAAACATTCACTGGAAATCCCAGATGGAGATTATTTATATAAGTTTGGCTTTACCTAACTTTGATGTTGCTGTTTTAGCAGTTATAATGACTCTCTTTGGAGAGTCTAGGGAATTGTTCCTATAGGTTATGCAAACTGTGCATGAATTTCTTTATTTTCGACTCCATTGTTAATTTAATCTCAATTTAAGTTTATAAAGTAAAAAGTTAGATATAAAAAAATGCGTGGCATCACGCCATTTTTTGTCACAGCATTCGAGTCAATTTTACGGCCAATTCGCGACAATATTGTTTTACTAGTCTTTTCTTTGTTCTCTTTCTAAATTTCCCTTAAATATATTGTATTATAAATATTATGTTTTATTATATTATATATGTATTAATATATTATATATGTATTATTTCTCTTTACCCTTTTCTTCCGTTTGTACATACTTACTTCTACCCTTTTGTTGAGTAAATATTCCTCTCAATCTATCGCTGGTTGACTGGAAGAGATCCCTTCATGTGGGATAAGTCCGCCATTGTATATTTGCACCTTCCTATTTATGTTACTATGAATTATGTGTGTCCTTAGTACAATAAAGATACTACAAACAAACAAATAATAAATAAATAACTACGTTTAATACATATTATATGTCATGTCCTTTTAACCCTGAATCTTTGCCTTCTCCGGACCTAACCGCCCCGGGTCAGAGCCGACACTTGTAACTACGTAACAAGGCCCTCACATCCACCTGCTACATCCAAATGAACAGGGCACGCCTTTTTGTCTTTTATGACAGGGAAAAGGTAGTTATTTCGTGTAGTGTTCTACTAGGAACTGACTCTAATATACTCGTACAACTTAGCACATTTGTTTAAAATATTTACCATTCACTAAAATATAAAAGTGCGACCTGTATCTTTTTGTATATAAAAAAAATAACTTATATTGTTTTTCTGCTCATAATATTTATTTTATTAATAGTAAATTGACAATTATTATTACAAAATAAGAAACATATATCTAATTATAAACTAAAAAACCAAATAAAACTAAAATAAAATCCTTAAATATTCTGAAAATAAATTACTTCGAGTGTCACTAAGTGAATGTGTCTTATTAACATAAATATGCAAAATTTCACTAGTTTCAAATTTAATACTATACTTACTTACTTGTCGCTGGCTCAGTGACCCCAAAGTGGATCTTGGCCTCCGAAACGAGAGAGCGCCATATTCTTCTATTCTGCGCGGTAGCTCGCCGATTGATCCGCTCCCAGCTCACGCAGATCAGCCTCCACAGTGTCTCTTCAGCGATATCTGGAATTAAATTTAATAGGTTTTATTAATTTGCCCCCAGTGTCTTATTCGACTGCAATTACGTAACGTCTAAGTAATGTTTAAAAATGAATGTAAGAGATAAGTTTCTTATCAAATAAATATCTTCATACATGGATGTATTATGCACAAACGTACAAACCATGGCTTGTGGATTCGAGCGTCAAACGACCAGAAAATCATACCAACGAGAAAATACGTTAATTTACGTTACCCTGACAAAGGGATTAGCAGTGTCATATAGCTGCAACACTCATTTGTTACCCGAAATGCAGCTACAACGATGTGTTATGAAAATATCGTATATTAATTATATAGGTAGTTTCGTCTTGCATGTTTTGATTTTTATAACACCAGTATAATTGTGATTTTTTATGTAAAACAATATTGTCGCTTGAATTAGCCGTAAAATTGACTCGAATGCTGTGACAAAAAATGGCGTGATGCACCACGCATTTTTTTATATCTAACTTTTTACTTTATAAACTTAAATTGAGATTAAATTAACAATGGAAGTCGCGAAAATAAAGAAATTCATGCACAGTTTGCATAACCTATAGGAACAATTCCCTAGACTCTCCAAAGAGAGTCATTATAACTGCTAAAACAGCAACATCAAAGTTAGGTAAAGCCAAACTTATATAAATAATCTCCATCTGGGATTTCCAGTGAATGTTTGGGTAGACAATGAGAGAGCTGTATACCTTTTTCGTGTCAGCAGGTAACTAACAGGCTATGAAAATCAAAATAATTTTTCACCACTATTTTGCTAAGTCGCACGTTTAGTAGAAATACGATAAAATAAAAAATATGAAATTAGATATATTTTGCAGCTCAGCCCCTCTCTTTCGCGTCATTTTTTCTTTGCATTTGCTAATATTTTTCATAATAAATGTTTAATACACATTTACACATTCTCTGTCTCACTACAAAACGATGTCTAAAGTTAAATACTCGTTAAACACATTACCCTTACAATTAAAATACACGTGATTTAATGACATTTTCTAGTTGTCAGTATCTTTTTCTTATGAACGGGTAATGTGTTTAGCAAGTATTTAACTTTAGACATCGTTTTGTAGTGAGACAGAGAATGTGTAAATGTGTATTAAACATTTATTATGAAAAATATTAGCAAATGCAAAAGAAAAAATGACGCGAAAGAGAGGGGCTGAGCTGCAAAATATATCTAATTTCATATTTTTTATTTTATCGTATTTCTACTAAACGTGCGACTTAGCAAAATAGTGGTGAAAAATTATTTTGATTTTCATAGCCTGTTAGTTACCTGCTGACACGAAAAAGGTATACAGCTCATTGTCTACCCAAACATTCACTGGAAATCCCAGATGGAGATTATTTATATAAGTTTGGCTTTACCTAACTTTGATGTTGCTGTTTTAGCAGTTATAATGACTCTCTTTGGAGAGTCTAGGGAATTGTTCCTATAGGTTATGCAAACTGTGCATGAATTTCTTTATTTTCGACTCCATTGTTAATTTAATCTCAATTTAAGTTTATAAAGTAAAAAGTTAGATATAAAAAAATGCGTGGCATCACGCCATTTTTGTCACAGCATTCGAGTCAATTTTACGGCCAATTCGCGACAATATTGTTTTTACATAAAAATCACAATTATACTGGTGTTATAAAAATCAAACATGCAAGACGAAACTACCTATATAATTAATATACGATATTTTCATAACACATCGTTGTAGCTGCATTTCCGGGGTAACAAATGAGTGTTGCAGCTATATGACACTGCTAATCCCTTGTCAGCACGTAAATTAACGTATTCTCGTTGGTATGATTTCGGTCGTTTGACGCTCGAATCACAAGCCATGGTTTGTACGTTTGTGCATAATACATCCATGTATGAAGATATTTATTTGATAAGAAACTTATCTCACATTCATTTTTAAACATTACTTAGACGTTACGTAATTGCAGTCGAATAAGACACGGGGGCAAATTAATAAAACCTATTAAATTTAATTCCAGATATCGCTGAAGAGACACTGTGGAGGCTGATCTGCGTGAGCTGGGAGCGGATAACTGGCGAGCTACCGCGCAGAATAGAAGAATATGGCGCTCTCTCGTTTCGGAGGCCAAGATCCACTTTGGGGTCACTGAGCCAGCGGAGTAAGTAAGTATAGTATTAAATTTGAAACTAGTGAAATTTTGCATATTTATGTTAATAAGACACTCACTAGTGACACTGAAGTAATTTATTTTCAGAATATTTAAGGATTTTATTTTAGTTTTATTTGGTTTTTAGTTTATAATTAGATATATGTTTCTTATTTTGTAATAATAATTGTCAATTTACTATTAATAAATAAATATTATGAGCAGAAAAACAATATAGTTATTTTTTATACAAAAAGATACAGGTCGCACTTTATATTTTAGTAATGGTAAATATTTTAAACAAATGTGCTGTTGTACAGTATATTAGAGTCAGTTCCTAGTAGAACACTACACAGAAATAACTACCTTTTCCCTGTCATAAAAGACAAAAGGCGTGCCCTGTTCATTTGGATGTAAGGTGGATGTGAGGGCCTTGTTACGTAGTTACAAGTGTCGGCTCTTGACCCGGGGCGGTTAGTCCGGAGAAGGCAAGATTCAGGGTTAAAAGGACATGACATAATATGTATTAAACGTAGTTATTTATTTATTATTTGTTTGTTTGTAGTATCTTTATTGTACTAAGGACACATAATTCATAGTAACATAAATAGGAAGGTAAATATACAATGGCGGACTTATCCCATGAAGGGATCTCTTCCAGTCAACCAGCGATAGAATTGAGAGGAATATTTACTCAACAAAAAGGGTAGAAGTAAGTATGTACAAACAGAAGAAAAGGGTAAAGAGAAATAATACATAAATAATATAATAATACATATATAATATAATAAAACATAATATTTATAATACAATATATTTAAGGGAAATTTAGAAAGAGAACAAAAGAAAAGACTAGCTTAAATGTGAGAAGTGATATGAGAAGATTTTAAAAGTTTAAGATTTGAAAGAAGATAGGGGAAGGAGCCATTTTAATATCTTTATTAAGTGTATTCCATAGCTTAGCTGCCAAAACTGCAAATGATTTTGAATACGTCTGGGATGAACTAGGAGGAATATTCAACATAGGGCCATTGGAGTTACGTAACCGATTTATCAATTGGCAAAAAGGAGAATTTGGATTGGAGGTAATTTGGGGATTATTATTTTGTACTATAAAGTATATTCAGATAACAATATATGTCGCTTGTAGTAATTTTGGCACATAGGTGGTACTCGAAACAATAATGCCGAAAGAGGACGAAAGAATCACTGCTGTACGGCATAATACGGCAGGTGTGTTTCAACACACCTGCCGTATTATGGCAAATTGGCCTTAAGCTTTCAAGCTTATTGAATATTAATTTGAAGTCATTTAAAATCATATTTTATAAGGAAAAATCGAAACTGCTTTAAATTGATAATGTAATTAGATCATTTTAACTATTTATCTTTAATCATGTTTAAAAAGCGACTAATTGATTTAGAAATTGCGTTGGATAAATGCTTCTATTTTATCATGGGTCTGACATTCGTCTAAAAGGGCTTATCTATACATATAATAAAACAGTAAAAATATTTTGTCTGTACATTTAGTATTTTTGACTAAAATGGATAGAGGGACACCTAAAAAGAACAATAGAAAGCAAAAAAATTTTTTTTGAATTTCTTGTCTGTCTGTCTGTCTGTCTGTATGTATGTACGCGTTTCACGCAAAAACTACTGGACGGATTTGAATGAAACTTTTTTTGTTGTATAGATATTAAGCCTGGGCAACATATAGGCTATAATTCATTTTGAAAACTGGAACACCTGATGAAAAACCATAACAGAACAGCTAAACCATAAGAAATATGGAAATGGTGCCTTAACAAAAGTCGTTCAACCTGATGAGCATTTTCTGCTGACGTATAAAAATTGAAGATCTGGAACATCTGATGAGGAACTGCAAGAGACCAGCTACACTTTAACATATGGAAATGGCGCCTTAACAAAAATCGTTTAACCTGATGAGCATTTTCTGCTGACGTAGGTATAACAATTTAAGATCTGGAACATCTGATGAATAACTCCAAGAGACCAGCTACACTATAACATATTTGGAAATGGCGCTTTAGCAAAACTTGATTAATCTGATGAGCATTTTCTGTAGACGTATAAAAATCGAAGATCCGAAACATCTGAAACTGTTTGGAACACAAAAATACTTTTCATCTAAGCGAAACTCACGCGGGCGAAGCCGCGGGCGACAGCTAGTAGTTTCATAAGACAGACCCTCGCAGACACAACACGGTCGCATGTGGCCCTCACCCTTCAGGGAATGCTGACGTAAGGGCTTTATTTCGCTGGCCAAGCAAGGGATGTTATTCCCGAATTTTGATTTTCTATGAGTACATCGTTTATGTATTTTTAGCTTCATCATGGAGTTAACTAGAGTATAGTCACAAATTTTAGTTTAATTTAAGGTTATGTAATCGTAAAACAATCACACGTAAATAAATATATCAAAATTTTTATGTTGTTGTTTACGTTAGCTAAATAAAGTACAGTATACACTAGATGAGCCAAAAAACCTAATCCTATCTAACGCAGTGATGCAGCGAAGATATCAGCAAGCACCTACTTATTTTTGATATAGAGAGTTACGCCAAGGTGCAGGCAGCTATCTCACTATCTCGCAAGTAGCGTGCACAAAACGGTTTTGTTGATGGATTTTATGCAATTTTCAGTATCTATCACATCCAGCACCGGCTCCAACCCGGAGGGATTAAGTTCGATCTTCTCGCAATACTTACAGGGTAAACAGCTAAGTGTGCTGTGCGCTGCCGCTCAGAAATAACAAACGGACAATGATAAAAAAATCTTCAACGTTTATTGCTTACTTTTAATCAGTTTTCTGAATATAACTCAAGATAACGTAGATAAAATAATGGAAAATATAAAAGTTATATTAAGAACTCGTTAAGCTTTATATTAAATTAACGTGGGCTGACTAATATCTACTGCATAAGTGGGTACGCATAATAAAGAGGCAGCGGTTTAGTTATGAATTTCACTCAAAAGCGAGAGCTACGACAAGTAGGTGGCTCATTCAGCGTCGGCGATGGCTCTGGAATATGAGTTTTTTCATTTCACCACTTAGAAACTTGTCACTTAGCTACTTGCAGTCTTTGTAAACTGCATTTGGTGCAAAAGTGTTACACGGAAATATCTTCCTTAGATTGTTACAAAAGTATTACGTTAAGTGTGATGTGATAAGGGAAAAAGTATTTATCTTTATTTCCAAAAATACAATCAGTTACACCACTATTAACAACGACATTATTCAACAATGCACTCAAAATGTCAAAATGTGTACAAATTTTCTTTTTCTTACTTACAATACAACTTTATATTTTACACGTACGAAAGTAGGTATCGAACTAGAATGATACAAAAGTAACACTTGAAAAATGTAACACTCAAAGGAATCCCACCAATACTTTTCCTCGAGACAATCAAGCTGTATAAAAGTAATCAGATATTGATACAAACCTCGGGACAGGAGAAACAAGAATGGAGCCATGTAGTTACGATATGCGGCGAACGTGCGTGGAATAAATTTTTGTTCATAGAAACCATTTTCAATTTCACGGCTCAATCTTTGTGTGCTCGGGGTGAATATGTAAAAGGGCATTCGTTGGTGTCAACAAAGTGTAATGGTTTCGTGCTAGCGCGCGCTTGATCTACGAGTTTGAATCCAGGACGTTTCCAAATTGGAAAAAATATTGCACTTTCCACCGATCTATTACAATTTGTTTTAATTCAATTTGAAATTTTCTACCTTTGGGCAATCAGAGCCGATATTTATTTGTCAGCGATGGGATGTTGTAGGAATTTATTTATATCAATGTGATTAAACTAAAAAGGACTATATACTAGCTATAGTGAAAATATTTAGTTTTCAGATATACCTAAAAAGGATGGTTTTTCCGCCAATATTCTAACATTTTCAACATCGGAACCCCAAAACATGAATAAGCGGAAGAAATCGTTCGCAATAAAGGCAGGGCGACTTTTGACAAATTATTTAAGAACGTGTGTTTGAGGACGTGGCCTATTATGCTGTGATTGATAGTGTTGATGGCCAAGCGGCGCCATTTTAATTTTCCCCGAAATTATATGGCGTGAAAATGTATTGAAACGATTTATTGGTTTTGGACGAGTCATTACAATGAATATTAGTTACTGTTTACCTGAATTATATATTAAGTTTTTGAAACATTTCAAAAAAATCAATACGCATGTTTTTTAGGATTCAAAAAAACTTATTACAAGAAAGCTGCAAAAGTGCAAAACACCAGCCCCCGTAAGAATTCAGGAATAAAATACATTTTTGGTAATATAGAATATTGATATAATTTTGTTCATAGCGTATTTATGTAAATAACTTGTTCTTTAAATAAATATTTTATTTTATGATTTAACAGGCACATCTTATATGACGTTACTCTTGACTAAAATTTCATTAAAATTTTGCTCAGCGATCGAGGCATAATTGACAACAATCATTCAAACTTTCGTATTTATCTTGTGTAACAATGTTCTGTAGGCTATAAGTCATCACAGATATTGGCCGTCATTTTGCCAGACGCGGAACATACGGAACGTAAACAGACATCACGTTACCCACACAGCTTATTTCATTTTATATGGGGGATATCCATCATCTTTATATCGGACCCCGTTGTGACAGCCGCGTAAAGGTTGTTATGGATATTAGCCGGAATTAACAACAGTTTGCGTTACTTTTGACGTGGAGTAATGTGTTTATGAACCATTTAGCTACGGCAGTTAATATCAAAGCATATCTTCATTGGAAAATGTCACTGCTGTTGGTAATGTGTATCAATAAATAAAGTACATACGTTGTGCATGTGATTATATTATTTATTTAAACTTTATTGTACACACATACAAAAGTACAGTACAAAAGGTGGACTTAATGCTTAAAGCATTGTTATTAATCGTAAGGATTTATCGTAAGATCTAATTTAGGAAATTGTTCAAGTGCGTTTCGGTCAGAAAGTTTTTATAGATTTTGTACTTATTTTTTATGATAAAGAAAAACGTTTTCGTTGATTGTTACCAATTTTGCAATTTTCCGAGTGCAATAAAATAATCTTATATAAGATATAAGTATCATACTTAAGTCAACTAAAGACATCAAGATTAAAGTGGAACAAATAGAATAGGAACATTTTAAAAACGGAACAAATAGAGTAGCTTTTCAATTACACAATCGCCTCAACCGATCTTAGAAGCGGCGAATGGCTCGATAGCAACATAATCGTATTAACTGAGCAACTATCGAGTTCAAATGAGAGCCTCTCCAGTTCGCGGTGCTCGTAATTACTCTACGAAGAAATGTCTACAGAATTTTAAGACATTTTAGATAATAAGACCGCTTTGAATTCAAACTGAAATAAAAGTCCCACCTTTGTATCCCCGGGGCTCCGCTCTTGTGGAAATTTCGGGATAAAAAGTATCTAATGTGCTTATTCCTGTTTTTATTTACATAAGTAAGAAATTTTACCTAAAACCGTTCAGCAGATTTTTTATACCACACCAATCCAAACTTTCGCATTTTTTTATAGAATAGTAGGCAAACGAGCATGCAGTTGCCTGATGGTAAAATGGTTGCATTTATAATATTAGTAGATGTTAACGTTTATGTTCTGATCAGTCAATAAATACATTATATTTCTAACATAATAACAGAAGCAGAGTTATTTTTTAATGAATTATTGTTGTTAGCAGAAGGCAAGGCGATCAAGAAGTACAGGTTTCTCGGAGAAAGCGATCGGGAAAAACTTGCGTCTCCCCCGGGAAATCAGTACAACAATTACATTCGGAATGCTCTTTCCAATAACACATTCCCGCAAACCTTTAAAGACACCTTTCCAACATATTTTCTTAGAAGTCGTCAAAATGATAAGCTTAGAAAAGAATTTCTAAGCTTATCAATAATATAGAAATAGCTGTTGTCATTGAATAATATAAATTTTATATTTATCCGAGACTCGGAGGTATTATGTATTTACGATGATGCTCAGTTCTGTAAGTCGGTTTGTGATTATACTATGAATATTCAGGGGCTTCGGCTGTCCCGGAGGATGGAGCCCTTTCGAGCATAAGAGAGGAAATGCGGATGGTGAGTTCCAAAACAATACGATATTATCGCGGCGTTTAGGCGGTCCTAATAAGATTTGCTTCAATATTAATGCGCATCGCGGCGTCCATTATTTGGAGGTATTATCTAAATACAGACGGGATGCTCGATTTATTCAATTTCAAGTATTCCACTTTGATCATAACACAAGTATACACAACAGAAGTTTCAGTAGGTATTGGAACTACTGTTATTAATGGATTTGTATGAAATGATAGCAATATCCATTTTTGTAACAACAAAGAACAACCCTACTATTACAGAACAATCGTGTCCTCCAACCTTTAGCTCCATAAAAGAACGAAATGATTAATTGTTTTCCCGACCTCTTCAAAACACCGTCTTATTCTTTTAAATACTTCCGTTATTTTCCAACTCGATGACGATGAGAGGGTGGTTTTCGGGTATAAATTAATATTAAATTACGGATTGAAAAATATAAAAAATATTTTGCGAAAGCGGTTTTAAAGATGAATTTTAGAAATTAACAATGTTTATGTCAAAATGGCTTGGGTATTGTCTTGTCGTGTCATTTTAGTAGTTCCTCTCTGTCCACCTGACGCAGTGGACGTAATTTTTTTCTGGGTACTGTGCTCATAAAACCACCGTATTATTAGATTTTTTCGATTATTGCAGCTCCATCGGACAGATTAATAGTTAAAGGGAAGATAGATAGATAGATAGATAGATAGATAGATAGATAGATAGATAGATAGATAATTTGTTTATTGTTATCAAAAAGACACACACGTTATAATTACATTAATAAGAGAAATACAAACACAACAGTATGACAAAAAGATAAATAAAAACATGAAAATTAAACATGTGTGCCGCAGCGATAGCAATAGGTTTAGGCTCAGCAATATGTTTGCTCACAGAACAAACCACTGATTTTCAGCCTCCACCTCGGGTACACAGGGACGCATGTAACAATATCATCTGTGTTGTAGATGCATGTTGTATCATTATAATGTCTCATTTTATTATGTATTATTTTGATCTAATAAGAACTTATTATGATTAAATGAGTAAACCTCAAATAACATTATTAAATGCAACGAAAATAACCGAAAAGGGACAAACAATAAATGACCACCAGAAAAAAAAAAATTAAATCAATTATTGACCACTACCAGAGCAACTAGGGAAGAAGGCCGCGCATTTCATACTTCAGAATGTATTTGCTGTAACTCCTTTTTATTATAATTAAAAAAATATTAAAAATATTTCTATGTTTTCGTAATGTACGCACTCAACAACAAGGGGTTGAAAATCCAAAGGATTAGTTGTGCCGCAGCACAGTGTGTTGTCCGGACATCTGCATGCTCAGTGTACGCACTGTCCATCAAGCAAGCGGACGTGTGAATATCAATCTGGTGCTCGCCACCGCTTTGAACAGCGCCGCTAAAAGCGAAACGCCGTAAACAAGAATTAGCGCCAAACCACAGAAGTACTACACAGATGGTTCACTCTCAAACTAGAGTCAATAAAAAAGTGCATCTTCTTACAATGTCATTTGCTGTAATTATTATAATTATCGGCCAAAAAATATTAAAAATATTTCTATGTTTTCGATACTTTAAAAGACACAATAGAAGTTAAGTGTGTTGTAACGGCTATGTACCCATATCCATCAGTTGCCATCGTAAGAATTCAATCTAGCGCTCGCCATTTCAGCTGCCAGCGAGGCGGCCTTACCAAATATGTATTTTTTGAGAATAGTGCATTGTGCTAATATTGGATTGAAATTACCCCTTATGGGGTGGGGACTTTGGATACTTTGACCTAATTGTTTCGCAATGCCACCCCCTGGCAAAACCAATTTAGCGTCGACCGCTGCACTCTGCTTTATGGTGACGCGACAAAGGCTACGTTTTAAGAGTTAATGCAACCTAGATATTGCTTGAAAAATACCACTATCGCTTTTTTATTCAATAAAGGTTTTATATTTTCAGGTAGGCTTTAATTCAGGCAAATTTAGAGGTAAGTAATTGAAAAAGTTCTCATGTTTGGCATTAAATGCTGATACGATATTTGTAAATCTGCTAAAAAGTTGACGGACTTGTAAAAAAATCTCGATCGTTTATCAAGCGGATCCATCGATGGTCGTAAAGAAGAATTAGCGCAGCAGTGGCCGCGCAGGTTTTTATAGCATGGCGATAACACTACGCTTTTATAAGGATTGCATTTAACCATTAACGATAAAATATGCTGGATTTGAATCATAATTTGTTTTGCGTTGAATAATTATAACGGTGTAATGTATTCGCGGTAGTATCATCCAATTAAAGTAAATAGCTTTTTTATGCTTACCTACAACGTTTATTCAAAACGTAATCTTTTTGAGTTTCCAGTTACTTTGTATTTAACATCATGTATTTTAATTGACCGAGCGAGCGAAGCGAGCGAGGGCTATAATTCAAGTTGGAGCAAAAACACATTGTTTGTATGTATGTATGTATGTTTGTTCCGCGATAACTCTCGAACCGTTGTTCCGATTTTGATGAAAGTTGGAATATATGTAGGGATGGTTAATAGAATTTTCAAGTTCGTTGGGCATCAAAATCGGTCCAGCCGTTTTTGAGATATTTAATTTTTTGTGAAAATAAATATTGTATTTTAATAGTCGCGAGGTCTACGTTCGCAGCGAACGACTAGTTAACATTTATATCATAATCTGTAATATGTCCACAATCATCATCCATAAAATCAGCCAGAAAAGAGTTTTATTTAAATCTTCGCCTTGCCGTGTCATTCGATTTAATCGAAGTAATTGGTGTAAGGTGTAATCATGGTTGAACTTCCGTTAATTGGTCAAATGCCAAAATCAATTGCCAAAAAATACCCAAACACTAGATCACTGAAAATGATATACAAAACTTCACTTGTACATATTTGCATGCACATTATTTGCTTAATTTTTATTTATTTGTAATTTACTTAAAACTACTGTTACAGGTTTACACAGAAATACCAACTACAACACAACAAATAAAATTTTTTTTGCTTATAGCATTACTATTGTTAAATTACTTTAAATGTTCCGAAAAAAATAAAATAAAATGCATTGGCACTTATTATGTACAGGTAAGTATGCAAGACCACTGTGTCTTGTTTGCCGTGCCATGTTTCAAAGTGACTTATCGCAAGGGAGTCCCTTTTTTCCTAATAAGGGCCCGCCGCGCCCGACCGTCTGCCCGCAGCGGAATGTTAAATACCCACCCTCGTTAACCGACTCCGCTGATACTTTCACTGTTTTACTTTGTCTACCGATCTATTTCGATCGGATTATATCGACTTTGTAAACGATTACACTATCTATTAGCACCTCCTATTTCTATATGAAATTGAGTTCTTTTTTTTAAGTATGTGATTAGGTATGTGACGTATTTTAAAAAAGATGGGGCGCAGACTGTATGAGACAGGCGTGAAAGTAGAGAGAGGTGGAAGAAGCTGGGGTAGGCCTACGCCCCGTACAGGCGCCTTCCAAAAATTATGTAAAGATAGTTTTATTTGTAGTTTGTTTTTAGTGCATGTAATGTCTTTGGTAGTATAAAGGCTTTTGTATATATTTTTTTTATTTATATGACATATGTATGTATGAATTTAACATTTTGGATGAAAATAACTATACCATATGTTGTAATTTTTTTGGGAAAACATATGTTTTTGAAAGCAACATCGTATTCCATACTAATTCAATGACGGAACTAAAGAAAAATTTTAGCGTAGTTCTTGGTGCGATTGCGTGTGAACTGAAATTGAAGTGACTCGCTTGAAATGCAGCAGCAAAAGGCGTCAAAGGCTTTATTCACACTCGCCGACACGTAACGACATCACCCTGCGCCGCCGCTGCCCGTTGCAGGCGAAAATTAAAAAAAAAGAAAACTAAACATACCATGCCATAGAAAATTCATGCACTATATTAATATTTTGTAAAATATCAAATTACATATATAGAATCACGTTTTTATCCCTTACGGGGTAGACGTAGACATAGCCAAGAGTCGTGAGACTCGAAGGTCAAATATTAAATTAATAGCTAGTTATATAAACAAGATAGCGGTTGTATTGTAAGTCTTTGGCGGGCGAAATTAATTTTTTCAGATAATCGAGAACTTCACGCCTATAATATCAGAGCTAGATTGGATCAGACAATCGTAATTCAAGTCTCCTATATCAGATCAAAATTAAAAATCAACACAGTAACTTTCTGTAGGGTTAGACCCTTCACTTTTGAAACAAACACCTGGGTCCCAATAGGTGACCTACAAAATGACTAATAAGAAAACTTTATGAAAACAACAAAACGTCAAGTACCTACATATAATTAAATTGTCTGGTTTTCCTTTTTAACGGGAACAGATAGTCTTTTTAACAAAGTTTACATTCACTGCTTAAAACAGTAAGTTTTACTAGGAAATATTAAGTCCGACAGCTAACTTTCTTATTGTTCTATCGAAACCAATTTATTACTTTAAGTTGAAGCACCACGAATCGCGACCGTTCTGAGTGAAAGCTTAAAGTTTCAGTGAGGCAGTTACGCTCCCCTTCCGGGCGATCAACGTAAATTATTCCCCCAGAAGAAATCTCTAAGGGCTGAATGACGGATAAGGGACGAGCAGTTTTATTGCCTACATACCGGCCTGCGTTCGTAACCACCTTAAAAATCACCCCCCGAATGTTAATCAAGGGATAATTTTATTCAATATTGAATGGCTATTGATTTAATTCTTACAACGAAGACTGCCAATATAAGAAAATTGGATTAAATAAATGTCACTTCGATTTTGACCAAAGGAAAATAAAAAGTGACTGGAGAATAAAAATTCTTGCCAGAAAATTGGTAATAATATCTTATTAATTGGTACTTTAGATCGTTTTGCTATTCTCTGTTCTAAATGGTTTATGAGAGTAATTTTCCGCGGCTGAAAGGCGTTGTAAGTGATAATTAAAACTCAGTTACTGCAGCTGTTACTGACGTTATTCTGAGTTTTAATATTATGCTACTACAATGATATTATGAAAAAGCAATCAAGGGTACAAAATGTAGAATAATTTGTCGAGATTCGGTGCAGATTAGGTATTTTGTATTACGTTCGTTTGTAGTAGCTACGATTAAGCTTGTAAGTGTCTACGAAGGGTGCTACGACGGTGTCTACGAGGCGCGCCTCGTAGACATCGTCGTAGCCGGGGCGGTAGAGCGGCGTAGCTCCGGCTGTTGCTTCCTGTCGTATGCCTTTTCTCTTCACGACATAGGCAACATAGGTACAATGTGAAATGTGTACTAAAAATATGAAAGCTCTTACAATTCAGTTTTAATAATCTTTGAGAGACGAACATAATCCGCTTACCAAAAAGGGATTCGAAACTCGTTCCCCTGACATAATCGACACGAATTTTTCACGTATATTTCTTTCACTCACAAATCCAATTTAATTAAGGCGAGGAACTCGCGGTTAAAATCCTATTTAAGCCGTTTTTATTACCGCCCGTCGGGCAAAGACGGTTCGCCACCGCGCTCGAAGAATTTGAACGCTCCCGAGGATTTCGCTGGCTTTTATCTTAGCGGCCTGAGCGGAATGGTAAGTGATCTCAATGCAAATTGTTTATTTTTGAAGCCCATGCATGGTAATAAGACTAATTTTCCAACACTTTCGATTTATTGCTAAGTCTACATTTGAAAAGTTTTCGATATTACCTTACTTTCTTTTATATTAACTTGAAAATTAACAAAAGTTATTAGTAGTTCTGAAACAGGTTATATAATACAATTGGTATCCAGAAATGTTGACCTTCCGTCTCTAGGGACGGGCTCGGATGTTTACCCTCGATTCGGAGAGCCAGCTAATCCAGGCTCCGGGGGTTCCCCATGTGCCGCCCGAATCTCGCCTCTCGGCCCGTCCCGATACATTTCTTATTTTCAACACAATCATGAAAGAAATCGATCAAGTAACTCGTTAACAATAAGTTATTATAGGATTTGTAACAAGTTGCTTTTATACTACTATTATAAATATGAATAATACGAATTTTGTATATTAAAATTGCACTTCTGTAGTGCGTAGAGTTTCGAAGTCACAATCTTTGCTGTATTGTCTTCACGTTATATGAATTAACTTAGCAAATAGGAATATAGTTATTAGAGTAATTGAAAAAACCTAATTCTAGTTGGTCTTACTTCCGTTATATATTCTTCTTCTTCTTCTCTCAGCCGAAAGACGTCCACTGCTGGACAAAGGCCTCCCCCAAGGATTTCCACAACGACCGGTCCTGCGCTGCCCGCATCCATGCGCATGCCGCGTCCTTCACCAGGTCGTCGGTCCACCGATTGGGAGGCCTGCCAACACTACGTTTTCCGGTTCGTGGTCGCCACTCGAGAACTTTTCTGCCCCAACGGCTATCTGATATATATTAAAAGATCCGATCCGTTATATATTAAAAGGTTTTAATAATACGAACTGGCACAGAATAAAATTATCAGTTAACCTCTGTTTTTCCATTAGAGTTGTTATAGATTTCACAGCTGAGAGGTTCATAATATCTTGAGCGCAGGCCAACGGAGCCGTGGTAATGATCCGAGAGTGCATGCATAATTTACCCGAGAGAGCTTGTTTTGTAATGTTATTAGTTCGTAATCTCGCGGAAAACGGCCAACAACATTACTTTGCACCGGGTTAAATATTAAAATAATTTATTATCTGCTCGGGTTAAGTAGCGGTCCTAGGGTTCAGATTCAAATTAAAATCATTTATTCAATTTAAGAAACTGGATTGCGCGGAGTCTTACTGTTTGCCTCAATCACAAGGTCCTTGGCCTTGTCAAGATTTTTTTGGGATTTCGTTCGCCGTTAGTGTTCATCGAAGTTAGAATACAAATAGTTTAATTTCAAAAAATCATTTAAAACGAAAATTAAACTCATACTAAAAATTTAAAAATGAAGAAAAATTCAAAATTATTAATTTTTAGTACATACCAGCAAAAAAGAAGAAAAAATCTTTACTGCCAATATAAGTATCTTATCTAATTATTATTGCTAGAAATCTTTCATATTTTTGAGAGTGACTTGTAAAGAACATCTAAAATAAAAATTACATGCGAGCTAGGTAACATTTTGATAGCTATCGTTGAGCGAACTTAGCAATGATAATTTAATCACATTTTGAGTCTACGACTTTTATTATTGTCTTTATGGTAGCTATAAAATATAAGGCGGGATTACATAACATTCAAATTATGTTTTATCGCCGCTTAAATCAGCAATGGAATGAAACATTTATACAGTCGAGGGTTGTAAGTGCTATAAAGTTGCAGCAAATGGATACAAAATTAATTCAATTACAGTATTCTTATAATCTGCATCCGCCTATAAAATAAATAAATCTAATTAATAAATGTGAAAGTTTGGGAGGTTAGTATTGTCATAGAGAATGGTATTTGTCACTCTTTCACGCACGAATTTCGATAAAATTTAGTACATAAGTGTGATAAAACCTGGAATATCATGTTCATCCCGAAATTTATCGTCAGTCGATAGTTTTTTCTACAAATTTTATCGCTTTTTTATCTCGAATAATAATATGGATCACCTGATCCACGAGCTGGTATCCTTTTTTCATACACTACGTAAATTTGTGTTCAGAAGTTATACAGGTAGCTAGCTCGAATATTGAGCACATTGACGCATTCAGCATTAATGTTATAAAGAATGACCTGACTTGACCTTTACTTTATATTGAGATTGAGAATGACCTCTGCTTTATAACCTCTGCTATATACTTAACCGCTATTTTTTCACTGATAAAATATAGGGGAACCGAATACTGCGAATAGAGGAAAATTAAGATTCAATACGTAGTCATAGAGAGAATCACTAAACGAGGCTACGTAATCACGTGGCTAAACAGATTCGTCGGTTAGTCAACAGACCTCAGCCTACAGATGGCTTGCAGTTTCAGTTGCATTCGCCGCGCATCCAGCCGTTTGCAGTACTTGGCACACAAGTCGGTGCTTACTCGTTTGTACTGCACGATACCGGTTAAAACTGGTAACTACCATTTCAGTAGTCAGTATGACAATTGTGCAGTTCGCTTCGGGAATGTTTATCGAATCCCGACCGTGCTTAAGGTTTATTGTTGTTGTCAATGAAAACACTTGCTTTAGTTTGTAAGACATATGTTGTAAAGTGACGTCTTTGGAGAAAATGCAGCAGTGGAGTTTGTTGCGCCGCCTCTTCTCCACTTGCGCTTTGGAGGCGGTGGTAAACTTAGCTTTAAGTAATTTTATGACGTCAACTAAAACTCAAAACAAGAATGTGACGATTTATAAGTGCTATTTTTAAGCCTATATAAAAAAAATAATTGACTTTGACTAATTGACTTTGAGTATGCAATTTGCCATAAAGTAGGTATGGTTTTAGATAAACTTGATCGATAGTTCATTTTGTTTTTTTTTCAGATAGTTTATTTTTGGTGAACATCTGCCTAGAAAAGTTTTCCCTAAACTATCACGGGAATAAAAGCTATAGATTTATTTTTAAGTACGTATTTATATATATTTTTATATGAAAGTAAAACTGCAATGTATGTGGTAATATTGACATATCGAAGATGAATTTATGTAAAAGACCTTGAATGCAAATTCCAGTTCTAGTCACAACTTTCAGGGAATTGAATTCAAACAACGATATCCACCGAGTTGGCAACGTACCAATTACGACTATGGTGGATTATATTGAAAATGCAAGACAATTTACGCTCTAAGCTGAAAGGGACTTCTCGGAGCTATTCAATTTATTCATAATAATCGCCATCTCTCGCTCGCTAGTGCAGTGGTTATGAATTCAGCACATTCAGTGGGTCACACGTTGACCCTGACTGAATCGAAGCTGGTTTAATGGACCAACGATTGCCTGCGGGCCAATACTCATAATATTAGAATTGGTTTCTGGAACGGTTATATCAGATTTAGTCTGTGAAATATCGATTCAAAAGCCTTAATTGCAATGTGTGAATTTCATATTCGATTCTCATCTCAAACTTTTGCATTTATACTATTAGCAGATAGGACAAGGTCTATTATGAAGATAAAATATATTGCTGTCACGGGAGAACGCGTTTCATATCTGTTTAAGGGGTAGATTCAGCAGCATTATCGCGAAGTTAAAATTCCTTGTTTGTTTTCGTTCAAGTCGGTGCCGTGACAGGTCTACAAGGAACTCGCTCGCGGGGCCATGTCGTGTGCAGGTGATAAATCGCATAGTGCCGTCAGTTTTTCCTAACGAGACAAGGTGTCGGCTGCCTGTGCCTGCTCGCAAACGTATTCAAGGAACGATTGTTAACGCTACGCCGCTGGGACTTTTTGTGTTTGCTTATGAAATGTCAGAGATAACCTGTTTATATGTTTTTCTTGTATTTCTGATGTTAAACATCTATTGGCGCGGCTTGGTAGTAATATCGACTCGGCATGACAGGGGTCGTGCTGCGATGCTCAGATGTTTTACATTTTGCGGATGTACCGTGACACTTATTTTTTTTTTACTATTAAGTATCATATTGTTGATGAGGTAATACACTAATTTATAGCAAAATATGCTTGCTACAATACTGACACTATCGATCGCTAATGTCCAAAAGATACTAAAAAGTTTAAGCTAGACTAATTAAGTAAAAATTACAGTTAATATATATTTTTTAAATTTTGATTTTCAGAACTTATCTATAAATTGAGTACATTGATAAAATGCAGCAACGGATCCGCTAACAAATGACTTTTCGGCACACGTCAATGGGATCCTTTTTGCTAAAACCCTCTGGTTCAGAACATGGGAATGTTTTCGTCAGATTTCGGGAATAGAGATTTTTCAGCGCGGTTCAGTAGGCGCCGCCGTGTCGTACAACTGCACCGATGACAATAAATACCGTGCGCGGCGAGCCGTGAAATCGAATAGGCGCCGTCTGTGAGCGCTTTACAATCAGCGGCCTGTCGCACGCCTACTGTCGCCCCCGCTCCCCGCCCGTGCGCCACCCGGTGTAACTTACTGCTGCTGCCATCAAACTTCAACATTCAGACATATCCGTGTAGTATGCTGGAAGATAAGCAGTGGAAAGCAAATGTTGTAACCATAGTGTGTTATGTAATAATAACAGATTTTTAAGAGAAATTAATATTTAATTTAAATTAATAAAAAATACAATTTAAAATATAAAAATACACCACACGGGCACGGACAGAGTTCCAAAGAAATCACGGATACGGCACAGACACGGATAGAGTTCCAAATAAAATTACGGTTACGGCACGGACAGGATAGACGGGGAAATCCCGACAGGGGGTAAAGTTTGTCCGGCGGCACAATAGGGTTGAAGATGTACTGGCGGTACAGTAGGGATGGCAGGCGAAAGTGAGTACCTTTAATCCAGGCTTCGGCCACAGGTCACAGCAGCACAGCAGGGGTGGCAGGCGATAGTGTGTGCCTTTATTCCAGACTTCAATCCACAGGTCACAGCAACTTCTTCGTGTTAGATATTGATTAACGACGCGAAGGCTTGCAGGGTCCCGGGGTCAGCAGGCCCCGAGACAAGACCTTTATAGTTCGTACCGTTCTGTTTCTCAGAAGATCAAGACTGACCCGGACTGACATTCAGTGTCTTTATATAGGCCTCGATTTAGAATTTCGTATTGCTTCATAATTTTCAAATAAAATACGAAATTAGAACATTTGTGAAGAGGTTCGCATAGAAATTTATAGAATTTTAGAAAAATAAAATCTGACTTGTCACAATCCTTGACAATCAAAATTGTTTATAATAAGGAAAGACATAAATAATTTTAATAAAATTTAAAGAAGTGATCATCGAAAAGTGTAGAAAAGTACATTAAATATGTTGGAAAAACATATATACTATAAAACAACCAAAAATGAAGATATAACGGTAAGTTTAAAGAAATATTCCTTAGCAACGTAGAAATTTTACAATAGAAAGTGTAAAAAAGAACATTTTGAGCTAAATAAGTAATCATAATAGTAAAATAGACAAGAATAAAAGTAAAATAAACATGAATACACTACATTTCCCCCAAAACCCCTGAAAATTTTTACACTAAGTGAAAATTTTGAAAGTTAATAGAAAACACTTTCATACCAGCCTATCATACCAAATCTTACATATTACAATAAACCTTTCATACTAAAATCGATCAAACTTAGGTAGGGCTCACAGTCAATGGCTCCTACTCCAAGATAAGTACCTGCCTAGTAGTACTACGTAACAGTTGGCTTATTTAAGGAGTTGTAATCCGCTCACGCTGAAATCCCATTGATGATGAATGATATATGAATATGATATGACTGAAGGCTTATTTTATGAGTAGTCAGCCGCTCATTAGAAAGAAAGTAATGCAATAAAGATATGATGAAAATATATACAGGGAATAATGAATGTATATAAGTATAGTAGTATTTCTTAGGTATAACAAGGGCTTATTTTATGAGTTGTCAACCGCTCAAAGAAAGAAATAAATAAAGAGTACGCAACGCAAACTTGCGTAAAGAGAGTAGTGCACATTAAGTAATGCAAGGTAAAGACTCAACACAGGACTGTGTTGTAGTAGAACATTAAAGTTTAGTTCTTTAGTGGCTTAAGAGCCGATGATAGCAATGAAAATGAAAGGAAATGAGAAAATGCCAAAAATGTAACTAGTAATTGAAGATGGGAACAAACAAAAATAAAGTATATACATTAGTCAAGTAAAAGTAAAATTAAAATAAATTCTAAGTCTTGATATCCTTTATGTGCCATTTTGCACGAGAACCGCTAGCGTCCTCAAGGATATATACCAGTGGAGAGAGTTTTTGTATAACTTTACACCGAACGAATTTAGGTGCTAATTTGGCACTAAAGTAAGAACCGGCATTACTGAGCACATAGTTCTTACGCCAAACATAATCGTCGACATTAAATTCTTTTATAGTATGTCGTAAATTATATCGAACACTATTTTTAGTATGGGAGTCAAATAGAGCTACTTGTACTTTGTCAAAAATTGTCGCAAGTAATCCTATATTAGTAGCATAAATATCACGAGGTAAGAAAGTAAATTCGTCAAGGTTATTCGTAGGAGTATAAACAGAACCGCAGCTGATAGTTTCCCTGCCAAAAACTAGAAATGCTGGGGAATAACCCGTTACTGCATTAACTGTACTGTTCATAGCATATTGGATTTTTGGAAGAAAAATATCCCAGGATCTATGATCATCACCTACAAGAGACGCTAAAGCCGTAACAATAGTTCTGTTATACCTTTCAGTGGGATTGACTTGCGGGCAATAATGAGGTGAATAAAAGATAAAAGGTATTTTATAGTTATCCAGAAGTTTTTTGAATTCTCTAGATTGAAATTGAGAACCATTGTCCATAATAATAGTTTGAGGTACACCATGTATAAGAAATACAAAGTTTTCTAGGCATTCGATAATATCTTTGGCGATAGCACGTTTAAGGGGAAAGATTAAAGTATATTTAGAAAAACAACAATTCACAACTAGGATGTGTTGATTGCGTTTTCTTGTCATGGGAAGAGGACCCATTAAATCAAGAGAAATACATTGGAAGGGTCTTGAGCAAATTTTAGGTTTACCCATGGGACCATAAGGTGAATGATTAGGATGCTTATAAGCAAGACAAGACTCACATTCACTTATTAATTGAGCAATGTCTTTGAACATTCCTGTCCAATAATATAAAAGAGAAAGTTTTTTATAGGTTTTAAAAATTCCAAGGTGAGGTTCACCAGGCAAACCATGATTACTTTTAATCAGATTTTCTCTATCACCAGGATGAGGAACTTCTTTCCATACGAAGTCATCCGTTATAGTATGAAGGGAACGAGAAAAACGATAAAGCTTATTGTCCTTAATAGTATAGTTTGGAAAACTATCAGGATTGTTTTGACAGCCTTGTAAAACTTTATTATACTGTTCTTCCACCGTTAAAACTGAAACATTTAAGTTAGTTTTATAATCCGATAGATTTTTAGAACGAGATAACAAATCCGGTACTACATTTTCTTTACCTTTTTTATGTTTTAGAATGAAGTTAAAAGAAGATAGACGTACAGTCCATCGAGCAAGTCTGCCAGAAGGATTTGACAGATTTAGAAACCACTTTAGAGCAGCATGATCCGTGTAAATGACAAATTGTCTGCCATTGTCTAAATAACAACGCCAATGTTCGAGAGCAGTGATAACAGCAAGGGTTTCTCTCTCTGTAGTAGAATAGTTTTGTTCATTTTTATTAAGAGATTTACTCATATAAGCTATGACAACTTCTTTGTCTTCTTTTATTTGAGTAAGCATAGCTCCTATACCAAAATTTGATGCATCAGTGTGCACTGAAAAAGGGAGATTGAAATCAGGACAAGAAAGTACTGGTGTAGTTACTAAAGCTTCTTTTAATTTAAGGAAAGCTTGATTAGCATCTGAGTTCCAAACAAATTTAGCAGCATTTTTACCACCACTATTTAGTTTATTAAGCGGAGCAGCAATAGTGCTAAAATTAGGAATAAATCGACGGAACCAGCTACATGTTCCTAAAAATCGACGAACTTCTTTACGAGAAGATGGAATAGGGTATTCCAGAATAGAATCAATTTTTTTAGGATCAGCACAAAGACCGTGTTCATTTACCACGTAACCTAAGTATTTTAATTCGTTTTTAAAGAATACACTCTTTTCAAAGTTAATAGTTAGACCGGCATAAGATAGTTTTTCAAATACTTTGATTAGAAACGATATATGTTCCTCGAATGATTCGCTAATAATAACGATATCATCAAGATAACAAAAGACTTTATTATCAAATTCAGGAGTAAATAACGTATCCATAAGACGTTGTTGAGTAGCTGGAGCATTAGTAAGTCCGAAGGGCATGACAACAAATCTGTACATTCCTCTACCAGGCACATAAAATGCTGTTTTATCTCTGTCAGCAGGATTTAGGGAATTTCCCAAAAAGCTTTAGCAATATCAATGCTAGAAAGGTATTTAGCATTTTTTAAATGATCCAGTATTTCATTGATTAAAGGGAGACTATAAGCATCTTTTCGAGTAATTGAATTAAGTTTTCTGCTATCGACGCAGAATCGCCATTCGCCATTCTTTTTAGGAGTTATTAAAACGGGAGATAACCAAGGACTCTCACATTTTTCAATAACTTTCCATTCAAGCATCTTATCAACCTCGTTGATTAGCGCATGTTGTTTTATAGGAGAAAGTCTATACGAGCGTTGTTTAATGGGAGGATTATCGCCAGTATCGATTTTATGACAAATTAGGTTAGTTCGACCTAACTCACCCTTTTCTTCAAAAGAAATACTTTTAAAACGATTAATGATATCATCAGCGATATCCTTCTGAGATTTGGAAAGATTATCGTAAGGTAAAATTTTTTATCGTCTGAAATTGCAAGACAATTATTATTAAATATTGTAGAAAATAAGTTAGGTACTAAGTTAAACTTTTTCCAAAAATCTACCCCAAGGATTAGTGAGGGAGTTATTTCTGGGAAAACGAAAGCTCTAATTAAGTGAGTTTGACCATTAAAAGTAATAGGAAGATCAAAGTGACCTAAAGATTTGAGTTTATGATTATTAGCAGTAGACACAACAACCGACTTAGACTTGGATAACGAGAAACCCAATTTCAGAATTTCAAGATGTGAATTTTTTCCTAAAATAGTTAAAGAACTGCCACTATCTAAAAGTCCTGATAATGAAACATTATCAATTGATACATTGATAAAAGGACGATTAAAATCCTTTTCATTCTCATAGAGAACAGAAGAAGTTCTATAACAGAGGAAAAAGTTTTTTATTGTTAATAACCAATCATTCCAATCTTTATGATTAAATTTATTATCCAAGTCACATTTTAGTTTTTGAATTAGTTGAAGATTTGCCTGCATTGCATTTAGGGCAATCAGGAGTTTTAACATCTTTTGTACCACATTTAAAACATATTAAAAATCTAGGTTGAGGACATTCGTTAAGAGAATGACCATTGGTACGACAGCGTACGCAATAGATATTAGGATTAGGAGATACACTAGCAGACTTATTAATTGTATTTACAGATTGCTTCGATTGAGGCTGAGAGTTATTTTTATTAAAGTAAGTATGTTTTTGAAACTGAGACTGAAAATTATTTTTGTTGAAGAATTGTTTAGCATTAGAAGTAGAAGGGGAAGGTAATTTATAATTAAATTCTGAGCTAAAAGAATTATTTACATTATCAGGTTCCTTAAAGTTTTTATCTCTATCTAGAATTTTCTCATAACTTTGACAGGTATTGATCAAAGAAACGACAGAGTCAACATCTTTTAAGGCTACGAACATCGAATAACAAGGTCTTATGTTCCTTAGTAAAATTTCGAGTTTCTCAGACTCGGAAAGTTTTTTGGTAAGACGTGAGAACATACCGAACATAATTGAGATATAAATTACAATGGGTTCATTGTCACCTTGGGTTCGATTCCTGATGGCATTTAGTAGTTTATAGTCGTAGTCAGGTTCACCGAAGTCTCTTATCAAAAGATTAGTAACTTCGTCCCAAGTTAAGTTAGAATTTAGTTCTTTTGAAATCTAAACCAATGTAAAGCATTGTCAGTAAAAATTTCGAAAGCTTTGTTTAGAAGTTTCTCTTTCGAAATATTTCGAGAAATACGAAATTCTTCTATTTTTTGAAGAAAAGATTTCGGACAGGTTTTACCATCATAGCAAATCTTTTTTAGGTCGTTTAAGGAAGAAGGAAGTACCAAATTTTGTAGGATTTCAGGATTGAAACTACTGAGAACAGAAGAAGAAGATTGAGGAATAGGTGAAGTTGTAATTTGAGGAAGGGGTGGAGTGGGCGTGGAAACATTTTGCTCTGCGTTCAGAAAAGTAAAAGGTTCAAATCGTTTTTCAAGTTCGACAAATTTATCTTTGAGGACATCAAATTCTTCTTTTTTATCACTATGTAAATCTAAATCAATTCTATCTAATCGATAGTGTAGATGATTTTAAATAAGTCTCTATTTTAGGGAGAATTTTTGAGTTACCCGACTCAAGTGAGACTAATTTTAATTCAGTGTAAGTTAATGTAGCTTCAATCCCGTTGAGATCATCCTCAATTGGCAAAGGAGAATCTATAATGTCATCGCTCAATATAGATTGCGTAAGCGAAACGACTTGTTTTTTTAATTGAGGGAGCTTATCAGCTGGTTCCTCCAGTCTAACCTTGACTTCGTATTCTAACTCGGCTTTATTGAGCAGACTATATGCAATTGGACGAGACATTTTAGTAGAAGTTTAGGAGTACTTGTACAAAGTAAAGTACCTAAGTATAGTACCTTAGTTTAGTAAAGAGTTAAAGTCAAGTTATAGAGTCTAAGTCCAAGTCAAGTTAGTCAATAAAATAAATATTTATTGAATAAATATTGAGTATTAATGAGTTCAATGTGAAAAAGAGACCAGTGTGAAGTTAATTTAGTGTTTAAGGTCGAGAATCTAAGCCAAAATTAAGAGAACGTGTAGGTGTGTTTTTTAGAATTTAGAGGAGAGACAGAGCCAAAAGATGCGATGGGCGCCAACTGTTATGTAATAATAACAGATTTTTAAGAGAAATTAATATTTAATTTAAATTAATAAAAAAATACAATTTAAAATATAAAAATACACCACACGGGCACGGACAGAGTTCCAAAGAAATCACGGATACGGCACAGACACGGATAGAGTTCCAAATAAAATTACGGTTACGGCACGGACAGGATAGACGGGGAAATCCCGACAGGGGGTAAAGTTTGTCCGGCGGCACAATAGGGTTGAAGATGTACTGGCGGTACAGTAGGGATGGCAGGCGAAAGTGAGTACCTTTAATCCAGGCTTCGGCCACAGGTCACAGCAGCACAGCAGGGGTGGCAGGCGATAGTGTGTGCCTTTATTCCAAAGTCAAAGTCAAAGTCAAAGTCAAAATTTTTTATTGAAACTTGGCCTTCAAAGAAGGCTCTTTTTCACGTCGATAACTAATTATTTAATCATAATATTTTATGTCTCAAAGCTACAAACTACTAGCATTTCGGAACGACCACTGCTGAGAAGAAATGCCGAAAGAAACTCATGAAACAGTCTTGGTCGCCTAGCATGCCAGAGGGGCTATTCATTAACTTTATACATACACTAGATTGTGTACAGTCAAAAATAAAATAAAATATAAGTAAAAAAATAATAATAATATAATAAAACATGTTATGTTTGTGATCAAGTAACCACAATGAATTGGTTAAGAACAAAAAATAAAAATAAAATTCGAATCAGGATCGAAGCAGGATCCCCTGGCAATACCCGTTCGCAAGTTTGAACATTTTAGAAAAATAAATACTTTCAGTCACTTGAAGATCACAATACACGTACATGTTTAACAATTAAATGTCAATGTAATTAAATTTAAAAAAGAAAGGTAAGGCTATTTTTTCACAATACCAAAAGAATGTAATCAAGTGTGGAGTGGCGAAGTTGTAGGGAGAGACCAAACTTTTTTATCGTTCAAATAATCACTTATTGTGTAATACGCTTTATTCATCAAAGTATTTTTAAGATATGTTTTAAATTTTTGCATCGGTAAATTTATAGCCTCGTCAGGGAGCTTGTTAAACATTTTTACACTTTGACCCACGAAAGACCGCCGAACCTTTTTAAGCCTAAAGCAGGGCGTATAAAGTTTGTTCTTATTGCGGGTGTTTATACTATGTACATCGCAGATTTTTTTAAAGAGGTTTAAATTGGATTTAACAAAAATAAGTACATTGAAGATGTATTGAGATGCAACAGTAAGAATTTTTATTGATTTAAAGAGCTCTCGTAGAGAATCGCGTCGTTTTAGCCCGTACATAAAACGAATTGCTCTTTTCTGTAATACAAATATTTTCCCTATCTCGGCTGCATTTCCCCATATCAATAATCCGTATGACATTATGCTATGAAAGTAGCTGAAATACACGAGTCTAGCTGTTTCAATGTTTGTGCACTGTCTTATCCTTCTCACTGCATAAGCCGCCGAGCTAAGTTTTTTGGCCGTGAGTTCAATGTGTTTATCCCACTTTAACTTACAGTCAACGGTAACGCCTAAGAATTTGACACTGTGTACCCACTCTAATACTTTGCCATTAACTATTAAAGGTATATCATTATGAGGTGCGTTCGAGAGAGAAAAAAACTTTATACACTTGGTCTTGTCCGTGTTTAAAGCCAGGTTGTTGGTTGTAAACCAGTCAAGCACAAGTGTCATAGGATTACTTACATCATCATAATTTTGACTATTTCTGTTGACTTTAAATAGTAATGATGTGTCGTCCGCAAATAAAACAACTTCACACAATTGTTGGGCAAGACATGGAAGGTCATTTATGTAAACAAGGAATAGAAAAGGACCGATTATGGAGCTTCCTTGAGGCACGCCCATGTGTACCGCCGCGCTGCTGGAAGCAGCTCTGTGAACTGCTACTTTCTGAGTTCTGTTGTCCAGGGAAGAAGCTAGTACCTCAAGGGCAGTCCCAGTAACACCATAAAATTTAAGCTTGTTTTTTAGTATATTATGATCCACGCAGTCAAAGGCTTTGAAAGGTCGCAAAAATACCTATGATATCTTGGCTGGATTCCCACGCTTCATAGATTATTTGAACTAAAGTAGATGTTGCATCAGTAGTGGAACGACCTTTAGTGAAACCGTACTGACGATTATGTAAGATTTTATTTACGTTAAAATAAGAGACTAATTGCGTTAAAATTAATTTTTCAAATATTTTACTTAAAGCGGGTAATATAGAAATGGGTCTGTAATTAGTGGGATCATTTTTTGTACCCTGTTTGAATAAAGGAATAATTTTACTTATTTTCATGAGGTCAGGAAAACACCATCGGAAATGCACTTATTGAAAATCACAGTTAGATGAGGAGCAATCAAATCAATAATACTGCTCTCCAGGAACTGCGATGACAGATATAACCCCAGAGATCCCTCAGTATTTTTCATGTTGAGTGCCTTATACGCAGATAAGAGTTCATCCGATGTGATACTTCTAAATCTAAAAATGGACTTAGGATCGGAGGCATTTCTTTTTAATAAGTCATCTGCAGCACTGGGACAAGAGGAGAGGGATCCTGTGATATTCTTTAGAAATATTGCCAAAAAAATTATTGAATTCGTTGGCTACTTCGTCGTTAGAAGTTATGGTTTTATCACCAATTTTTAAAGAAATATTAATGTCGCGTCACGGATTTCGATTTGCCAATCTCTCGTTATTGATAATAGACCAAGCAGCTTTGATCTTATCATTAGAGTTTTTTATTTTATTAGTCAGATATAAAGATTCTTTGCAGCAGCACATACCTTTTTAAAAGTTTTTGAATAACATCTAACATATGATACAAATTCCGGTTTAAAATTATATTGTTTTTGGCCATACAGTTCATATAGCTTATTTCTACTAATATAAATGCCATTTGTGGCCCAATCGCAGAAATTTAGTTTTGTTTTCTTATCAAATGTTTTAAGAGGAAAAGATTTGTTAAATTCTTGTTTCACTGTATTAAAAACCTCATAATAATGGTCATTCGGATTTTTATTTGGGTCTATTTCAGGCAATTTTTTATTTATAGATTCGCGAAAACGCATTTTCCGGTGCTTAGTCAGCGGCCTACAGGTTACAGGAGCGGAGCAAAGGTTAGACTCTTCGTCACGTGTCAGTGACACCTCGTTGACCCAGTGGTCATGAGACCTCAGACAGGCAAAAAAGCTTTTCATCAGAGACCGAGCAATCACAGAAAATGTTATCTATACATTTGGCAGAGGTTGGGGTAATTCTAGTGGGTTCAAAGAATGTGTTTTTCAAATTAAATGAATCAAGCAAATTTCTAAATCCATTGCTTTCCGAACATGAAACTAAAATATCAACGTTAAAATCACCGCATAAAATTATATGTGTTTACTACTAGAACTAACCCGCCTGAGGGCTTCTTCGAAAAACATTTAAAAGAGTGTCATAACTAGCTGAAGGCGGTCTATAAGCACAAATAATAATATATTTGTCCAACTCCACACAAGAAAGTTCTATTGTACATATCCATGAGACAGCCTTACTATGTCTTTTCTCTCTTTGCATTTATAATCTCTGTTTATTAATATTAAGGACCCACCGTGGTCAGAATTTTGTCTTAGAAATGCACTTGCTAATATATATTTATCCGGGAAGTTTAGTTTAATTTCATGTTTAAAGAAGTGTTTCATGACACAAAAAATGTCAACATTATTATGTTCCAAAAATAAACAGATTTCATTAAATTTGCTGGTGAAGCCCTGTATATTTTGATGTACAAGATTTATATAGGAAGGCTTCACCTCTGTCTTATTATCTAGTTTAAAACTAAGTTATTAGTACTGGTACTAATATCAGATGACTTCGTTATATTAGGTATAACGGGTCTATATATATTGTATGCTAACAGTTTAGCAATAGTCAGCTTATATCTATAGGGTAGGTACACAGTACCATTGTTATAAAAACAGTTGTCAATATATTTATTGCAATCTAAAATATAAAGTTTTTTCAGATCCCACGTTAAATTATAAATGTGTGTATTTAATGAGTGTATGAACTTATTTCTGTAATTATTTTTTATATAGGGGAAAAGAACTAAAATTATTTGACCAATACCCACTCTTTCTATTTCTGACAAGATGTTTATACAGTTTAATATATCTACATGTGTGACATCTGTACTATTGCCTATAGCTAAAATAAGTGTGGTGTTGAAATCAAATTTGTCACACTTTAACTTGGACAATATTTGAGAAATATGTGATCCCGGCATACAACAACACATGGGCGTGTTCTGAGTAGTATAATTCGAGACCAAGGACCCAGGTTAGCACCCATTTCATCAGAGTAGATAACAGTTCTTCGGGTCTCACAGTCAAGGAAAGCTGACCTAACTGAAGAGCCTGAGGGCTGCTGGTGTTGATGATGGGAGCATCCAATTGTGAGACCACCGGAGAAGCCTGTAAAAGGGGCACAGTCTCCGGGGGCATCACAACCTGTGTCAGGGTTGAAGCCACCGCACAAGCAGTGTTGTCAGTGATGGAGTCCTCCGTAACCTGGTTCTCTACATTCGAACTACAACTACACAAGTCCTTATTTTCATTTTTAGAATTTTGAGAGCTTGAGTATATTCACTCATAGCTTTTTTAGAAACATCATATTTACTGGATATGGATTGCAACTCAGTCTGCAAAGAACATATCTTATCTTGTAATTCTTTAATTACTTTCTTATTACTTCTTTTAATAGTGTCTTCACAAGACATCAATTGTATTTTTAAGTCTAACTTGTTGTTGCCTAATTGGAATTTCTTTAACACTATTCTTTTGTTTCTTAATCATATTTTCAGATTTCTTAATAAATTTGTTAATTTTCACGTATTTCTTAATTTTATTTGAACCTAATAAAGAATTACATTTATTATTGGAGGTGGGTGTGGTAGTGGGATCTATTGTGGGAACCAAACTATTATTAAAAGAAGAATCCTGGCTTGTTCCCGGACTGAACAAGACTGGTTGCAAGCTCATCGTGAAGGGCTGAAGAGTTGCTGAGTACAGCTGCTTGTTTCTCAGCCTGGAGAGATTTGATTTCCTGTTTCGTTTTTCTGCCAGCTGTCTTTCCAGGAAAGAGATGCGCTCGAGGGTGGCTTCATAGGTGTCCCGGCAATGGTCTGTCGAAGCAATGATGTTTTGAAGCTGTGCACATTCTGCAGTAATCTCTTCAATGCGTCTTTCCATTGCTGTCAGCTGATTCCTGAGCACTGTGTTCCGTTGGATCAAGTGTTGGAACTGCTCTGCTCCATCCTCGTTTTCTCTTCTGAGCGTCGCACATTCTGCTCCTTGACTCTTTTTCAACTTCAAGAGTGTGGCCTTGAGCTTGGCATCGAGGTCAATTTTGCGGGTCTGGGCCATTTTAGCTGGAATTCAATTTTTAATTTTAGTTTACCTGCTTGAATATTTAATTTTAATTAATTAACTGGGGGACAAGTTAGTAGGTTACAAAAAATTCAATGGTAAATCAATAGAGAGGTGTTTTCTACACCTTTACTAGTGTAAATGTAGATTAATTGTTGTTTTGGTCTCTAATTAACAATTTTAAAAGTTATGTTTATGATCATAAATGATATAGGAAACTGAAGTAGGTAGTTATGAAGAAACACAATATTAAAATTTAACTTTAAGTTTGGATTTCACTAATACACAGTGTATTGTTAAAAATAATTAAAAAGGAAATGTGTACTCAGGTATTTAGTCTCAGAATTTGGTCAGCAAATCCACTTACAAGTTAATAAGTGGAAAGTGACCAAACTGTGACAAGGCTGTTGTGTATAGGACAAATTAAGCAGTTTATTGTATTGTTTAACTATAGCAGGTACATTATATATGGCTGCAGAAGTCAGTCGTCAGCTCCACTTCCAAATGGGTAAGTGAAGAGAGACCTCAAAGAAAAAATAAAGCCAAATGACATGTACCTACTATTGGTAATGTTACTCGTTCAAATCTAGCTTGTTGACGTTAAATTTATAGTGAATCTTGGTAGAATTATGTATTAGTGTTATTTAGAGATACTAAAAGCAATACTCATCTGGTTTTTGTCGTAAAAATTCGCAGTTTAGTTCAAAATCCTTTTGACCCGGCCGGCGAGCTGTCACATAGGTAGGTAGATAATTGTTAACGCAAGTTGGCGCTTATTTTGGCACACTATTATTAAATATCACTTAATTTTGATGAAGATTTCTTATTTTACGTATAAATTTCGTCTTTTTTCACGATCTTTTCAATATTTAAAGTTTAAAATATTACACAGCTGTTTTTTGACGTCTAAACGATCCGGGGTTGCCCGCGCGAAATCAATCCACAGGTCACAGCAACTTCTTCGTGTTAGATATTGATTAACGACGCGAAGGCTTGCAGGGTCCCGGGGTCAGCAGGCCCCGAGACAAGACCTTTATAGTTCGTACCGTTCTGTTTCTCAGAAGATCAAGACTGACCCGGACTGACATTCAGTGTCTTTATATAGGCCTCGATTTAGAATTTCGTATTGCTTCATAATTTTCAAATAAAATACGAAATTAGAACATTTGTGAAGAGGTTCGCATAGAAATTTATAGAATTTTAGAAAAATAAAATCTGACTTGTCACAATCCTTGACAATCAAAATTGTTTATAATAAGGAAAGACATAAATAATTTTAATAAAATTTAAAGAAGTGATCATCGAAAAGTGTAGAAAAGTACATTAAATATGTTGGAAAAACATATATACTATAAAACAACCAAAAATGAAGATATAACGGTAAGTTTAAAGAAATATTCCTTAGCAACGTAGAAATTTTACAATAGAAAGTGTAAAAAAGAACATTTTGAGCTAAATAAGTAATCATAATAGTAAAATAGACAAGAATAAAAGTAAAATAAACATGAATACACTACAAGTGATGGTTATTGAGTAGGAAGAAGTATTCGTCAAAGTTCTGACCTCGTCATGCTCTATAACCAAAACTTCTGTTCTGATTCAGAATATAAACTTTGTAAAATGTTTCAAATATGTACTTCTATTTCTGTTTATGATCATGAAAAATAAATTAGTTTTCGTGCTAGTTTTGATAGTGGCCGAAACGATTTTACTTTTTTGACTCATATCAATATGGGGATTAGTATTCTCCATACCTATTTATATTTGACACACTCGATAAGAATTTGAAGATTTGTGGGTCTTTACTTAGATGGTGTGAGTCATACCTTCGGAACCGGTCTCAGTTGGTTACAATAAGGGGTTTCAAATCAGCTCCCAGTGGTGTACCGTCAGGGGTACCGCAGGGCTCCCATCTTGGACCTCTGTTCTTCTTGATATTTATTAATGATCTTGGCACAGTAATATCATCTAAATACCAAATGTTTGCCGATGACCTCAAATTGTATCGGGTTATTCGTGACAACGATGATATTGTTCAGCTGCAGAACGATATTGACAATATCAGCAAGTGGTGTGTAGAAAACAAAATGGTTTTAAATGAGTCGAAATGCTTTTTTATTAAGTTTACGCGCAAAATGAGTTTCTTGAATTCTAGCTATCACCTCAATAACGTTCCTCTACGTGAGGTCTCTAAAACGCGCGATCTGGGAGTCATAGTGGATAGTAAACTTGACTTTCGGGAACATATAGATCATATTGCCAAAAAAGGTGCGAAACTAGCTGGATTCATAACTCGCAAATGTAAATTTTTCAAAGAGCCCGATATTACCATTTTATTATTTAACTGTTTTGTAAGGTCACTCTTAGAATATTGCAGTGTAGTCTGGAACCCATTGTTTCAAGTACATTCGAACCGTCTGGAGAGTATTCAGAAAAGGTTTTTATACCATCTCGCTTTTGCTAAAAACTTATGTCGTAAATTGGATTCATATAACTCTAGGCTCGTGTATTTTGGTATAGTTTCATTGGAACAGAGAAGAAATATTGCCGATCTTCTTTTTTTACGCAAGTTAGTGACAGGGATCGTTGACAGTCCAAATTTACTTCAAATGATAAATATTTCTATCCCACGTTCAAGTAGTCGACTTCATAACAGGAAAACATTCTATGTCCCAGTTACTCGTACTCTTTATTTGGAAAATTCTCCCATTAATCGTATGTGTTCCGAATATAATAATGTCTCTTCTCAATTTGACATATTTAGTGCATCAGCCAATTCAATAAAAATCTCTATGCTAAATGATGTAAACAGATAAATTGTTTTTTATTATTTTTTTTTTTAAATCCTAAATAATTATTCTAAATTTTTGTAAAATACCTAGTTTTAATTTTAGTTTTTCAGAGTGCAGAAATGTCTATTTTTTTTTGTGCATGCTGTGTTCACATCAAGAAGATTTGACACTTTATATGAATATTGTTATGTTTTTTTAAGTGTGTGTGTTATCGTGTCACGTCAGTTTTGTGGACCAAATAAAAAAAAAAAAAATAAAAAAAAAATAAAAAAAAAGAAGACAATATAAGTACCTATATTATAATATATGTAACGATAAAAATCTTAATCTTTAACTTCTCGTAACATTTCAGAAATTAATAATTAATACTAGTTACTGATTGAACCATCCGATCAATTATCCATCCTTTGCATAAATAAATACCTCCAAAGCACCTGCTCCCACAATAAGAACGTTTTCAATAATATATTTTAAACATTCGCACGCCGAGTGCTGGAGTAATTTGCGGTTGTGACGCCCCCCCGTGTCCCCTGATGCGTGTTCGATTAGAGTACAAGTAATTCCGGGAAGGAAATTGAAATCTTAAAGCAATGCCCCACGGACTTTATGCCCCGACCAATGTACTGAAAATGAAAAACAAACTTGCGCCACTCGAATTCGTTACGACAATTTATAAATTTGATTATTTTTTCATGGATATGATTTTTTATTTTGGGCTGTTATTGCCATCGAAAAAGGTAGTGAAACCATAAGGATGTAAAGAGTTAGGTAACTCTATGAGTGAAACGTAATACGACAAGTAGCTGAATCTAGGTACGTTAAATTAACTTCAATAGTACATTATACAGCTTTATATTTGTTGTATTTAAAACTTATTCAAGCAAAGTAAACGGTTTTTATGCGGCAACACGTTAATTATCACTTCTAAATTCCAACATTCGCAAGCACGCGAGTACTTTCAGGGGTGATATTTCAGCGCTGCATTCGCAAACAGCGGGCAGTAATCGGGTGTGGAGTAATGAACACGGGCCCCGGGCCCAGAGGTTTAATTTTCCTCTTCCGCGCGACTGTCCCGCCGGCCGCGCTCATTAATGGAGCGACAATACGAGTAGCTCGCCTCGTCATTTGCAACGAGGCATAAACTAAGGGCACTCTAGAAATTTTATGCCTGATTCGATATAGGTTACGAATTGCAACATATAGGTACCGAAACTTCCGAGAAATAAAAAGGTACGTGTGCGTTTTAAACCTGTTTTATTTAAAAGGTAAATTGAAACCAACCTCGGGGAGTAATGGCTCACTCCCTGCAGCCGCATATGGTCCTGTGCTGCTGCGACGCGAAAAATTTATTTATTGAGTTATCGTCCACTGAACAGAGGAAAAACCAACTTACTAAATCGAGCCTTCAGCCTAAGTGAAGTAATCATCTATACTCTCAAGTGTTCCTATCTGTATTCAAATTATTTTGCAGTCGAAGTGACGTCGCTAGATAACGACGCGACGCGATGCAACAACGCCTCGAGACGTCCTATTGAATGAAACAAAAAGTTTTCCATTATCAGTGTATTTAGTTTCCCATTCCCAGAGCGTTTAGAATAATTAATAATCATATGTAAAAAATACTTTTAACTAAATTAGAATATTATGGTGTCAAATAAAATGTTAAAGAATTGTTTAGTTCTATACAGAAATTATTCGTCGCTCAAGAAAATCTTTTGACTGGCCTCACGCAAATTTTGCTCATATAAATTTCTCTACATTTTTTTCAGTTCAGATATTATTTTTAATGAATTTCAGTTTGTTTAAAAAGCTGATCCCATACCTATAAATCAAAACCATGATATCAGTATCACTATTGATATAAAATTTGTTTCACACAGACAAATAAGCAACAGAGAAAATTTGTGGGTCGTGCAAATAGCGCTGGCTCGCACAATAATGTCTAGTTTCTCAATTGGACGGTAACTCATGAATGAATCATAGCAATCGCGTCCCCAGACCCCGGTCGTATTCGATTAGCACGAATCATTCCGAAAGGGAAATTGAAAAGCTAAAGCGATGCCCTAAGGACTTGCTCTTTCTGTTATTTGCGGCAGCTGCGGCCGCCGCGCACAGAATACACAACTAGATTTACTGTGCCACTATGGTAACCACTGTTTTATACTAGACTAGATACCCTATGCAGTATGACCCAGCATGCCATATATTTGTATGAAGTTAGTGCCAGGCTCTCACCAGCCAGCTTCATTTTAGGGCCATTTCTGTATCGCACCCGCAATGAATCGTGTTGAAAAGAAGGTTAAAAATGCCAAATTTGCAAATCAATTTGTCAAAATTCTAAGACAAGTGAACTAGGGTAATATGTGAAAAAAGTGACATTCTCGAATTGCTCGGTTCCATTATATTTT
Source organism: Ephestia elutella (assembly GCA_018467065.1). Taxonomy (NCBI): domain Eukaryota; kingdom Metazoa; phylum Arthropoda; class Insecta; order Lepidoptera; family Pyralidae; genus Ephestia; species Ephestia elutella. Next base: position 9,146,619 of record CM031576.1, on the reverse strand, counting down.
GTGAAGATTGCGGTATCTAGGCCTGATATAATCTGCGATGGTAACCTTTGAGATTGTTGCTGCCCCGTTGTTTCCTTTGCCGGGTAATGGGTTTCATATGTTTTCCTTTTAGGAATTAAATACAATGAAAATTACTGTGTAGTGTTATGATTGAATCAGTTTATTATATTTAAGATACACTAGCTGTGCTCACCGCTTCAATCCCGTCATTTCGTGGGATTGTGTGATTGATTGATTGCTTCATGTTTAGCTAAATCATATACTTATTTTAAAAATAATGCAGATATACATATAATCCCGAAAATACGGGTTAAGTGTTTGATCTTAGTTATTAAAATTGAACAAAATCAGTGCAATTTTTTTCTCAAAATATTTCTTAAGTAATAAAGTAATAAGTATGTTTTGGGATTAAATCTGTAATGTAACTGCACGTATTGTGGGATTATTTGCTTTGTCTTGGAATTGAGTCGAAAACAGTAAGTATGGCGGTCGAGTCCGGTTGTAATCCAGCGTTAATTAGCAGTTGTTCGAGCGTCCTGTGGGTAACATGGCTGTGAAGAACGTACAACAAGCTTGCTGAGCATTTCTGAATACTTACCGAACTTACTTTGAGTTAATCATAACCATAATCAATTTTGAAATTGAGTAAAGTCAGCTTGTCTATCAAGTACATAAGCAAACAATAAAGAAATTTGAAGTAAGTCAGTACTTACACTATGTGCAAATAATCAACGCCAGAAAAAAATCTGATGGTTATATACATATTTATTTAGCATATCAGGCATTATTTGTAAATTTATTTCATTATCTAAAAAAACCTGAGCTTGGCAAGGAATAGCTATTAGTTGCCAGGCTCTTTTTTACCTATAGACCTAGGCCTATATCGCTTTTGCTAATCTTGAGGTATTTGAATAGATCACGCCCAAACAAATGCAACTGCCGTCGATTTAGTTTTACTGGTAGAAAATGTATAGCTGATACGGCTTTTGACATTCATATCTACAATGCATGGGAAGATGCAATTGGAGCGTTTTGTGATCTATTTAAGGCAAATGAAATAAAAGCGATTATGTTGGAATGTTGGCCGAACTAAGAGAGTTGTACCTTGTGTGTATCGCAGTGTAACGTGTAACGTGTGCCGCATACGACCCGGCTTTTATCACGTTGTTACTGTCCGGGGCCGCAGTGTACCGCGAATTCATAATTACAGACAAATTATGCTGATAGGGTTTTGTAATGACCCGAAATTTCAGCTTAAATAAATGGAATCGCTTGTTTAAAGAACTTCGTTGTTTGTTTTAAGAATAGTCTGTCATTTTAAAACTTCTACTTAGAGTGCAAAATTATTTAGGAATAACTTTTAATTACAAAGTTAGAAAAAAACAATAATGATATTTCTTTCTGTGTCTATGCTTTAAACGGCCTTTGTCCAGCAGTGGACGTCTTTCGGCTGAGATAGATAGATGCTTTAAACGGTGGCTATTCTTATTTTAACATTTTTTTGTCTGCGCTTTAACATAAAAAAATCAATAGTGATTTCAAATAAATTATATCTATTTATAGGCATATATTCAAGTACTTCCACATCACTAGATAAAATTTTACAATAGTACAAAAAAATGTTTTAGTTAAGTTATCAATACCATTGCCATAGTTTTACCATTGTCAGATTTAAAGGTTTGACCTACCGAATTAGTAATATTTGGAAATTAGACAACAGAGTGCCCGACTACGGAACTTTGTTAGTTAAATGGACTTTGAAATAATTAACAAGCAATCTCAAGAGTGTATAGCGGCGGTAGTGACCGGCGTTAATCCGACCCTAATGAGTGGGTAGAGGTCTATTGGAGTTGAAATGGCGACGGTGGCTCTACCTATTGGAGTTGAAATGGCGAGCAACGGTAGCTCTACCAATTGAAGTTAAGGCAATGCACTGTGCCGCACTAAACTAAGTGTATTAACACAACTAATTGCTGGAATAGGTTACTTTTACAGGTTAGTAATTAATAAGAGTAAGTATTCTACACAGCTTTCATATATTTTTTGTATTGTGTTAATTAGAATTCGTGTTTCGCGATCTATACTATTATATATAGTTTATTATTAACATAACGTTTTGTTTGCATTACATTGCCATAAAATTAACAACCCAGTAAACATATATTTTGCATATACTTAAATGATTTGACTTGCAATCATACCTTAAAACAAGTCAATAAAATAAATCAGATTCTGAAAATAACATGCGATCAGACGTTAGACAAACTATTCCTAAAACAAAGTCTCTCAACAAAACAGAGCACACTAAAGTAACTACCCCGGCGCAGTCCTCAAAAATATTTTCACTTGGAACTTCACAAAAGAAATGTTGATATTGAAGAACAAACTCTGTCCTGTCGCGCTACACAATATAATCTGAAGTAAAGTAAAGTCATCTCGAAGATAAAAGAAACACATCGAAATTCTTAAGGGGAAATATTACTTTGCAATCGCGAAATTCTTCACAGAAACAACTCGCGGGGAGGTAACGTTCATTTCGACAAAAGACGAGCAATATTCCGTGCACAAAGGAAAGCAGCCGATATATTCAATGCAGTGACACAAGAAATGCGCGCAAAGCGGTTACAAAGCTCATATTGAGAGACTTTGTCTGGAGATCCCGGACCACGCGTGTTGACAAACAAATGTTTTATGACGTCATCTAACTTTGTTAGTCGATGTGGATTTCGCCTTAATGTTTCGGGTCCCATTGTGTAGTAGTAGGTTAAATTTATATAACAAGATTTGTTTTTATTTATTTGTTATTCATGCTCTACCTATTTTGATTTCAAAATTTCTAAATAAGATATTCAGGTCATGTGATTTATATGTACTTTTAAACACTTTATTAAGTCACTCTTTGTCCAACACTGCATTCTTTTTCATATTCAATCCTCATATTTCGTCATATTTTTTTAGCAGAACTCCCTATTTGCTTTAAATATGTTTTTTTATAACATATGTAGAATTTAGCAAAAGGATTCACAGACAATTGTTTTTTTTCTAGTTCTAAATTCTAAATGCATTATGAATACTCAATATTCAATATTTTATTGCATCTATAAATTTAATATGGTTACAAATAATGCTAGTACATTTATGGACCCTGTCGGGCACAGCAATTTGGGTAGAAAAGAGAAGGTCGCATCATCTCATCTATACATATAATAAAACAGTAAAAATATTTTGTCTGTACATTTAATATTTTTGACTGAAATGGATAGAGGGAGACCTAAAAAGAACAATAGAAAGCAAAAAAAATTTTTTGGAATTTCTTGTCTGTCTGTCTGTCTGTCTGTCTGTCTGTCTGTATGTATGTACGCGTTTCACGCAAAAACTACTGGACGGATTTGAATGAAATTTTTTTGTTGTATAGCTATTAAGCCTGGGCAACATATAGGCTATAATTCATTTTGAAAACTGGAACACCTGATGAAGAACCATAACAGAACAGCTAAACTATAAGTAATATGGAAATGGTGCCTTAACAAAAATCGTTCAACCTGATGAGCATTTTCTGCCGACGTATAAAAATTGAAGATCTGGAACATCTGATGAAAAGCTCCAAGAGACCAGCTACACTATAACATATATGGAAATGGCGCCTTAGCAAAAATCGTTCAACCTGATGAGCATTTTCTGCTGACGTATAAAAATTGAAGATCTGGAACATCTGATGAAAAGCTCCAAGAGAGATTTTTCATCTAAGCGAAACTCACGCGGGCGAAGCCGCGGGCGACAGCTAGTTTTATTAATAACAATATAAGTCTTAATTTCATGTAACTAATAATTTGTAATAAAATAAATATGGGTATTATTAAGTATTAATTTATTAGTATTATCAAAATTTAGAATTCTTATTTAATTTTCAATTTTCTGTAGAATTGTTTATCATTTTTATAATGTATAATTGTATATACTTGCACACTATATTATGAAAATTATATGAAATGAGTACAAAACAAAATTAAAAGAGATTCTTTTATTTACTACATTAGCTCAGAGGATTACGCTCTTTGATATAATCCTCTTTGTGGTGTAAGAAACATTTTAACACTAATCCCGCAGGCGTGGATGGACTCCGAAGCTTTATAACATAAAATAATGATAGTCTCACTTAAATTAAAAATATGTCTTTTTTTACTCATGCCAATCAAATTACGTCATTTGGTCTGAATTTTAAATTAAGAGCAGTTTAATTTAATAAACATTCTTAAAAATAAAGTAATTGAACAGCTTGAGTGTACTAATTGTTAGAAATATATGGTACGAATTTTCGCATGTTCAAATTAATAGGTTTCTTTCAGTACAAGTAAGTATATTAATCCATATTCGGATCTATTTAGATTTATGTATTGAAAAAATCTCCTTAATTGCTAAACCCATCAAATGTATACTTTCTGTTGTAAGTACACATTCAATGGAACATTCGATGGATGAAAGTACACACAAAAAAAAAAAATACTAATCATACATAGATAATTTATGATAGAAAAAAGTTTGGTCTTCCTACTGCGAAATACTGAAATCCCTATAAATTCTAAACGCTAATCAGTTCAGCGTCAGACAAGTTCAGAGTTTGTGAAATTATTCAAGAGATTTACGCATGCGTCCGCTTTACGCGCCACCCCTTAAACCTTACGACCGCCTCCCTCAGGGATTCTTTACCTGTAAAATGGACTTTCGCAGCCTAAACATAGAGATCTTACGTTGAAAAGATTCGTCATCTCGTCTAAAATTTGAGTTTCTCATCATCCTTGGTTCTAAAGCCGTCATTATGTTCATGTACGAAGAATTAGATTTTCGTGACGTATTCTCAGCATTTTCAGTCTATGGTCGGATCAACTTTTATGTGTACATTTCTCGTAAAATATACCTTATTGTGATGTATACAAGTCCCATTTTGGTCTAAAACGCTCACTCCTGAAACAGGATAATTGTGAAGCAAAGAGGGAAATACTCAGTTGGCTGTGAGCCTTGAAGGTGAGTGAACGGGGCTCTTTCACCGCGGTCGCCGCGCGTGTCCAACTTATTTCGCACGATACTTGTTTGACGAAATTAATTTGCGTTTAAGAAAATGTGAAATGATTTTAGAATTTTACTCATTTAAGGGAGTTGTTTCAAATTTATTTTGAATCCTTCTGTTAAATGACAAATAAATGCATATTTAATTAAAATTGAAATAAGTTGCAAAGAAAAGATCAAATCAAGAGCTGAAAAAGTGAGTAAAATTTATGATATCTTTGTTCTTTGTTCCGATATTTCCTATGCTTCCAAAATAATAACCTTACTAGTTAAAGAAGAAATATAAATCCTCAAAGGAAATTAAAAAGGAACCTGACGAAGGTTAACTGCGCAGAACGATTTAACGTCTGCGGTAATTTAATTGTATTGCAGTATCTTATATTAAATAAGAGCCCAATGTAAATTGTAGTTAGCGTGGCGGCACGGGGCGGGCGGGGACACGCCGGGCGGCCGCGTGCCCGGCGCCCCGGCCCGGCGGTCCGGGCATATTTGCCGTTTCCTCGACATTCCCCAGTTAATTAAAGCCCATTTGTACACTGTCTTGCGAAATATAATTTATGAAATGAGAAAACATTTCAACATTCGCAAAATATTTGACAGAAATGATTCAGTTCCTCTAGTAATTCGTTTGTTCAGTTTGTTTTCCTGAATAATAGGAATGTCCTTTTCTGAGCTCCAGGTAACATTTGTCAAGGCAATACTTTTTTGTTTTAAAGCCTTTTAAAAATATACTTTATATGGAGAGGCATATTTGTTGAGCGAATATCTATTGATAAACAAGTGCCACCACTCCACCTCCTTGTCGATCCCAAATAAGCCCGCCTCGATCCCAAGCCCCGCCTCCCGCTGAAGGTAAATATGTTCTTATGTAAACAGGCTTATATACTTTATGATACACAAACCTTTTCCTTCAATGCAGACACACGAAATATAGTTCTGAGCTATGACTGTGTAGGTATGTTTTACGTCGGACTTTTAAATCTTATATATACTTGAAAACCCTATGTTATTTCGTATTTTTTTCTCTTATGAGATTCCATGCAGTTATCGACTTTGATTAAGTAGGGGTCTTTATATAAATTAGAAGAAGATAAACCCATTTCATCTTCATTTCAGAGAGCAAATGAATAAAAAAGCGAAAAATGTTCTGAACAAAACTAGCTAAACCTAGTTCGGATAATAAAAAAAACTGCAAAACAAACAATAGACAGTGAGATTATATTTAACAGCATTGCTAGTCTAATAGGACAATGTTAGCGGACAAAATCAACAGAGCGGAGAACTTTCGTACAGCCAAGAAGTCCGAACTGTGTATACAATGTCGGGAGAACAGTTGGTTCTAACAAGCCGAAGTTGTTGAACGAAGCCAACCAGCGAGTTATTCTGCGGTCAGTTCTGTGGCAGATAGTTTGGACGGGAGAGCTGGTGAGCTGAGCGATGGCTCTCGACTCGCAATCGCTGGCCAGGAGTCGTCAGACTCCGGCCGCGAGGAACCATATTGTCTACACTGATCATAAAGGCAGAAAGTAAGTGTTATATTATTTTGTTACATAAATATGCTGGCACCAGCAATTACCTAGTTATAGTTTAAAATGTTGTGTTACTTAATAAGAATTATATTTTTTTTATTATAAGGCGAAATAATGGATACATATATATTTTTTATCTTCGAAAAGAAATATTGAGTTAGTTTATTTTTAATTTAAAACAAAAATTAATAAATCAAATGTAGAATTAGTTTTGAACGGATGTTTTTAGTTAAAATATGAAAAATGCAAATTTGAACTAACTTTCTCACACAATCTATTATGTGTTTATACACTATGAATTTTAAAAAATATATTATGGTGGCTCTACATTTTTTATAATATTAAACTAAGAAAATCTATCATAATCATTTATGATTTATATTGCAAGTTGGTAATCATCGGGTATAGAATATATTTTTAACCTAGAATTTATACTGGAAAAGCTTCTTAAAACTTAAGAATTAACATGAAATAATTTTGATTGTATTATCTATTTCAAATAAAACTGCGTAGTGGTAAATATAACGTGAACTATCTTTATATTTACTACTACGCAGTTATATTCGGAGCAATTCATGCCAGTTTGCGGAAGAATTCATATGTCATAGCAATAATAAAGACTTTTTGCAACATCGAAAGTAAAATACGTTTTATAAGCTAATTTGAAAAAAAAAATTACCTAATAAATATGTAACATATTGAATTTAACAGACCAGCTTATTCCATTTACTTTCTTCATAAAACAATAAAATTAAAATTCAGTACAACTTGACAAGTTTGATTGCGGAAATATATCCGAGGGTGAACCTTTAAACCAAACAAATGAGTGCTATTATTACTCTCAATTTAGTCTAACAAGCAAGTTGGAGTCAAAGGTTCGACGGGGCGGAACCGGAACTCAATGGCCGTGAATTTTGTAATCTTCATTAATTTTCCACCGAAACTTTGCGTTGACTTCTGTTTCTATTAATATTAGCGAAAATAGTATCAAACGTCCCTATAAATTAGCATAAAATAGTACGGAACTTTAGGTGTCCGAAAAAAAATTAATTTATTAACCGAATTGTTGAATTATCATATTTCATTACATTTAAAAAAAATTGCTCGAATATGGTTTTTGCGTGCATTACGAAAACTGGTGAAAAACTTGAAAAAGCGTATTTTATAAATTATTTTAAGGCTTTTAGCAAGAATGTGGCAGTTTTACGTTGTATTTTAAAGTGTAGCAAATGGCTTATCAAATCAAATAGGTACTTGGTGTGTAAAGAAAAACCTAGTTCTACTACGCATCTAAGTCTTTCGGTACGTTTATGTAAATTTACATAAAATTCTTAACTCATACCATAATATCGTCATTATACAAGAAACAAATCGTTATGTGTCATCTTTGAAAAGTTGCAATATTGGCAGCATATTGCCAAAATGTTAATCAATGTCAAGCTCGAAATTATCACAGGTTTATAAACACAAACAAAACAAAACATTATTATTATTTATAAACAGAATTTAGTTGAAAACGTAAATGGCCTAATATCACAAATAAATCTATACCCCAACTATACCCATTTAAAAAATCTACATTTTCAAGAAGCAAAGAAAGGAACTGTTGCATTCCTCACGTTTAAAATGTTCATGTCACTGCGCAAAGAAATTTTCATATAAATTAAGTGCGGAAACTTTGTAACCACTGAAAGAATGGTGCTCGAGTAAACTTTGTAAAAGAATTTAAATTCCCCCACTGTGTTATGACATTTCATTTTTACTTCAGTCACTTCGTTATTTCCCCCGGCCATTCTCACTGAACATACATTAAAGTGGTGGTGCAGTCGTAAAGATGTTTCCGCACTGCACACTGGTTCCCCGTCCATACTAAGGTGCGTCAATAATACTTAAAACATATTCTACGGGTTTTAAAGACGAAATTTGAATGTATTTTGTTTAGAATACATTTAATATTCATTTTAAGATAATGAATGCATAAAATAAAATGAAACGCAATAAAAATTATCATTGTTTAAGTACTTTTTCTCAATGACAAGTTGTAACAAATCTACGTAGGTAAATAAAAATATTGTACCAACATAAAATTTTATTTAAAACAAAATTAAACAATGTCATACATCTTACTAATAAACAAATGTATGCATTTTGCATATTTATTTAGTCATCACACTAATAACACGTATAATAAAGAGGAAGAGATTGTATGTTTGTGACTTTGTTTTAGGGGAAAATCTTCGGAACTACTGAACCGATTTCAAAAATTCTTTCACCAGTAGAAAGCTACTTTACACCTAAATAACATAGGCGACAATTTAAGTATGTACCTCCCTAGGAAGCCGATTATTACGTTATAAATATAAACCAAAAACTTACATTAAACTACAGCACAACGTGATATCAATTTTTTATCTATTCCTGTCATTTCAGAAGTCATCGTAAGATATAAAAAAAATTCTGTCCGTGTTTCCATCATTAGAAGTGCTCCTCCCTCCTTGTTTAGGTTTAACAACAATAAGGCCCAATTTTTCTCTAAATTGAGACTGAACTATCATTTTTTTATTAGTGACCGAGTCTTTATTAGCTTGTCCCCTTACCTGCCACATTTTTATATCGAGCCAGTAAGAGAAATGTATAAAAAACTCGACAAATCGAACCCAAGAGTGCAACGTTAAGCTATTTTGATTTTGACTTTCTGGAAATTTGGATTATAGGTTATGATTTTTCTTCTAAACTAACTTTATCCTTTGATATAAAAGTAAACACGTTTTTTAAGTATGCCTAAGTTCAAAATATCCTTATTTTCAACTGGTAAGTTGGCCTTAACCTCTTCCTGACACGGTCCATATATAGGCCAGCACCTATTGTTATTCTTATCCCAAATATCAAATATAATCATGTGCCTGAATACGCACTGGCAGCTTGGACCTCAATAGTAACAAAAAAAATATTAAAAATGGTAAATATGCATATATTTCGTAATCTCGGGTTCGTAGAAATTTGCTACGAGAAGTGAATCTTGGCGTAGCACACAAGTCTCGAACTTACTTTGGGGCTAACTCAATCTGTGTGATTTGTCCGTATATATTTATTTATTTATATATTTCAAAAAGTTGTAAGAATTGACTGATAAAACTTGTTATTTCCTATACAGAAAAGTATAATCTAAATAATCATGTAAGTTTCCATGATGGCAAGTCGAGTGCAATATAGTAAAACTCAATGAGAAATGCCAACAATATTTTTTTTCCCTTGATTTATAAGCGTTCGCGTAGCACTCACCTTACGCGACAAAATAATAATATTTTAATAATATAAATATCAGAGATAAAAATACATATCTTGACCTTGATTTTCCATTATAAATCAAATTACAACTGTAACAACATTCAGCGTAATTAAATCTATTATCGAGTAAAAAGTGCGTCGCTATCAAATAGCACGGGTTAATGCGTCGAACAACTGACACTTTCGATGAAAATATTGAAATGAGGGTAAATAAAAATCTAATTATTTTTACATTTTTATCTTGTTTGGACATTGTAGTTACTAGATCCAACACTCAATGTGGGTATTTTTATAATTGTTTTTTTTTATTTTTGACGTATGGGTGAAACCACCGTGCACTGGTAGGATTTAGAGATTCTTTACACTAAATCACTTATAACAGCACTAGTGTGAAATAAAATTGCAGCAAAACTGAAAAGCTACCGCTGTTTTCGTGTGTAGTTTTGTTTTTTGAAATGTTACGGTGCTGTACTTGAAATCAATATTTGTTTTGAGCAAAGTAGATAACGTTTCTACTTAAAAATTACTTATGTTTTTTTTGCTTGAATTCGTGGATAGTTTAGTATATAGATATATACATCTGATATATAGATACAACGCTATCGAAGTGTCTTGAAATTTACCGACGCCAACGGCTTTATATTCAATACTTTTATAAGTATGCAAAGAATAAAGCAATTAACTTTTCTTTTTTATTTCATTGTAATTTTATGTTGACCACGACAAATATACATGTGTGAAAAATAGTAAATGGGAGATTGATCGAACGAAGACGAAGTTCTAAAAATCTTGGTAAACTTCAGTTCCATTCCACATTTGAATTCGGGTTAACAGAATACCTAGGCAAAGAAAAAAGACGCCAAACCGCGTAATGTGTTTTTTTGGCGAAACCTAGGTCTGTGCATTTTTAAATTTAGAACTTTTGTCCAATGTCAACTTCTTGCAGATTTTACATAATTATTACTTTGAAGGGGTTTTGTTTGTGTATTAAAATTAAATCGGCTTAGAATTCGGATATGTAAAATTAAATCTCTTACGCCCGGTTTCAGAAAAGCATTTCAAGTATTGAATTTCGTAACAGTGTCATAATTAACAATCTGCTAAACAACTTTGGGTTTCTGAAAAGCTATTCATCGTAAAATTATCTAATCGACTGTTTGACTTTTTGCATTCACTCATTCATGTTTTGTTTCTGTCCAACGCATAGTGCGACAAGGAAGTCTGTGATTCCTGGCTCATACATTACTTCCTGGCCTTAGGCCGGGAAATTTGTATGAAAATTCATTCCTGGCCGCTGTTCAAAACTTTTCGATTCATCTGTCATCTGTCAATGTCACATTAATTATGTAACTTGTCATACAGCCAATTTTGCTACCGTCATAAAAATCATTCTTCGAGCATATTAATCACAGATTTTTTTTAATATTAAGAATATTTGGGAGGCCTTTGTCCAGCAGTGGACGTCTTTCGGCTGAGAGAAGAAGAGTATTTAAGTCTGTGATATTAATGCTTTTTCGTATATATATTAATTCTTTATCTTTTTCTCACAAAAAATAAAATCTATGCTACATTTTTTGCGTAAAATATGACTGGGCTGTATGTTTCCTTGTCACTTATTGACAATTAAATATTAATTTAAAACGTCCGAATATAACAAATATTACAGACATTATTTATTATTTTTTTATGCATTTATTTATTTGCATCTCTTTTTGTACATTTTGAAATTTATAGTATTACAAAAATCCTCTCCATCGAATCAAAAGAAAGAAATCTCCTCACAATGCGGGCCGTGTCCAGGAATACCGCCCGAGTTATTGATATTATTTTTATATTAATTTTTATTTCTTTATTTCCTCACATTTATTGAGAAAAGCACTATACATGCCTCGGCGGGAACTAGAACTTGCTGGACTCGTAATTATTCAAGGCCTCGCTAGCGCTCGGCCTTGAAACCTACTCGCCCAGCAAATTCTGACTTCCCGGCCTCTGCAGTAATGTACTATTTTGCACGTGGTAGAAAACGGAACTAATGTCTAAGCTATTAAAATTTCACATTTGAAACGTAGGTGGCGCCCTCACTCACGTGCAAAAAGATCGTGGTCGCAGTGTAGTTTTGTCTCTTCCGTTGATAACAAATGTCAAATTCGACAGACGTACCTAGCTCTATGGATCTGACATTTGGAACAACAAATAGATGACAAACTGTCACTAGGCTTGTTCAGAAACCCAAACTGCTTATAAATAGAGATTATCAACTTGCTAGGTACGTAATTTTTTCATTGATTTGCGTTTCAGAAACCGGGTGTTAGAGCGGTAACGTAGTGGCTTCGCTCTCGCAGGAATAGTTTATGTGGTATTCTAGACTTTACTCTTCCGGTATACTATATTTAATATAAACTCGCTAAGCGGTTAAGGCATGATTGAATAACAAACATACTCACTCACACACATCCAAATTTCTTATAATATTAGTAGGATTTTTTTTCAATAGATGTCAATGAATACAGAAAGAGTAAATTCACAGATTCGTTAGCGATGCACGATTACGAATAATACAGTCGCAGCGGCGATGCGCCTCGGATGCTTCGAGCAACAAGGACTTCCGCGCGCGGCCCGGAGTCCGTGTTGCTCTATGCTCGGATGCGATATCGCACGCTCGTTAATTAGTGTCCGTGCATGCGAGCATTACTTAAATCGATTTATTCATATGACCGACGTGTCGTAACAAAATAAAAACATATGGGCCTAACGAAATTTAAGTTTCCGAGTGAAATTTCAGCGAATTTATCAACTGTTTCTACTAAAGTAGTAAGTACATTTTTTTGGTTAACATCGAATAAAAATTGCACAAAATGTTATAGTTAACACTTTCCACTATTCGTGTTCCTATCCAATATACTCGAGTCAACTTGTGAAGGTTACGAAAAGAAAATCGGAAAAGAATTTCAGACAAAGTTAACAAAGAAGTAAGTGGATAGTTGTAATAAAGAAATTTGAATAGAAATGGTCGGTTGGTCCGAAGTAGGTTGCGGAGGCCGGGATAGATATGTAGGGTTACCAACTCTCGTAACTACCTATACCCCAAATTAGCACCAATTTACCTCATAAGTAATTAAAAAGCAATTTAAAAATCCTAAAAGGTATAGTCCATAAATTCTCTTAATGCTTACTTCTAGGCACAAAAATTAATTATTTATTAACTGTATTTGTAGGAAAAGAAATATCAGATCAATGTATGTTCAATACGCTTAATAAATATTTTAATGATCAGTACGAATAGAAAAAAACTCTATTAATTTTATAGCGTTGGCGCAGCAAGTGTCACTTAAAGTGATATTTTTCTTCTTCGATATTTAACATTCCATCGCATTTTAAATCTATTTAATAAATTAAGAAAAGAAAAATCAAACTTTAAATAAAAATGCTTAGTAATAATGTTTAGGCAAAACCCCTTTACTAAATGAACAAAAAGAACTCCCAAGTTGGCAACACTGGCGCGTCGAGTTGAATATGTCCGCGGAAGGACAGCGAGTTACTTGTACAGTTTCCGTTAGTCACATTTTCGCAACAAGGTATTCACATTTCGAGGACTGGAAAGTTGGCGTTATCGCGTTTAAAATAGAACGACAAACACATCTAACTTTGTGATGCAAAATGGACATATACTGGACAAACAGTTTCGGCTACTCCTTTTGTTTCGTTGGGGCCGAAATGACTAACTCGTTTAAGTATGTCTACGACAAATAGAAAATGCATGTCCATGCCACGAATACAAATTTTGCTAATTGCGCTTAGTCCATGTGAAATTAGGTTTCTGTGTGGTTAGAATGACGATAGTAGAGTAGAATATTTTTGCTCATATTGTAGCTGTTAAGTATTGTGACATTAATGTATCAATACATATAATTAAATGACATCATTAGTTTTACATTTTCTTTCTTTTAATTGACATCAAATTCAATAGCCGAATAGTAACATTTTACAAGCAGGTTTAATTTGTTATGCAAACTGACAGTTAGCTTTTATTAACCAACTCAGTTCACCAAGAATATGAACAAAGGTTGATTACGTGATACTTTCAGAAAGTTCTTACTGAAACACACCACATTCCATATTCGGAATCTGTCGCGAGACGTGCGCGCCCGTACCCCGTACTCGTACGAACATTATAAGTACGGATAAGTGTACAAATTGATTTATTGAAGTTGAGCAACTCCCGCGTTGCGCCTGAGTATTCAGTCCTTTGCGTACACAGATAAAGTGGATATAAAAAAGAAACTTCACAAACAGAAATCCCCTCGCGAGATTTACGGGCCGACGCACCTCTACCAACTTATATGTAAATTTTATGTTCCGACGAAACCCCTACACTCTTAAAGTATAGACTCGTGGAACTTACTACTTCATTACCTATCTCTCCATTAGTATACACATTAACACTAATGCCATCAATTCCCTTCGATATAGGTTAATGATCGGAAAGACTTGAACTACATTAGAGATCAATTTTGAACTAATACAATTGAATGAAAGTTTTGGTAAAACTAACAATTTGCTTTATGAAATCTGAATGAATAAATCCGAGTGAAGGTGAGTTTCCCAAGATAATTACAAATAGTCACGCGATCAGTATTTTAGGTATAGTAAATCTGCGTAAAGGGCAAACCCCATTTTATAAAAACAGTAATTTATTATTTTCTATTACCGATATATAGTTATGTTTTTGTTATTTAAGCGTTGTATGTATTCCATATATAGTTTCATTATTATATAAGGTACACAGTACAGTTAATACAAAGCCCGCAAAAAAAAAAACAATAGAAAAAAAAGTTGTACAATTAAAGAATAACCAATAATTATACAAGAAAACAGTATTCCAAGCAACAATGGTCGTCATTTTCAGAACAGTAATAATAATAAGCGAATTTTGATGTTGTTCTGACGCGATATTTATTCATCGAATTAACATCCAGCGAATGCAAGCACAATTTAAGCGCTATTTTCCGGCCAAATTTCTGTTTGTCAATTAAAATATTTTGAATCACCGAAATGATTTCAGTAGCGGTTAATTTGATTACTCGGGAAACTCTCCACACAAGACAGCAAATTGTAAAACCGTGTAGCTGTGACGCTGTCCTATAAACATTGTTACGTATTTTGGGACTATCGTGAAACTGTTTGAAACGACATTTTTGAGAAGTGGTTTTTGTCATTTTTATTTTTTTATACATTTTCGTTGTAACCACGGCAGACTGTTTTGTGTTTAGGATGTGAGCTTGTTTAGTTATTTTTGTGAGCGCAAACGAATGTTTTCATTTAGATTTTACTATTGCGTTGGATGTGCCTGCAATAATAGTTAAGAAATGTTTATATGAAAAAAATAAAGAAATAAAGATATGTTACAGTCAAAAAATAAGATTCTCTGCAAAATGAATTTTATCGTAGTAGATTTTTTTTGTATTTATTTATTTTCACAAAAAAAAACAAAACATTTTATATATTTAAAATTTTGCCAAACTGTTAATTAATACAGTTTAACGGTATTTTTTTAAATTATGAATTTTGGAATATTTAACTGCAAGAGCTAAAACTAACTATGACTTCAATCTAATGAAGCATCTTGGCGTTTACTGGGGCCGATTGATGTCTGTTTTATTTAAATATAAAAAAATATAAACAATTTTTTAGCATAACTTAATTTTTTATGTATTCAGAGAAACATAAATGTGGTCAAATCGTAAAAATTAAGTTAGCCAAAAAGTAAGTTTCTAAAAGCTAGCTCTTCCATTTCTTCACTAATAATAGTAATATATATTTTCGTGATAATGCACTATTAGTTAGGTTTAAAAAGTAAAACAATCAGCGCTATCAGGAATCTCTGGTTTGCAGCTAACATCGACCGCGTGCGCGGTGCATACTTGTGGATGTAGTATGATTTGTGTTGCTTGGCACGTACACCCGGTTCTGCTTGCTTGCGGACCATAGAAAATAGACAGCTCCTTTGATTTTTATATATGAAAAAAGTAAAGATGAACAATGAAAGATTGTTAGACAAGGGTGAACGAAATTTGTGTCTTTACTGAATAACTAGATTTGCAAATCAGACTGACAAGTTTTAAATTTCTTCAAAATCACGAAGAAAATCGTGCACCGACGACAGTCTGATGTCTGTCAAATGTTAACTAGAAAAGATACAAAAATAAAAATTATTTATTTTGAAAGAAAGGAATTTATATAACGAGAACGTTATGTGTTTAGTGGCGCCAAAATAACGACTGATGAGAAATATCCCGCTCAAATACCTACTGAAGAATTAAACATTGGCAATTGAAATACTGAACATTGGCTTCTTGAATAATACTTATCTAGATTGTGGTCAAGAACAAACCCATTTTTAATAAAATAAAAATCTAAATATGTTAACCATAATAAAAACTAAGGAAACTGTGATGCAGCAACCCAAAGTGAGTCTTGGCCTCCGATAATAAGAATCTCCACTTGGGTCTGTCCAAGAACGTATCACAAGGCAATAAATCGATCTTAGTTAATAGAGCTATCGCGTTTCAGAGAATAACACACAAACAGTCTCAGTGGTGAGAGGAACAGATTTATCGTGTGCAATCACAGATCAGATGTTGGTATTCCATCCAAAGCCCCAGAGAGCAAGCGTCGTATCGACTGAATTATTCACACGCGCTGCTTTTCCAATGCCGATTGCCAAGCACAGAATGCGTGTCGGGAAACCTAATTTTTTTATCTCTCTATCTTTTCGACACTTGCTATTTGAAAGGGGGAACCGTCGTATTTTACTAGTGTTGACTACGGCGTTTTTTTCATGATAAGCTCGGTCATAATATTTTACGCATCAAATGCACCTAGATTACTCAGGTGGCAGTAAAAGTAAAAAATTTAGTAAAAACTTATTTGCAGACAAGATGACGTTTAAACACAAACTAAAACTGATATGAACTTAAAACCACTTATGTGCGAACAGCGGTTGAGTTGTAAGTGAACAAAAGTGACTAAGTTGTCGTCGGGAAGTGTGTGTATGAGTGGGACGGGCCAAGTTGTCGTAAAACTAACTTCAAGTTTCAAGTGCGAGCAAGCTTCTGCGGCCAACTCGCCTTAGCGCGTTACTTCCAAGCGATTTCGCGATCTTTGAATTTATCAGTTAAACTTGCACATCTGCAAACCGGAATAACAATGAGATTTTAATCTTTTTGGTACTAGCAAAGTCTAAAAGCTAGGCATTTGAAAAAGATGGATTATATATATTTACCATATATATATACATATATATATATATAGGCAGAGTCTTGTAATTAGCATACTGGATAATAGTACTTAACCGAAAAATAAATAAATAATTTCATTATCAGTGAAACGAGATTTTTTGGTCACTTTATGTTAGAAATTAGATTAATTTCTTATAAAGTAACTTGTATTGTAATGTTATTCCATTTCCCTTCTTCATATTGGTGAAAAATATTTGAAAATCGTATGAGCAAAATTAGTGGTTACCTAAACAAACAAATCTCTTTTAATAATAACATTGTCGTGCTTTTTGCTGTAATTTTAAGAAACAATAAATAAAATAAAAAACATTTAATTACCTAAACAATTAATAACAGGTGTCAACCCTAGTTCAGGATACAAATTCTTAGCCAAAGTTTTTTTGAAATAATTTTAAAATGGAATGTTTAAAAAAATAGAGTTTACATAAATAAGTAAATAAATATGAGTATCCTTGGGGAGGCCTTTGTCCAGCAGTGGACGTCTTTCGGCTGAGAGAAGAAGAAGAAGAAGTACACCTGATGTGACAAAACAAACGTAATTCAAACAAAAAGATTTTATATGAAGTCACAGCAAGCTTATAGAGTTGATAGTATGTTACACGCTCTGCAGAATTTGCAGTGATGGATATTATGAACTTACAATTTATGTGATAAGAACAAAACAAGTATACATACCTACTGGAAGCACCTACGTATTTTAAACAATGTTCATACTCGGACTAAACTTTACACGGATGTGACATATAACTATATTAGTAGGATTATAATATATCCTTCGGTAAAAAAAAAAGGTAAAAACATAAAAAAGGCCATTAAAATCCATACTTTAGTTATTGATAAAAATAAATGAATGATAAGTTACAATATTTTTACTCGAAGGGCAGTAGTTGCACGAGCTGCGCTATTTAAGCTTATTGTATCAAGATACACCAATATACAGAGCAGGCACGAAATCCTTATTTCTTTTCATGACTCGGTCGAGCACCATTCGTGAAGAAAGCTTGGATACAAGGGATTATTATAAGTACCCTTTAATTATTAAAATATAAATGTTAAATGAACTGCCTGTTACATATTTTATTATGACACATATAAATGTGTAACACTGTAAATGTGTAAAAGACGTATGGTTATACGCAAATGCATATAAATGCATATCTTGTATCTTGCAAAAGTATAGGTTGCAGTAAAAGCCCTAAAAATAAATATTGTGAATCTTATGAATTAGAAGTTGGTTAATGACTTCATAAATCACTATAAGGTGACAAAAGACATGTCAATACTATAAAGTAAAAGTACTCGGTAAATAAAAATATGTAAATCGATCCGGACCTCGTTTATGCATCATCAGAACAGACGAGTCATATCAAATAAATTCTATACCTATATGCAACAAAATAAAATAAATAAAATAAAAATTATCGATTAATATAAAATTGTAAATAATCAACAGAATAATTTCATTTATATAAATTGTTGTAAAAGCAGTTGTGATTGCATAATTTAATTAAGCTTATTTTATTTGGTGTGGAATATGTGATAAAACCTCATGATACTGCAATTAATAATGGATTGGTCGGATTGTTGAAATTATGAGCACCATTCGAAAGGTATTTCAAGCGGAAAGCATGGTATGGAAGGTAAGTGACATCTAGCACATTTGTACAGGCTCATTATAACATTCATTTGCCCATACATATTGCCAATCGATATTTATGCCAACAAAAATACTCAAGCTCGAATTTGGGGTTTTTTGTAGCAATATTACGGTAATTACTACCCTTATAATACCAGAAAAAAAAAATTCACCACGAAAGTTACGTGGAGAATATTTTTTGGATAATCAAATTACTATTCCTATGTTTATGTACGCGCATAAATAAACATATTCATTTTCTCATGAAAAGAAATGAATTAAATTTGACGTTACCATATACCTGGATTGGATTATTGTTGTTATTTTTACTTTAATTTTTTAAGAAACCCCTATTAATTAAATCTTCTTCTTCTTCCTCCGGCCTTCTTCTCATTCTAATTGGGGTCGGCTCCAGAACTGGCGATTCTGGGTCGTCAGGTCACTTTCTACGGCTTTTTTCCATGTTAGTAGTTAAACCCCTATTAATTAAATAACAAAAATAAATGTAGATTGAAAATGATACAGATTAGCTATGACAACGCAAAATTGATAGACCACGAGTAAAGCTCAGACGTAGACACGCGTCTCCCCTCGGCGTTGTTTTATGGTCGCCGCGCGAACAAACTTCTCCAACTTTATGATCCTAATTTATAAGTGAGCGGCGGGAGTCTTTACGACTCTTTCTGGATCCCGAGTGCGTTCAGCGCTCATGAGATCGCACTCGGTGTGTCCGGGACTTAACCGTGCGGGCTTGTTAACCGCATAATGGGTCTGTATAAAAATACCCGCGTCGACTGCGAAAATGGTGACAGAAAACTAAAAGCTGGTCGAGGCTTCGCATAAATTACGATGTCAAACTGATTTAAATAATAGTATAAGATACATAAATAAAGATAAAATATAAAGCTTACACAATACTTGCTTACACAATACAGCGAACTGTCGCGAACAACGTGGTGATTTAATTTTTTATTGTTTTATATGGCGATTTTTTTACATTACGATTTTTACAACTTCATCACCATTATCATCAAATTTAAGAGCTAGGCTCTTGTCGGTGGAGTCCCTTCCACATTTTTTTTATTGCCAACTGTTTTACAACTTATCCACTACTAAATGTCTCCACTTCTAGATAGTGTGGTGGTTTAATATTCGCCAAACAATCGTAATTAAGTTCACAGCTCACGAAGAAAACGTGGCAGATTTGCAATCTCTCTGGGACTTATGTATGAAATTTAGGAGCATAAATTAGTTTTCAATTTCCCTTTGACGTTTCGCTGAGCCCGACATGTCTCCCAGTCTCAGAGTAGGTATTAACCCGTACATGACATACAGTGCCTATTCGCTGCACCAGAGCCGGCTTTAGCACTACCAGCGCCCTGGGCGAGATTTCTATGGCGCCCCCTAAATACTATTCAAACCTATACGGAAAAAAGGCAAAGGGTAAAATAGTACATTACGAAACAAGTGTGCAAAGTTGGTCATTACGCACATGAGGCGGTATTGGCGCGCGAGCCGAAGGCGAGCGCGCTAATAAAGCCGAGTGTGCGTTAAGCGCACTACACACCAAAGCCGCCGACCCGCCCGCCGACACAGCCCGCCGACACAACCCGGCGGCCTATATGAAAAGAATTATATCGGCAACACAAACAAAAAAAAAGTTGCCGACATAGGTCGGCGGGTCGGCGACTTTGGTGTGTAGTGCGCTTAATGACCAATAATGCACACGTGTATCGTATCGTACGACGTTTTTCAACACACTTGTAAGTAAAAAAAAATATATGGTCCTAACATCTAATTATCGGAAAACGATAGCGCCCTTTAGTCATTCCTCCACTTTATAAAACATTCGTATGCCGCCAAATACTTACGTTTGATTTTTGGAGGCAATAAACTATTACTTGCATTACGCGCCTCGTTAATGATTTCAGGTGGAGTTGAATTTAAATATTCTTTCACACTAGTCGACATTTTATTAAATATTTAATATGCTAACACGGCGAAAATCGGAAATGTCCCTAACAAATACAACATAATAAATATAGTCTTGTTTTTTATTCGCGTGCCGCCGCCCGCCGCCCCGCGCCGTGCGCAGGGAGCGCGCGGTGCACGCTGCGGATGGTATATCGCCATACAGCCAGTGCTTGGCTGTATAAAAATCATTATCTTTGCTTATTTAAAAACTGTTGTTATTTTCCCTATTTGATCCTATATGTATTATGAGGCTAAATTAAAAATGCTTTGTGGAATTCATAACGCGCATTAGTTTTCTATCTTTTGTATAGCGCAGTATGGTAATTTTTATTTCCAAACACCTCCGTAATATATTCGTAATACCTTCGTAATATATGGCATTATGGGCCTAAATTCGATGTAATAAGACCCACTGTACGAGCAAGTGTGTTGAAAAATATATTATAAAATTTCGTGCCTCAGACGACTATCGAGCACATTGAAAGTTTTAAGTTTTTTTTTATATATTTTATTTAAGATTTATAAGAATGAAGTAAAATTAAATAAAATAAATAAAAGTATATAATAAATAAGTTTTTATTACTTAGCACTGGACTAACGAGAGCTATAAGGTGCAAAAAGAATTATTCGAGAAAGTCAAAAACAAAAAAAGTGCGAAATAGCGAAAAAAACATTTATTTCCGAATTTTGATTTTGGCGTTCGATATTTTTAAGGGTTTTCTTTGTAGCCTAATCTTTTTGAAAAGAGTCAAAGTGTCAGAACTTCGATACGCGTGTGGAAATTTTGCAGTTTGTTCACAGGCTTTGCTTAGAATGCTTTGGTATGTCTGTGTATTTTGTGTTCTCCTCTAGAGGTCGCATTTCACGACCGATTCCCGCGAAATTTTGAGAGCAGGTTCAATAAACGTATAAAAATCGATAGTTGAGGTTTTTTTTAAAATTATTTTTGAAAATGGCGGAGTTGGCACAAAGGGCCTAAGCGTAAGCGCTTTTGGATTTCTCTTACAACCAATTTGTGCCAACTCAAAATAATCCTAACTAATATTATAAATGCAAAAGTGAATTTGTTGGTTTGTTTATTTGTTTGTTGCCTCTTCACGCTTTATCTACTGAACCAATCTTCCATCTTTCGCATACACATAGTTGGAAGTACTGAGAACTCCCATAGGGTACTTATCATCCCGGGAAAAAGCACGCGAGCGAGCCGCGGGCAAAAGCTAGCGTGTAATAAATAAAGAGGCGCCTGCGGCGGCCCTTTATGACGACCCTTTGAGGCGCCTCTTTGGAACGACCCTTTGAGGCGCCTCTCCTTCTTCTCGCCCCTCACCGACAACAAGGTGGCGCCTGCGGCGCCCCTCACTGGACAACAAGGGGCGCCTGCGGCGCCCCTTGACGTCCGGCGCCCTGGGCCGTCGCCCAGACGCGCCCCCCCCTAAAGCCGCTACTGCGCTGCACCCATATCGCTCAGATGCTGACACATCTTCTGTGCTTTTGTTTCACAAAGATTTGCATCTGAAATTGTTTTAACAATATTTAAATTTATCTTATTATTTATTTTAGACAACTGACTATATTTAAAAGTAGCTGCGCCTCAGGGGTATTACTGGATTAAAATTACCCTGTGTATTTTTCCAGGTTTCATTCCACTTGATCGAAATCCATTCAGTTTTGCATGAAAGAATGACAAAAATCCAAATCAAACATTCATCCTCAAGAACTTTCACATTCATTTGATAAATAATTTTTTTAAATATAAAGCATATCTAAATAAGAAGTTAACTCCTTGTCAACCGGTAGGTAAAGTCTTAAAGCAATGGGCAAAAGTTTTTCTCTTCTTAAATATATTATTATCAAAACTTAAATGGGACTTAAAAAAATTGTGTCAATTTACGAACTTTTTCTAAACAATATTATTATTTCAAACTTGGGTATTATATTGAATAAAATTGGTATTATTTATAATAAAGTACTAGATTCAAGAATACGACATACGACAATAATTTCGTGCCGACAGAAATATTAGGAGAAGTTCAATCGCATTCGAAATCTAGAATGCAACATGCAAAAGCCATTGAGTAACACTGAGTGAATGGATGTACCTCCGTCGTCGGCGGCCTCTCCATTGTGTGAACATGAATATGTCATGTTCCAATCGAACTATAGCTAGCTGTGTCGATTTAACATTAGCATGCAAAATTTCCTGAAATAATTCCCATTTCATTTTCGTAAATGACTTTTCAGAATTGTAATTTTCTTCTGTGAATTGTTCCTAGAAAAGCGAGCATAAAATCTTTAATAAATTCGTGTTTATTGCAAATTTCCAATACCTTGGCTCCAAGCTTAATAATATTATTAAACTAAAAATAATAATAAGCGTCTTAGCGTAGTTATTTGTTAAAATCAAAAAAGCTAATCGCACACAGTAGTGTGTTTTTGTTTTTTGGAAGCGCATATAGGATTTTATACATAGGCATAGGTACACAATGTATTTTGGGGATATTCGTTCAGCAGCTACAACTGAGAGACTGATAGTATCGTCCGGCTTATAAAAAATAGGTACTTTAGTGTACAAAATGACATGAAAGGTAAATTATCACTTTGGTGTCTGAAATTTACGTGCATAGCAAGTAGAACGACCACGTCAGACGCAGCGGCGGAGCGCTAGGGCTCGGCAGTGCATTGGTTCAAATATCCGTCGTGCGATGGCCCGCCGACACGAAGGAGGAAGGAGATTTCAATGCACTTGATTTATAGCCCACATAATGGTGCGCTGCGTCGCTTCTGCATGCAACCGCACACCGGGACCCATCCACGTTTCGTTTATTTAAATACGCTTAGGCAAGGGTTAGGTAAATATGAATTTTGATATCGAAATATTTGAATAAAATACACAAAAACATATATTTCCTACATGCGCGCGCGACTTATGCGCATATTCGCACACGCACAGGTATATATTTCGCGGTTTCAAGTAATTGAAGAAGCTCACTAATAGTGAAGCTCATCCGAAATCAAAATAAAAAAATACCACTGTGATATTGACACTTTTCACTTATTGGTGATCTTAAATTAATGTTAACAACCGAAATTTCATTAATTTTTAAGTTTTTATTTGGGCTTTTACGTTTCATATTAACTTGTATTATTTGCAATCTGTTGAAGTAATTTTCTGCTGGTATTTTAACATTAAAACGTATTTAGCACCAGCTGTCCCGGGACGTCTTAGCGGTGCGTCATTGGCAAATTGAAAACTTAATTTATAGCTTTTACAGTTCGAGCTTACACAGCTTACAGAGAATGACAGTCAAAAAGCTGGGATTTTCTAATTTCTCGCAAAAGTTCAGAGTTGGATGGTGACACAGTAAATTTTTTTTTATTTCTTATTTATTGGTTCGCAAACTGGCTGTATAACACACAGGTTTATAAAATACATGTTAGAGTACCCAAGTTGTCAGCCTACTTGAAGCAAACACAGCATGCACATTGATATACTGCTCACAGTCGTTTTGAGTTATAAACTTAAAAAAATAAATAATGATATTTTGTTTTAAGCAAAGACATAAAAGAAACATTCTTACAAAAAAAAATTCTAAATTTATGGTTTTAAGTTTTGTTTCAATTTTTGAACTCTATGAGTACTAGCAAATACAATATAAACTCTAGAATTTTGTATGTGGAAATGGGTAATACCGGAATTGTTTCTAATGTCAAAAGAAATTAAGATCTCGGTTCTCGTTTTCTTTTTAGTAGTTTTCCAATAGTCGGAACATGATATCCTTTTATCTCGATCTGTCCGACGCTATACTATTCACTTCAATCTAGGCTAGACCTGGTCTTTACTAGGCTAGACCTGGTCTTTACTATCCAAGAGGACGTGTATTTTTAGGACATTTCGGGTCTTTCGGGTACCGTTACCGATAAGTGCTATTTTTAAGCCAATATGAATAAAAATAATTGACTTTGACCTTTGTCTGTCTGTCAAAAAAGTTTGACAGACAGACGGACAACAATGATAATATCAGTTTTTGCCTTTTGAGGTACAGAATCACAGACATAATATTACCTAGACCCCGCAAGTGTATGTACTTCGCGTGTAAAAAGGAAGATGATTCAACTTTATTTAACGCTCGTTCATTCAGTCCGCGGTCTAACGTTCTTGCAGTCAGACGTATTACAAAAAGTAAAAAATGCCTAATTGCGCGGTATTGAGTTGAAGAAACAATACACAAAAAGGGGGACGAGATAAAGGAAACATTTCTTTTCATCGGTAAGTAATTTTGTTTTAAAATGGTGTTGTTTTTAACTAAAAAAACAATTATTTTGTATTCCCGGCACGGATTTGGCGATTTTACAAAGAAAACTATGTATGCGAGTGTGTATTGTTGATTTAAAATACATTGCCGCTTTTAAAAGGAGTGTTGTAGGGCTTATCTTTAAAAACACGCAATGAATGTTAAAACGAACTATACGTTCACACGTCGTTTAGCTTAGTGGTACGATCAATAATCTCATTTTTCTGTCAAAAAAGGCAAATAGTGCTGTACCGCACAGAAAAGCTAATCGATTCTACAAGCCTAATCGATTTGGAAACAGAGGAATGATAATGACAGAGGAATGATATTCTGTGTCATAATTTTTTTTTAGGGTTCCGTACCTCAAAAGGTAAAAACGGAACCCTCGCGAAAATTAAAATAGAATATGTATTTAAATAAAAAATCGGCTGGACCTATTTAGATGCACAACAAACTTAAACATTCTATTAATAATTTCTATGTATTTTCCAAGTTTCATCAAAATCGGATCAACGGTTCGAGAGTTATCGCAGAACAAACATGCATACATACAAACAATGTAATTTTTATCCAACTTGATTAAAATCATTAACCTTTCTTTTAGCTTCGCAGTAGTAGAGAAAAAGACAAGTTATTAATGATTTATCATTTCTCTGCCGTTTTCTCATTCCTCTGTCGATGAACTCGAATAATCGATTATAATATCGGTATTGTAAAATTGCTTACAGTATCAATTTGGAAAGTAAAGGGCGGCGCGGCGACACCTTTGAATCGTTTGCATGGATGGCGAGCGTTCCCATCACTAAATCGCTTATGTGACGTCACAGTAGGTAAAAAAATATTGACACGCTCGTTTTCTATGCAGGCGATGAGACTTGCGGGGTCTAGGTAATATTATGTCTGTGTACAGAACCCTAAAAAATGATTTTTTCAAGAATCTATCCTAGGGTACGCGTTCCGTTCCGACTTCCGAGGTATCAGTGTCAGTGCGTGCGCCGGTGAGATCGCAAAGTGCTGCGTTATTTAAGTTAATAGCCATTAGGTTGGTTCGTTAGCGGAATATTGCTAACGAATGTGCGGCCTGCGCGTTCGACGGCGGTCTGCGCCTGTGAAACGCTCAATTAGCGAATACACTAACATTTCATACAAACTACCACTAATTCACACATGTCATTAATTACACACACTTGTATTAATGGCTTTATTATGTTTGTGTAAAATATTGTCGGTTGTAATGTTATGTTGACTCCGCGTAATTTGTAAACATACGAGTGAGATACTCGCTGTGAAACTATTTTAATTGTTCGAGTACATTTATACTCGCACAATATTCTTGTAAGCTCAGGAAGGCGTAGGATACATTAAAAAAGAAGATTACTTTTGCTCTTACTCAGCACGTTATGATGAATTTTAAAAACTTTTACCGCGCGCATATTTACTTTAAATTTGTTTGTTACTAAATCACGCAAAGTTTACTGAACAAATATAGATGGAATTTGGGAACAGAGCCCCAGGGTGCAGCTAGTAACTATATATTGTTTAATACTAATCATTAGTATCACAGATATAGGTTTTCAAAGAAAATAAAACTTACTGTATAATCTCTTGTTTACTTTTTAAGTCAGTCAAAATGATCTTAATATTCATGTTATGAATAAGTAACTAGTCCTAATATAAGCTGGTCTAATTGAATTGAGATGTAGTGTACAATTACCTGGCTAATGGATTGTAAGCATGCTCTACATGTGACATAATTAAGGTAATACTGAATGCAATAGTATTAACAATACACTTACAATGGTTAAGTATATGTAAGTATTCATATGTATACAAATAAAGTATAACATTTTTTTTATTTACGGGGTATTTAGTAAGAACCATCTTGCAGGGTTGTGAGACTTCAAAGGCGACATAGGATACCTTTCGCTTCCCCGAAAGTACTGTTAAACTAAACACAAATAAAGCTGCCGAGCAAAAACTACAATAATAGCAAATACAAGTTAAACAAATAACGATACCAAGAAAAAGATATTAAGACAATCTGGGAGCAGAGGAAGCTCAGAAGTCCAGTTGCCATGATGTAGATGATTAATATGGCTCATTTGCGGTACACGCTCCGCCCCGGGCTACGCGCTACGGTGCTACGAACTACGGTGCTACGAGCTACGGCGCGGCGTAGCTGCTACGAGACGGTGCTACGTGCCCGTCTGCGTACATCGTTTACGCTTCCGCGTCGAGAATTTATTGTATTCCACCCCATTTATACATTTTATCTATCTTGTGTACTTAATGCTTATTGCATTCTTGGAACGTCTTTAGTAGTACTTTTATCTCTTGATGAGTGAGTAAAGATTTACTCCCCAGAGATACACTTATCACGTAGAGACACACTTTTGATAAAACTGCGCTTTTGAACCTGTAAGATACACTTTTTTAAAGTCTTACTCAGTTTGTCCTCTTGTATTTGTTAGCAAAACATTGAAACAGTGTAACTTTATGGTTAAGGAACTTTTTATCTTTTTTTTATTGTTATTCTCGAATGAGTGTGAATGTGAAATAGTAAACTAAATCCAGCCACCTACGGTAGTGGCAAGGAATTAATAAGTTTGTTTATATATAAATTCCTTGGGTAAGTCATCCATGTAAACAAAAACTTAAAGGTTTAGGTCCATTAGACAGATGTTTGTCGCGGTAACATTTCCACTCTCTCATATCTTGATCTTCGTAAGCGACTACACGACTGCGGCTGTGACGGGGAATCTGCAGTGGCTTATTATGTTAGCCTTTTCCGAGACTTGAATAATGCAACACTACACCGTAACCACATGAACATTAGGGCCATCAAAGCAAGCTAGGAAATAGACCAACTTGTATGTATTAATTTACCGTAGTGACATGAGGTACAGACAAAAGCATTGATATGTTCCCAATTTTATTTTATTTAGTCCTTAACACATTGTCTTAAGGACCGATATGTTTAATGCATATTAATGCTCGTGACTGTTCTATAAAAAAGTAAATGCTACTTGAAACATTTTTTAAAAAAGCACGGGAATATATTTTCCTCTACGTGATTGTTAGAAAATTTTCAACGAATCCTTCCCAATGTTTATCGATTCAACTCGAAAAAAAAGTACGGAGGGTGG
The DNA here is from genome assembly GCA_018467065.1 of Ephestia elutella. Lineage (NCBI taxonomy): Eukaryota > Metazoa > Arthropoda > Insecta > Lepidoptera > Pyralidae > Ephestia > Ephestia elutella. The sequence continues at coordinate 9,118,392 of CM031576.1, read as the reverse complement.
CGAGTATTATTGCTGTAATTGGTTTCTAATGCCACGTAAACCCCCCAAACGTGTTGCGAGACTGGACTGCGAGATAAAGTGCTGTCCGCACACAGATTTCACTTCATTTTTATATAGCTATTCTTTTTTTCACTCTCTGATCGATTTAGTTTACTATTAACTTTTCCTGTGATCCACACGAATACAATTCAATCTCTGCTGCCCAACTCTATGCAGTGTAAAGGCATTATTTGCGTTCAATCCAATTTTTTGAGTTATTTCTGTTGAATATTGAAACATCAGAAATATGTGAGATTTGTTATTTTCAAACTATAGATTTTTAGTTCTGTGGGAAGAATGTTTTGCGTAATTTAATACTAATAATAACAAGGAGACATATTTTTTACGGCCATGCGTATATTTTTTCAAAATGTTAGAATTACCTTGGTAGGTTATCAATACATATAATAAAACTGTAACTGGTCTGTGTCTGTACATAGGAGATATTTAAGAAAAAAACTAGGAGGGGTCTTTATAGGCCCAATAGAAGCCAAAACGATTTTTTTTAGAATTTTTGTCTGTCTGTCTTTCTGTCTGTATGTTTGTACCCGCATCACGCAAAAACTACTGGATCAAATTTGATGCGGTTTTCACTATTGTGTTGCAGAAAGTCTAACTTAAAATCTGGTGTAGGTTTCATCTCAATACGTCGCTTAACACCAGAGATATAAATATTAGCATATCATCAATCAATACATATCATCAATACATATAATAAAACTGTAACTGGTCTGTGTCTGTACATAGGAGATATTTAAGAAAAAAACTAGGAGGGGTCTTTATAGGCCCAATAGAAGCCAAAACGATTTTTTTTAGAATTTTTGTCTGTCTGTCTTTCTGTCTGTATGTTTGTACCCGCATCACGCAAAAACTACTGGATCAAATTTGATGCGGTTTTCACTATTGTGTTGTAGAAGGTCTAACTTAAAATCTGGTGTAGGTTTCATCTCAATACGTCGCTTAACACCAGAGATATAAATATTAGCATATCATCAATCAATACATATCATCATCAATACATATAATAAAACTGTAACTGGTCTGTGTCTGTACATAGGAGATATTTAAGAAAAAAACTAGGAGGGGTCTTTATAGGCCCAATAGAAGCCAAAACGATTTTTTTAGAATTTTTGTCTGTCTGTCTGTCTGTCTTTCTGTCTGTATGTTTGTACCCGCATCACGCAAAAACTACTGGATCAAATTTGATGCGGTTTTCACTATTGTGTTGCAGAAGGTCTAACTTAAAATCTGGTGTAGGTTTCATCTCAATACGTCGCTTAACACCAGAGATATAAATATTAGCATATCATCAATCAATACATATCATCATCAATACATATAATAAAACTGTAACTGGTCTGTGTCTGTACATAGGAGATATTTAAGAAAAAAACTAGTAGGGGTCTTTATAGGCCCAATAGAAGCCAAAACGATTTTTTTTAGAATTTTTGTCTGTCTGTCTGTCTGTCTTTCTGTCTGTATGTTTGTACGCGCATCACGCAAAAACTACTGGACCAAATTTGATGCGGTTTTCACTATTGTGTTGTAGAAGGTCTAACTTAAAATCTGGTGTAGGTGTCATCTCAATACGTCGCTTAACACCAGAGATATAAACATTATTATATCATCAATCAATACATATCATCAATACATATAATAAAACTGTAACTGGTATGTGTCTGTACATAGGAGATATTTAAGAAGAAAAACTTGGAGGGGTCTTTATAGGACAAATATAAGCCAAAACGTTTTTTTTCCATGCTATCCTATCGCATTCCTTCCTTTTATTCGATTCACGTAATGTGTCATTATTTATATAACTGCTTGGAACACAAAAAGATCCATTTTATCTACTTGACGCGGGCGAAGCCGCGGGCAAAAGCTAGTGTTGAATAAATGATTTAAAAAAAGGTGTGACATTGTTTAGTAAGTAAAGTATGTAGATATTTCAATCTAAATTACTAGAAAAATTTACAGATTTAGAAAATTCTTAAATTTTTTTAAAGGAAAAACAAATAAAATTTATTAATGCACATGATGTACTCGTATACACGCGAGTAAGTTGAGAAAGAGGGTAAAATATACGAGTGTGTTCAATGGAGCCCTCCTTATTGTATCAGGATTAGGGAAAATCCCGCGTGCGACACTTGCCCGCGACTCCGGAGCGTTTGCATTTTAAACGCACCACTTGCTCCAAAAACTGATATGTAATTAAGCGTCTTATGTAAAACAAGTATTAGTAATTGGAATTTTATGTAAGTTAAATTTTGTTTGTTACTAACGTTATTTTTCAATCAACCTACTAATATTATAAATGCAAGTTTGGATGTGAATTTGTGAGTTTGTGAGGATGTTTGTTACTCAATCACGCAAATCTACTGGCCCAATTTCGATGAAATTTGGTATACGGGTAGAAAATTGCCGGAAATAGCACATAAGGAACCGTTTATCCCGGAATTCCCACGGAGGCGAAGCCTCGGGGCGCGGCTAGTTATAGTATATTTTTGAATAATTTATTCTCAATATCTTTTCGTGTGCATTAGCGAAATTACCTCTTTGTAAGAAGACTATTTACATTTTTATCATGACAATTTCAAATCTTAAATTCTAGATGGGTATAACAACAAATGATGTTATGACTCTCATCTTTTCTAAAGTTCTGCAAGTAACATTGATAAAGTGCCGGATCAAAATTAATATCAATACGATACGCAAAGAAAGCCGTGCGTATCGTAAACGTAAAGCTGGTTTTAGCCTCTACGTTGAGAGTGTGCAGAGCAACTACGCTCTGCTGCCAGAAAATGTGGCAGCGAGAATCCGGACAAACGAAGCGGCGGGAAGAATTCTGTACCGGAACTTCACCGGGAAAAAACCACCGGTAAAAATAAGTACCGGGAAGAAATCTCCACGCGGCACCACGTTTGCCCGACTAAAACCTAACTAACTTAACGCAGTCTGCTACCACCGTAGCTTATGAAGGGAGCTACAGGGCCCTATATGATAACCTAACCTATAAATTAATTACACTTAAAAAACACTTACCAAGCTAAATCTTCTTTCTCTTCGGATCCAAACTTGAGTGTCTTCGGGAAGGGGGAATTCCTAATCACCCTACCTAACCCTTGAGATCTCAATTCCCCAGACCAACTAAATAGATTTCTTCCCGTAGTTTCACTCGGGAACAACCAGATGTGAACAGCCAGCCACGTTTCACCTCTCACAAGAAAAAGTCACAATAACAGAGTTTTTCCCAAACACAAATTCAATAGTTATTTAACAAACAGGAGATTCACAATTATCACTCAAACTAAACAACAAGCAAAAGACGCGAGACCGCTCCGCGTATTAAAATCAAACCGATATCGCCCTGGACAATGCAATGGCGACCGTCCGCGAGCCATTCGCGCTAGCAGTGTGAAAACCCCGAACGCCCTCTGGCGGCAGCAACAGGAAACGCCTGCGTTTAGTTTTACCCAATATATTACAAACATCCCCCCGTCCCGGTCTGAGAAGCAGACCGCTAGCTTACTCTACGGGAAGGCGGGCGAGAGAGGTCACACCTCTCCTTAAAATCGAACCGTCGACCAACACCTCAGCCACACGCGGAGTGCCATCTCCGCCAAGAATCAAACGTAATATGCGAGCTCGTCGCCAAAGCAATGAGGGCAAATTTGCCTCTTTTAACAATACTAAATCACCCTCCCTGGGAGGCTCAGTCCTGTCTGTCCACTTCACTCTTTGCTGCAGCAAATGCAAATATTCAAGCGACCAGCGACGCCAAAAGTCCTGGCTCATTTGCTGCAACATTTGAAAACGCGACAACCGATATACGCGTTCATCCTTCCACGGGTATTCGGGCAGGGCATTCAACGGCCCTCCCACCAAAAAATGACCAGGGGTGAGAGCTTCCAAGTCATTTGGATCTGGAGATAGCGGACAGAGAGGACGAGAGTTGAGGACCGCCTCAACTTTACAAAACACTGTGGCCAGCTCTTCAAAAGTTAGAGCCGTTTCTCCGATAATGCGGCGGAGGTGGGTCTTTGCGGATTTCACAGCCGCTTCAAAAATCCCTCCCCAATGGGGGCAACTTGGGGGACTAAACTTCCAGGTTATTCCCCTTTGGGCAGCAATTTGACTTAAACTAGTACAATTTTTATCAATAAACACAGAAACATCCTTAAGATAATTTACAGTTCCTTTATAGTTTGTGCCATTGTCAGACCTAATAAGGGAAGGTAGACCTCGACGCGAAACAAAGCGATCCAACGCGGCGACGAAGGCCTCCGTAGTCAGAGCCGATACCACCTCCAAATGGACAGCCTTGGTGGCCAAACAAACAAATACACACAAATAGCCCTTCACAATACGGGCATTACGAAAGGGAGAAGCCTTGATCGAAAAGGGACCGGCAAAATCGGTTCCAACGCCGTCAAACGGTCTCGAAGGTCGGATTCGATCAGCGGGCAAATCACCCATCTGTGGTTGCATCGTGGATGCCTTCAACCTATAACATGCAATACATCGAAACAGGACACTACGGATTGCTCTTCGGGCTGACAAAATCCAAAACTCGCGTTGCAAAATAGCCAACAAAGCATTGCACCCAGCATGGGCGTTACGAATGTGTCGATCAGACACCAAAAGCTGCACCAAGGGTCCGCCCTTGGGCAACAACAGAGGATGGCGAGTCTCATATGGAAGATCCGCCTTCCGGAGCCTGCCTCCAACCCGAAGAAGCCCATCCGAGTCGATGTACGGGTTCAAACGAGCGACCGCGCCCTTCAACTTAGCGCGTCCGTCGCGCAAAATACGAAGCTCTGACTCAAACCGTCCGGTCTGCACGACACGGACCCAATGCAACAATGCGCTCCGGCGCTCTTCTGCACCTGCAATCGGCTCCAACCGCTTTGCCTGTGGGTTTCTACAATTATGTATGAAACGCTTAATCCAACTGGTAACACCCAGAAGCTTATCCAAACTGCTATACCGAGCAAGTAGCCAATCCGGCTCCGACGTCGTCTCAGCGACTACAGCATGTACACGGAGCCCAGTCAAACTCAAAGAAGTAACATCTGTCTGACAGACAGGCCAAGATGTTTCTGATCCCATCAGCCACTCTGGACCCCACCAGAGCGGGTGTGACACCAATTCTGGTGCCGTACAACCTCGGGAGGCACAGTCCGCTGGGTTAAGCTCTCCCGGCACATGTCTCCATGTTATATCAATTCCGATATTCTGGATTTGGGAAACCCGATTTCCCACAAAAACCTCCAAGGTATGTGGGGCCGCGCGCAACCATGCAAGCGCGACCTGGCTATCCGACCAGGCGAAGATGTCCCGTATCTCGACCGTGGCCGCCAGCTCACATGCAACGTGATGCAACAATTTAGAGAGAAGGTGAGCTCCACTCAACTCAAGCTTGGGAATAGTCAGCCTAGTCCTGATGGGGGCGACCTTGCTCTTCCCTAACAAAAGCGAGACATTGACCCGGCCATCGGCGTCAACTGTCCGCATATAGACTGACGCGGCGTAGCCTCGCTCCGACGCGTCACAAAAGCCATGCAGGCTGGCTCGATATTTCCCGGGTGGCAATATTCGACGAGGCAAGGCAATCCGGTTGACTTCCCTAATCGATGAAAACAACTCGAGCCAATCATCCAATGGAGAGCCAAACAGCGGCTCGTCCCACGAGACGCCCAAAGTCCAAAGTCTCTGAAGAAGACACTTCGCAGAGAATATCACTGGACTGATCCAACCGCTTGGATCAAACATACGAGCTATTACGGACAACACCGTTCTCTTAGTCCAGACTTTTGGTATTTCCAAGTCCACTTGGAATGTGAAAATATCGGTTAGCGGCTGGTACTGCATGCCCAGCACCGCAATCCTGTTGGGATCATCCACATCCTCAAACAGGTGAGGGTTCTGTTGGTGATCCTCCGGGATCCCTTCTAGAACTCTAGGCTCATTGGACAACCACTTACGTAGCTCGTAGCCACCCGTTTTCAATATTTCAATCAATTCATCCCGCAGTAGGAGGGCCTCCTCAATACTTTGGGCTCCGGTGCACACGTCATCGACATACAAGTCACGTGACAGCACGGAAGCCCCACGGGGAAAGCGGATCCGTTCCCGCTCTGCCAATTCAAGCAATGATCTGATGGCGATATAGGGACTAGATTTCAAACCATACGTGTTTGTATTGAGTTCATACACCGTCACAGGATCTTCAGGGCGCTCACGCCAGAGTATCAACTGGAATCGCCTGTCCTCAGGATGTATGACTGTCTGGCGGAACATCATCCGGATGTCCGCGCCAAAAACCACTTGATGTCTTCTAAAGTTCAAGATGATGTCAATTATGTCCCTATGCAATTTGGGACCTGAATGCAAACATAGATTCAACGAAACTCCGTTCGAAGTGGGTGCGGACCCATCAAAGACAGTCCGCAACTTGCCCGTTGAGGCCTTCACCACCGCGTGGTGGGGCAAAAAATAATGCTCAGTTGAGCTCCAATCAACTCGAGCCGGAGACATGTGACCCAAATCCTCGTACTCGCGCATAAATTCAATATATTTATCGCGAAGTACGTGGTCACGCTGCATACGTCGCTCCATGGACAGCAGTCGTTTCTCCGCAAGCGCCCTACTTTGCCCTAGGCTAGGACGAGAGGCAACAAAAGGTAACCTAGTTACAAACCGACCGGAGGGCAACCTCTCCGTGGTCGATCGAAAAAGGGCTTCGCACTCAGCGTGTTCCGGATCCATCCTGGAACTCATAGGTGGCTCCTCCACCTCCCAAAACCTTTGCATGGTCTTGGCCAAGGACGCAGATGCGACGACCGGTGGCTCCTCCGCGGTGCCATTATCAAACACAGGGCCCATCAGGGCAAAACCAAAAATCGTAGACACTGCCATCAGTGAAGACGAACCCAGAGCCTTCTGTGTACCCAACAAAATCCAACCCAATACGTCCGAGCCCAGGAGCAAGTCCACTGGGCCGGGATGAAAGACAAAGGGGTCGGCCAAATCCAGACCCGAAACCAAAGACAACACACCCGGCGGTATGTCTGTCGAGGGGTGCCAACCCGCAATGGTATCCATTACCATAGCCGAAGTCGTGATCCTCATTGTGGAGGACTTCAGCGAAGAAAAGGTGACAAGTGTCTGGCCCGTCAGACACTTCACTTGTATGCCACCAACTCCAAGAAGTGGCACAGGCGAGTCTTCCACGACTAAACCTAACTGGTGTGCCACTCGAGTGGTAACCAAACTGCTTTGAGCCCCTGAGTCCAACAGAGCTCTCAAATTAATGGCTTCCCCCACGACCCCATACGCGGACCACCGCGGTAGGGAGCAGAACCGTCCGCGGCTCTGTCCCAGCAAGGGAGCAAGCTAGTTACGGGCTCCCCACTCTCTCCAAACCAGGGGCGCGCCACTGACCCGGATAATATGGCGGGCGAGTGCACATCCCCATCTGAGGGGGCATAACCCGCGGCCCGGCCATACATATGGTACGGCGGGTGGTACTCCAGCCGTGGGTACTCGTGCAGCGGCGGAGAAAACCGCTGCGGCTGCATGTGTTGGGTATTGGTAACCCGCGTGGAGGGGGTGTCCCCACTCTCACGTCCGATCTAGGGCCCCCGCCCATGGGGCCCTATCCGGGCCTGGCCAGCTACATACTGGCCATGACCTTGGGGCGCGTGGTCCCGGTCCGCCAAGACCCGCGCAGGTACGCGACCCCCTCCCGAGGGGGTGCGACGAGCGAAGCCGCGTCCTCCGTCCGGTGGTGGAGGGCTTCGCGCAGGAGCGCCCCCGCCCATAGGGGACCCCTGCCTCAACATCCGGGTGCCATCCCCGTTGCGGTTCATGCAAAGCATCGCGTGGTGCCGCCCACGGCATGCACTGCATGGTATGGCACTGGGACAGTCACGTGCATAGTGACCGCCCAAACAATAAAAGCATAGTTCATGCCGCCTTGCCATGCGGCGCCGATCTTGTACTGGCAGTCTCTGCCAGTCCCTGCATTGCAGCAGGCTGTGGCCCATCCGGCCACATTGCAGGCAGTCCGCGTCCCCCGCGACTGCTGCCGTGTGTGCAACCCGCACACCAGCTCCACGCGGTGGCGGTTGCCGTCCCTGTGGGGGCTTCCCTCGCCATGAGGGTTCCAAGGGCCTACGTTCAGGCGCTCTGGATGGCGCTGAGTCCGTCATGGTATTCTCAGCCGCCCGTGCCTCAAACTCCAAAAACTTCACCAAGTCAGTGAATGTTGGTAGGGTGGTGCTATCCCGTTCCGCATTCTCGCGCTCAAATCGCGAGCGGATGTCATTGGGTAATTTGCCCAATACAATGTGCACCAACAAAAAGGACCATTGGTCCACCGGCAGCCCCAGTGTGCGGAGCGCGTTACAGGCCACTGTAACGGGCGTGAGCAACTGCAGGCGCAACTGTGCCCTGTTGGCCACCTTGGGCAGGGCCATCAACTGTGCGGCGTGCGCATCCGCTAACAAACGTAAATTTTGGTAGCGGGAGTTCAATAACTCCCAAGCCGTGTCGTACTGGTCGTCCTCCACCCGGAGGTGCTGGATGAGCGACCGCGCTTCACCCTCAAGAGTGGAGAGGAGGTAGGCCATCTTCTGGGCCTTCGACAAATCCTGTCGTGCTACGACCAGGGACTCAAACATATTTTTATATGCCACCCACTCCTCCATCCTACCCCCAAAGTGGGACAGCTGAAGGGTGGGGAGCCGACCAGTAACCGCTGGTCCTTCCTGTCTAACAGGTGTGCGAGGGGCTGGTCCGCCAGCCTGTCTCGCCCTTATTGCGGTCACCGCCTCCGCGATATCATCGTGCAGACTCAGGATCTGGTCCATGTCCGCCATGTGACCTGCGTAGGCCTCCGGGGTAAGATCGGCTTCGGTAAGCGCCGCCATGGCCGCTTCCGCGCTAATCAATCGTGAGTGGAGGTGATCCGCTCTTAGCAGTATGGCGCCCTCCCTGTCCTTCCGGGACAGGAGTCCTCCGGCCGTCACAAACCATCTCAATTCGTTGGCGAGTGTCGCCCTAGCATTGGAGGCCCTCGCCATCGCGTCAAGTCACAAACAAAAAATAACAAAAGGTAAATAAAAAACAACAAAATCAAGCAACTACACGAAGAACCGCGGTAGGTATGAGAATGGCACAAACCCGGAACGCACGGTACAAACCGCAAACAAATACAAAAAAGGTTACAAATATTCTTATACAAACAAACTAAGAAAAATCTAATAATTTTTACAAACAATTAATTATTTTTTACAAACGAACAAATAGAGGGTAGATAAACTACGCTCTGCTACCAGAAAATGTGCAGAGCAACTACGCTCTGCTGCCAGAAAATGTGGCAGCGAGAATCCGGACAAACGAAGCGGCGGGAAGAATTCTGTACCGAAACTTCACCGGGAAAAAACCACCGGTAAAAATAAGTACCGGGAAGAAATCTCCACGCGGCACCACGTTTGCCCGACTAAAACCTAACTAACTTAACGCAGTCTGCTACCACCGTAGCTTATGAAGGGAGCTACAGGGCCCTATATGATAACCTAACCTATAAATTAATTACACTTAAAAAACACTTACCAAGCTAAATCTTCTTTCTCTTCGGATCCAAACTTGAGTGTCTTCGGGAAGGGGGAATTCCTAATCACCCTACCTAACCCTTGAGATCTCAATTCCCCAGACCAACTAAATAGATTTCTTCCCGTAGTTTCACTCGGGAACAACCAGATGTGAACAGCCAGCCACGTTTCACCTCTCACAAGAAAAAGTCACAATAACAGAGTTTTTCCCAAACACAAATTCAATAGTTATTTAACAAACAGGAGATTCACAATTATCACTCAAACTAAACAACAAGCAAAAGACGCGAGACCGCTCCGCGTATTAAAATCAAACCGATATCGCCCTGGACAATGCAATGGCGACCGTCCGCGAGCCATTCGCGCTAGCAGTGTGAAAACCCCGAACGCCCTCTGGCGGCAGCAACAGGAAACGCCTGCGTTTAGTTTTACCCAATATATTACAAACAGAGAGCTTCCCAAAACGATACTAGAATATTCAAAAACGTACCTATGAATTAATAATCAAACATGAAACTCTAAAATAAATAAGTTCACCGTTCACCGTAGTTAAGTATAACCATTTTTTCTGTCAAAACTTTAAATGTGATCGCGATAAGTATGTCATTGAGGTCAAATAGAACATGAAGTTTAAAGCATTGCCCAAGCACGACGGGCTATGAGAAATGCAAACGCGACGACCGTATCCCTTACAACGTGGGGACGTCCTTTCTAGAATTTTTCAGTGTGCAATGCCCTGTCGCCTCGAATCCTTGTAAATTTATGGCGCTCGCCGCTGTCGCTGGCCAGTTTTACGAATACCAGATGGGTACTTCTGTACATGTCTCCGCGAAAGATGCGCTCGTGTATGTATGCATTAATACTTGATTCTAACACACTCGTACGAGTTTCAAAGTTTATACTTAGCTTCGCTATAAACTTTACTACGGACGAGCGACGAGATATTTTGTAAAATTCAACAGCGAGCATTCATTGAATTTGTCTACGTTTTACGATTGCGGTGTAATTTATATCGAGAGTAAATTGTTTTAGTCATAAATGATTAACTGGACAATCATTTCATCCAATCTGGATACCAGACGGAAGCCATATTATTTGAAATTATTATACATGGTTTGGTGTGAATTCCTGGTATTTCTGTTGATAAAAATCCCGCGGGACGACCCCTGGGCCGACCGGTCCAATAACGTTACATAATTGAAAGTGTCAACAGGAATGATATAAATAAAATAATCCTAAATGTGCATGATAATTCTATGAAACTTTCTATTGTAAAAATAAGAATGACAAAAAAAGAAATGGTATTAGCAGTGGGGTTAACAATATTTCCAAAATCCCTTTAAGGCACCCAAACCTTTACAATGCCCACAGTTAATAAAGAATCGATTCAGTAAATAGCAAAGTTTTTTAAGGCATACTAATACATTATTAAATACCTGTAAAGAAATGTTTGAATAAAGTGTAACGTAAGCGAAACACAGCAACGACGATTGAAAATGTCAATCGATAGACTGTAACCAAAAAGGGAAAAATGCCAAACAAAACTTTAGCCGGGTCTATCAGCATTGTTTCAAAGAAATATTCCTTTCAGAATACCATACGCCGACAAGATCACCCCGGAGCCGATCCTGAACAACAATGCGCGGGACACAAAGGCGGACTCGATCAGGAATAGTTATAATAGCCAATTCAAAGTTGGCATCTATGGCTGGCGGAAAAAATGCCTTTACATTCTTGTTATGGCGCTCATGTTTATGATGATCATCAATCTGGCGCTCACGCTTTGGGTTCTGAAGGTCTTGGACTTTAATTCGGTAAGTGACCGCGGTTATGGCAGAAAGGCTTAAAGGATAAATATCAACTTACTTTTACTGAATATCATCATCGGTATCGGTATCTCAATGTCTATCATCGGTATAAAATAGACATATATCCGGGTATCTTCCAATCATGTAATTAATGTGAAAGTATTCGAAAATTTGTAATGTGTGTAAAATATAAAAAAAATATGCTACCTACTACTTCACAATTCTGTATGCTTGCTTTGTTTGTTTCCACACGGGTACTCAGTTCATTCGGCGAGTGAAATGCAACAAGCTCTCTGCGAAAAGTCCTGGGGCGTGCTGTCTCTAGACAAACTGCTCTTTTGCAGCTCTCTCAATGAAGCTCTTGTTTTCATGTCACTTTAAGAATAAAGGAAAAATTAATTAATTTAAGGAACAAAATGTTACACCTAGAAAAATTAGCCAAATTTGACACGAGGCTTGAAAAACGAATATTTTTGCGCTTAAATAGTGCAATTTTTTACTATCTTTTAATCTCTCGGCTTTGTCCGCGAGAATTTTCTTATTTATCCCTTTATAATATAATTTCCACTAATAATATACGAACCTCTCTGCAAAATTTCTACTCAATTTAATCAGTCAGTAAGCAATTTTATATATGTATTTCTAAATTCAGGAGGGTATGGGCCAGTTACGGATCGTGCCTGGCGGGCTTCAACTCCTGGGTCAAGCTCTGGTGCTGGACTCACTCTTCACTGCTAGCATCAAGTCCCGGCGGGGACAGCCCATCGCCGTGGAGTCATCGCGCAACTTCACCATCACCACCAGGGACGCCCATGGATTGCTGCAGAGTAGATTGTATTTAGGTAAGTTTGGTTATTGATGATGCCTTGTTGCTAATCAAAACATAGCAAACGAGTTCGGCACTCATTAGTTCTACCATACCTTGCCTTAAAAATAATTCTTTACCGTAAAATAACTTTTACAAAATCGTACCGACGTACATTTCGAAGAACGTCAAATGAATGTTAGTACGATCCTAGCACATGAATAAATCTGAGGTTTACGTGAACACGAGACGTGCGTTACGCCGCTGCATGTCGGAATAAAAATCGTTCTTTTCACACAGTGACACACAAATGTTTCATTATTTCCATAGACTTAGATAATTCTGCTTTTGATTGAAATTTTGGTATCCCATTATCAGTGAGGATTATCTACCTGCCACGAGAGGCCGTAAGATTCTGTGGGAACCCATTAAAACAATTAATAAAAAGACGTTACCTAACATAACACCATTATCTAAGAAAGTGTACCCGGAGCTCACAATACGACTGTAAATCATTCAAAGCCTTTCTCGGACACACGTTTCATATTTGTCATAGCAGTCGTATCTTCTCTTGCTCAGGGCGTTAAACATGAGGAGAAAACTAGATTTGTTATATCGGAAAGCATGATATGTTGAGAGATATTTGTGGCATACAAATTACGTTCCTTTTATAGGTAGTAAAATACCTACTACTTATCCCCGAAACTGTGATACACCACAGAGGTGACATTCCAATCCCAATTTTTTTTCACCAACTTGGGTAAGCAACTAGCTCAGCGCGGGGTATCACCGTGTAGCGCATGCTTAACAATTTGATTTCATGTAGGTCATGATCGCCTAGAAGTAAACGTCGGCAGACTAGAAGTGCGGGACGCTAGAGGGGCGCTACTGCTGGGAGCGGGGCAGGACGCTGTGACGGTGGGCGCTGACACGCTCACGGTACTCAGTCCGGCCGGCGTGACGCTGCACACCGCTGCGCAGACCCCGCTTGTCAAAGCGCCCCCTGCGAAGCCACTTATGTAAGTATCATTATAGAATTAAACGTCGGCAGACTAGAAGTGCGGGACGCTAGAGGGGCGCTACTGCTGGGTGCGGGGCAGGACGCTGTGACGGTGGGCGCTGACACGCTCACGGAGACTCAGTCCGGCCGGCGTGACGCTGCACACCGCTGCGCAGACGCCGCTTGTCAAAGCGCCCCCTGCGAAGCCACTTATGTAAGTATCATTATAGAATTAAACGTCGGCAGACTAGAAGTGCGGGACGCTAGAGAGGCGCTACTGCTGGGTGCGGGGCAGGACGCTGTGACGGTGGGCGCTGACACGCTCACGGTACTCAGTCCGGCCGGCGTAACGCTGCACACCGCTGCGCAGACGCCGCTTGTCAAAGCGCCCCCTGCGAAGCCACTTATGTAAGTATCACTATTTAGAAGTAAACGTCGGCAGACTAGAAGTGCGGGACGCTAGAGGGGCGCTACTGCTGGGAGCGGGGCAGGACGCTGTGACTGTGGGCGCTGACACGCTCACGGTGCTCAGTCCGGCCGGCGTGACGCTGCACACCGCTGCGCAGACGCCGCTTGTCAAAGCGCCCCCTGCGAAGCCACTTATGTAAGTATCACTATTTAGAAGTAAACGTCGGTAGACTAGAAGTGCGGGACGCTAGAGGGGCGCTACTGCTGGGTGCGGGGCAGGACGCTCTGTGACGGTGGGCGCTGACACGCTCACGGTGCTCAGCCCGGCCGGCGTGACGCTGCACACTGCTGCGCAGACGCCGCTTGTCAAAGCGCCCCCTGCGAAGCCACTTATGTAAGTATCACTATTTAAAAGTAAACGTCGGTAGACTAGAAGTGCGGGATGTTAAAGTGTACAAGAACGAAATATAATAGATTTTCAAACCGAGAAACCATTAGGAAGGGTTAGGCCTAAAATCTATGCCAGTGAAGCCGCGGAAAAAACTAATAGTAGATTTATTCATATAGTAGTAATTATACTACTTCGGTCATTAAAAAAAACATCTTTATTCTTAGATTGAACGTACCTGTTGTATAATTAACAATTAAAATTCATTAAAATTTATATAGCTTGGAGTCCCCTACCCGATCACTGGAGATGCATGCAGCTCAAAATATCGCGTTGGAGTCACGAGCGGGCGATATTAGCGCAAGTTGCCTCACCACGTTTCGTCTGCGTTCCATTGCTGGTTCTGTAAGTATCATATCAAAGTCACCTATAGAATAAAAACATGTTGACGTTTTCCCACAACTTGATTTTAACCTTTCAGATTCGTTTGGATGCTCCTAGCATATACATGCCGAAGTTAAAATCCGCGTTGCCACTGCCTCCATCGACGCCTCACACGCACGACCCCCACCACCAAAATATTTACCAATTATGCGCGTGCGCAAACGGAAAACTGTTTCTTGCGCCTCCGCACGGAGCGTGCGCCGCCAGAGAAGAGAGTCTTATCTGCCGATGATGTTCGTACTGTGATCTAGCTTCGTTGTTAATTTACGTTTGTTTGTTAACATTTTATTTTACGTTAAATATCAGTAATTTTAGGTTAAATATGTTTTCTACTTTGTAAATTTAATGACTAGTAAATTTCACATCTATTTCTTGTTATTGTAATATAAATTTCTATCTCCAAAAAAAATAATGATCTCCAATTTGAATATTTTCTAATAGAATTTGAAAAACCTCAGAATGCACGCCTCATAAAGTTCATTCATATATTTTAAATAAGTCATAAGTACGTTATTATACTCCAAAAAACAACCAATAATTTATCCGAGAATGCTTATATGAATTAGATTCAATTGAAAACGTACCGTACATCTTTGATAATGATAAATCAATACGCATACTTTAATTAAAAATATATTTGATAATGATATGTGAGGTTTGGGTTTTATCGTGACAAAAATGTCTAAAACTTTATGAGCCGTGCACAACAAAAAATGTATCAAGCTGATTCATGAAATTACATTTTATGATGGAAATCGTTTTAGTTAATAAATATGATTTTGAGAATAAACTAGGTACAACGACTTTAAAAACGTATCAAGCTATATATTTTTTAATAACTAGTGCCTTTGGAAATCGCAATTTAGAGTTAATATTGGCAATATGATTATTAAAAAAATTACGAAACACCTATTTCACCGCCAATCAAGTATCACATACTTTCTATTTATATTTTTACTTTCATGTTCGTTTAAATAAACTAATTTTAATAACAAGAAAGAAGGAGGTTGTTATTCGGTTGTAATGTTGATTGTATGTTTGTATATCTCGTAAGTCCGTCATCAAATTTAGTTATGTATATATTTATATTATTTCTTTTCAGTCCTATAGCTACCAACATGAAATATCTGTTGTACGTAATGTGTAACATAATACATACGTTTCTTCTTTTTACGGTACACTCATGAGTGCATTGAATTTGCCCTATTCTATAGATCGCCATACGACTAAATAAATAAATAAATTATCAAAAATATTTTCATTTTATGAAAACTAAGGATTTCTTCTTCTTAATTTTTTTTTATTATTTCTGCAACAATCTACATCCTCGATAAAGCACTTTTGAGCTTTTTAAAAAGGCCTAGTTACCTTGGTTTTCCATCTAGTTGAATATCACCGTTTTCTTGTAATTTATCATTAAAGTGTGTAACCAATATTGAATGTTTTAGAGATTTGATATGTCTTGTAAATGTTAGAATAAATTTATTATTACACCATACGAATTGCGTGTGTTCAGTGCATAGAAAAAGCTTATTGGAAATTAAACTAAGGCAAGCTACACACAATGCGTATATTTTGTGTCTAACCGGACCATATTTTTCTTTCTACATGTTATGGTTTTTAAGTATACTGACATGATTGCAAATAAAAAAATACATTGTATTGTATTGTTAAGTATATACTTTTCACAATTATATATATTGAATATAGACTTGTTGGGCTACAAAGGGTATAAAACATTCTTGTAAATTTAAGTGTTTTAGGGATCAGTATCTTAACTTTTAATATTTGCAATACTTGCTACTAGTGACGTATATGTATAGTAATCATGCAGGTTGATATTTGTAAAGTTAGTCTGTTATAAAATTAGTGATATAAATAGATTAAGTGATTTGTTGAATAAAATGTACATATTATACGTATTTAATGTAAAGGTAGAGTATGTAAATTACAAGTGTATATGAAACCATTTGTGTACTTTTTTTTCACTCGCTAATAGTATTTAGATATTTGCAGAATACTCTTGCTTACGAGTATGACATTTAATAAATTTACGTTCTTTTTCAAGTATACTTAACAAAATATGTTTTTGGATCTACTGTTACCTACTTTTACACAAAAATGGATACTTAAAACACACATAAACACACACATATCACACACAATAATCACATTATTATGGATGCACAGAAATCTGAAAAATATATTGGAGACTAGCTTTTGCCCGCGGCTTCGCCCGCGTGAATTTCCCACGGGAACAGTGCTTTTTCCCGGGATAAAAAGTAGCCTATGTGCTATTCCAGGTCATTATCTACCTCTGTACCAAATTTCATCGAAATCCGTCCAGTAGATTTTGCGTGATTGAGTAACAAACATCCTCACAAACTCACAAACTCACATCCAAACTTTCGCATTTATAATATTAGTATGGATATAGAAGCATAATGCGATGTAACAGTAAAGAATTCCCTTTCTGGTTCCAATTATTCCAGAACTTCTTAACCTTATCATGAAGTACTTAATTCTGTTACAAACGAACCCGGCATAACTAAACAAGTTTCATCTTTTAATTTAGTTTTAAATCATGTTTCCGCAAACAACAGCAAATTCATGAGCACATTTCTTGGACAGAACTAAATAAAATGTAGCTGCATTAAATTGGGCAAATATACCTAATAATCAATTTATTTTAATCCACACATGTTTCAAACTTCAACTAAATTTTACATTTCAAGTTTGTCCTGAGGTCATTTTTTATTAATTAAAACATTCAAATAATATAGTAATTAACAGACGCTTTTTTACTTTTGATATAGGTGATATAGTTTCTTTATTACTTTTCCTTAAAAAATGAAGTATTACTCAATTTATTATCGATTAAATCCAATTAATTAAACTTTCCATTATAAACAGCACCAAAGCAATTGATTTAGCAGACTTATTGTGAGACACAACGCTCGCAGTCACTGTTGAAGTTTAATTAAAGATTCATGATAAATTGTCGCAGGAAGCTGCATTCTGCGCTGCGCACGTGAATAACGCCTTGCCGTACACTTAAATAACTTAAGCCAGAAACCTAACAATAAATTCAGGACCCCCCCTCCTTTTGTTGCGCCCGCGGTGTTTTCACGGCGCTAATTGGCAGGAAGAACGCTAAAACGGTCTTAAATGGCCATTAATGTAATCATTTATGTACGTTAAGGTTAACGTTATGTCGGTGACGTATATGGTTTTGCTGAGTAATGTTGAAACAAAAATTATGTTTGTAATAAAATTTCGCAAACAAAAGTAAATAAAACATCATCCTTTGTGGTCAATAATGGCAAGGCAAGATCATTGTCAATAGGGAAAGGTTAACTTGGTTTGTTTTGCATTTTCTATAGGTTACATTATGTGCCAAACTTATAAAAAACACAAGAAAATCGAAGAAATATCATTTTAAAACTATTATATTGTACAACACAGCCATTTTAAAGCAAAGACATCGCAGTACTCGAGCACCCAGCCATAGCCATGAGCGAGAGGAAATAAAGTTATGATTTATGTAGTGAAATATGTTGCAGGCGCAGCCGGAGGCCCGCTCTAAGCGGCTGGGACACAAAACAAGGGGAATGTAGAGAATAAACCTTATACACAAATCATTACAACCATATTTTGTGGGCTTATTAGTAACGAGCCTAGTTATATCGGTCAAAGTTGTAGGAGAAAAGCATTTCAGTACTTATATAGATAAACAAGCATATTGGTACTCCTATAGAAACGATCAGATGACGACATAGATAGGTACTTGTTTTATACCACTTAAAATTTAAAAAATAATTCAATCCACTTGCGTGCGAAACTTGCTTTGTTTTTTAAATTGTTGTTTAGTTCATAACCCTGGACGTTTTTGTAAAATATTTTTTCATGACTGCAATTTGTTTTGTGTACTAAATAAATAAAATAGATATTGGTTGACGGAAAAAGTAGAGCACTACGTAAGACCTCTATGGCAATTTACTAATTATAAACCTTATATTTAAAAAAAAATATTTCTGTGGTATAAACTGATGTGTATCAAAAAATAGAATAAGTACGAGTAGCGTAACTAGAGATATTAGATAAAATACCAAGCTAATCGAGAAAAAAATATGCCCTAGAATTTCTGCTTGCTTGTACCAATAGTTTAACACATTTATTTCACTGAAATTAATCCGGTTTAGCTGCTAAGTTCATTCTCATCCAAAGTTTATTCACGTGGCGCTTTAGAAACTTTTCAAAGGAAAGTTTATAGAACTTCATCTAACGATCAATTTATCTAATTATCCTATTTTATTATCAAATTTAGAATCTTGTGGTTTGAAAGTTGAATAATTAAGTAATACGTGGTGGCACTAGAACTGAATTATACATTTTATCTTATTATTTTTAGTTTCTTTTTTACATACTACTAACTACCAATTTGTTCAAACCATAGACATATTCAAACACACCTATCTAGAATCACACCTACCTAGAGATTTTGTTTCACCCGGTTCTACCATTATGATCTAGATTTCTCCGAAAATCAGAAGTTTTATAGGTTTTTTCTACAAACTCGTACGTACAAGAACCCTGAAAACATAACACTTATTTTTAGAGTAGTCTTGCACAAAGTTAAAAAATCGAACGTCGCGTTGGAGCAAAATTCGTTGGAGTCCTGTGGGATGAAATGTGGGCTTCGATCCTCAGTCCGCAGTCCGTAGGCTGTAGATATCTCGTCGCCTGACACCCAGCTCGTGTTCTTTAGCCGATTTGACGGAGGTCAGGCGTGGTCTGCCTCGATTAGGACTGGCCCGACAGGATTTGATTACGACATCGCTCCACTGGGGATTATAGGGCCTATTAGTTTGTCATATGTGAGGTATTTCTTGAGTTAAAATGAGATTAAGGGAAGATTAGATATATTTTATAGAAGAGTCAACTTATTAATAACGTTTGTGAGGATTGATGGTTTACTTTCTCGTAAAACATTGATAGGTGATTTTTTTTTTTTAATAAATAAATATATACGGACAAATCACACAGATTGAGTTAGCCCCAAAGTAAGTTCGAGACTTGTGTTATGGGATACTAACTCAACGATACTATATTTTTATAACAAATACATATATAGATAAACATCCAAGACCCGGGTCAATCTGATAAAATCATTTTCCATCTTGACCCGACCGGGGATCAAACCCGGGACCTCCGGTGTGGCAGTGATAAATTTTATTAGTTGCCCCTGGAGCCTACTGCAGCAGGTATTAAATCAAATAGCTATTCGTCCACACACCCATCTATAAGATATTTTTTTCACAAGTTTGAATAGTAGTAACAAGGTAAGTAATTAAACATCCCCTTAATTATATAGGTGAAAAACGATGACATGATATTTTGTTACTGCGATATTTACATTTTAGTAATTTTTATTATTTTAATACAACAAAACCAAATAGCTATTTAGTAGTCCATATATCTATCTATAAGATATTCACAAGTTTGAAAAGTAGTAACTATGTAAGTAATAAAACATCCCACGTAATGACATAGGTCAACAAGATAATTATTTAAAAAAAAAACACGAATGACAACTCACATAGCCTATGTCACTCGGAAGAATGCAAGGAATCTAAAAATACCTCTCACATCACAATCTGTTTAGCTGTTTAGGACTTATAGTGGAATAAAGAAACTTACATACATTCATGAACCCTTAAAACATAATACTCCTTATTTGGCAGTCGTGTAAAAACGCTCATATGAAATTTTGTTAGTGCAAAATTTTTAAATAAAAAGTTACTAAAATAACTTTTATTTAAAAAAATTTGATGAAATTATTTTTATTTCTAAATTCATACGTCGGGGTAGCATCAAGTCAACCTAAATTCCTTATTCAACAGTTGATTGTGAATCACGTCCGTTAAGACAAGCCAAAGGTTCACAATGAGGGAGTGCAGGTCACGTGTCCCTTTATGATTCAATTGTGGCGGTCGTGGACCGTCTTCAAGCTGACCTGCGTCATGATGACAGGCACTCGCCGGCGGCATGCCAGCAAATTTCAGTAACACGATAAAATTAACACGTTAAATCTACTTTGAATATTGTAATTAAAACGTTCTGCAGATGGGTACTTATTAATACTTAAATATTTACAAAAAAAAATTGGAAAAAGCTATCCGCACGCATTAGAAGTTCAGTAACAAAATTGCAGATTTTTAAGTGACTAATCGAAGGAAAATAACATTGATTCAGATCTAAATAAATATACAATACACGCCGCATTAATATAACGTTCGTTCACAGGTATGTGCTCCCTGTAGAGTCTTGCTGAGTCTTGTATGACATCCAACTCACAAACGAGCAGAATACAGCATTAACTTTACTATACAGCAGTAAATAATTAGAATAGATCCGATCTACTAGGTGCAGGGTATCTGTCTGGAATGTGCGCAGGCTAATGTAATCTAAACTGCGGGCCCTGGGCAATGGGCTAGAACTAGATTCCGAGCAGGCATCCGGGCGCCGATCCCAGTTCTCATGACTACATATCTATTACGGAATGCCACCACTTGGCGACTATTATACGAAACAAAGATTATGTCAACTAAGAATCAAAGTATGCTGATATCTACAAATTTAGACGCTGACTGGTATATGAGTATCATTGCAGAGATAAAACCGCTGAACGTTGAAACTTGACATTTTTCACTGAGGTAAAAGAAATATAATAAAAATTGATTGTATTACATAAGTGAGTGGTGAGACCACAGAAATGTGATTTTTTTTGTGTGACGTGAAATGATATTTGTGATAGGCACTCATACTATCAAAAGGTTTTAGCAAAATAATATAGTGATTTTCAAAATACTCAACACGAAGATAAGTGTGAGAGGCGAGGTGGGGAACATTAAAATGTTGAAAACGCACGTCCTCGTCGGAGATGGATGTTTGCATGCATATGCAAGTTCATAAAGTGTTGCTAATCCGTCCCGTGCGGGCGATAGTGTTAATGCGGGGCATTAAACTCTGAGCGAGTCCCGTACACGAAACAGGGAGCGTGCAGAAGCAAAGTTTATTGATGTAGTCAGTTCATGATATAATGGGTAGATTTAAATTTTTATTATTTTAGTCGTTAAATATTTAAATGTTTCTATAATAAAACCAAATGATGCCACATTAAAAATTTAATAAATCATCATTTAAATAAGTAACGATAGAAGACCGATGATTGTCCGTAAAGCAAAGCTCGTAGCCATCTTCATCACCAAGTTATACTGAAGTTAGCTAGTAGATATTTGATACGGATTTTTTTAAATTCTGCTACCTAACGCATTCGCGCAATGTGACTTCTCTCTAATGCTGGCTCTTCACATGTCTGTCTAGTGTTTGCGTATTTGCAGCCAATCATCGTACATTGCTTTTATTTATTTGAAAACTTTATTGCACAAAATATAAAAAAATATGTACAAATGGTGGACTTAACGCCTAACAGTCACATGCTTTTGTCTCGTGTCAATGCATGGCTCACTTAAAACAAAACTTTTTCTGTACCGTCAGTGGTGTGTGGCCACACTCCCACCGCGCAGATCCTTCCGTAACAATGACACGTTTTATGATGCCCTTCATTAAAACGCCAAGGCAATATTAACTACGTGCTGGCTCAAAGAATTCATTATTGAAATACCTCCGAGACTGCGACTGTCTCGGTTAATGTGAACTAAGATTTAGGGCGCCAAACGTGCTCATTCGCAGAACGCTATAAACTTAAATCTTTTTAATTTAATCGTACATATATTTTGTCCTTATTTAGTACGCAAAAGTACTAAATAAATATTTAAGTATAGTATTTATTTACTACCAAATATTAAAGACATACAGTACCGATCTATGTTATGTTGTCATTATTATACACATTGTAAGTTAAATAGTAAATTGAAATAACTACTTAAATTTTAAAGAATCTTCACAATAAGTACCTATAATTTTATTATTTCTTCAGCAATTAGATACACTATATATAACAAAAATAGACTCCATTTTTTTACTCATAGTAACACAAAATAGAGATCCTAAAAATGCTAAGAAAAATATGTTGTCACATAAAAATGAGATTGGATCAGTTTTCACCATAAGTAAAATTGTCTTTTATTGTTGTCCAATGGGTACATTGTATCTCAAGAAACCCTTTAGTTTATGAATATCACATCCAAGTAAATTAGTTTATTTCCTCCGACGACAATTTAGCTCACGCTCTCGTCACAAATTGTCGGCGAGGGTAAATGCAGACTATTAAGGAAATACAGCAATTCTAGCAGCCCTTACCCGGCATTACGGCGCAATCTACACCGGCGAAATTATAAGCAACACCTTCTTATGCCGTGTTTGGCGGCAATAACACGTACCAGCCTGACTGAGCGGCGGCAGTCGAATAACTGGCTTCAAGGCCTGCCAGAGCCCACAGGCGACCACTTTAAAAAGAAATAACTTTAACTAATTTATACCTCATCGAAAATAACAATCCCACCAAAAAAATTTCATGTAAAGTGTTGCCAAGAGGAGACCATATTGCTCGCACTGTCGAAAATTTATCAGATCTCACGTAGATCCAAGAGCCAAGCTTCTAACTCTACGAGCCCTAACTTCACAAATTCTGTACCTTAGTCAAAATATATTTGGCCGTTTCGCTACCGTCACATAGGCGTATGGTGAAAAATCTATTTACATTTTATTACTTTTCTGTCATAATCAGTTCTTGTAGGAACGACCAAGCAATACATTTTTGGCAGGTGTAGAATTTATGAAGTATAATAAAATCAAATAATAAAACAAAATATAATAAAATAAAATAAATAATAATTGACCGAGCGAGCGCAGCGAGCGAAGCGTCTCAGTTTCCACTATAGCCGAAAATTCTTTTGTCTGTCCGGATGTTATCGCCTACAGGTCGCATTTCTGAACCGATTCTCATGAAATTTTGTGAGCAGGTTCGGTAATTTTATAGAATTTTTTAGTCGTGCCAGATTTTCGAAATTTAAAAAAATGGCGGAAATATATAAAAAAAACCTTATATCTTAGCTATTTAAAAAAAAAATCAAAAATGTCATTAGACTTTTTTGTTATTCTTATTAAAACGCAACTTTTTTGTCTGAACAACATAGTCAAATTCAATCAACGATCGTCACGCCGGACGGCCACACCAGAGGTCCCGGGTTCGATCCCCGGTCGGGTCAAGATGGAAAATAATCTTTTTCAGATTGATGTGGGTTTTGGATATTGATCGATTTTTTTGTTATTTGTTACAAAACATAGTATTGTTAAACTAGCATCCCGTAAAGTCTTGAACTTACTTTGAGGCTAACTCAATCTAAGTATGTGATTTTTCCGTATATATTTAATATTATTACTAGCCACGCCCCGGGGCTTCGCTCCCGTGGGAATTTCGGGATAAAAAGTATCTTAAGTGCTATTCTCGGTATTTTTCTACCCGTATACAAAATTTCATCGAAATCCGTCCAGTAGATATTGCGTGATTGAGTAACTCACAACTATCTAACTGATTGACTCACATCCAAACTTTCGCATTTATAATATTATTAGGATTAGGATAATTAGGATATCAGGATTAGGACAGGATTTATATATTTCGAGGCAAAAAAGGCAGGTTTCAGTCAATTTTTTAGTGGTATTGACCAACCACAGGAACATGTTTGGGCTTGTGGGTAAAATATGAGACTTTTTACTTTCTTTCCAGCATTGGTAGGTTGGTTTCAAAACTCTTCTAAGCCAGGGACACGGTAAAATATCGGTTATTTCGTGGAAGGGCTCGCGAGGTCTACTGTTCTCACAGAACCACTAGTAATAATCCTAATCCTAACTAATATTATAAAAGTGAAAGTGAGTTTGTTTGTTGGTTTGTTTGTTTGTTTGTTTGTTTGTTACCTCTTCACGCTTTATCTACTGAACCATTCTTTATGAAATTTGGCATACACATAGTTAGAAGTACGGAGAAGGACATAGGGTACCTTTTATCCCGGGAAAAGGCACGGTTCCCGTAGGAAATTCACGCGGGCGAAGCCGCGGGCGAAAGCTAGTATAATATAATAAAATGGTTTATATAATAAAATCTCCTATCGAATTTTTGTATTGCATCTTAATTTACTTTAGATAAGTAATTAAATGATTTTTTCTTTCTTTGCATTTGCTCATTATAGGTATATCGATCAGAGCCATAAGTGTTTTTCGGAGCGCAGTGACCTGGCCACTGAGAAACCGACGAATAAATTTGCAATTCCGTATGTGACTGCAGTTGCACCGGACAAATGCTAAAACTTGCTGTCCGGTTGCGCTGAATTTAAATGCCGAAAACAAATATCAAACCCGCCATACATGCATGTCTGAATCGGTTATACCTGTACCTACTTTACATTTCATAATATTCACAATAGCGATTGTAGTCACGAAATTATGGGTACAGCTTTTATGGGTAAAATGAAATTTTAAGATATTTAACAACTTTTTCTTTTTAACAACGTTCTGCAGTGTAGTACATTATCAGCGAATATCCTGTTAAAATATTCTTTCCATATGCCTTTGATTTGTTATCCATAACATTTGTTAGGCCATAACATTTGCCCCTGTTTTTACTTTGAGTAATAATTGATAATAATGCGCTCTTGTAAATATTTTATTATAAAGTTAAATGTTAAAAATGGCGTCATCTCGTGTCGGAGATCCACTTCGGGTCGGTGTGCCGCAGAGTAAGTATAAAGGTTAAGATACATTATATACCTATTTAATTTAGTAGTCAATTAGTTATGCAGTTATGAAAATATCAGCTATATAGCGTGAACGAAACAAGTTTCATCGTTGACAGTGCTTCGCGGAATTGATTCCGCGTCAAACCTGCCCGGCTGTCTGGTCGATGGAGTCGTGATGGACGATATGCAACTAGTATAGGTTCATTTAATTACTACGTCCCATGTCCAATCTATATCTATGCAAGTGTATGTATGTGTATGTGTGCGGCGTATGCATATGTGCAGGTTTTACGTACTTTACCTGGGTATCAAATCTATACATATAATAAAACAGTAAAAATATTTTGTCTGTACATTTAGTATTTTTGACTAAAATGGATAGAGGGACACTTAAAAAGAACAATAGAAAGCAAAAAAAAATTTTTAGAATTTCTTGTCTGTCTGTCTGTCTGTCTGCCTGCCTGTCTGTCTGTATGTATGTACGCGTTTCACGCAAAAACTACTGGACGGATTTGAATGAAACTTTTTTTGTTGTATAGCTATTAAGCCTGGGCAACATATAGGCTATAATTGATTTTGAAAACTGGAACACCTGATGAAGAACCATAACAGAACAGCTAAACTATAAGAAATATGGAAATGGTGCCTTAGCAAAAGTCGTTCAACCTGATGAGCATTTTCTGCTGACATATAAAAATTAAAGATCTGGAACATCTGATGAAGAACTGCAAGAGACCAGCTACACTGTAACATATATGGAAATGGCGCCTTAGCAAAAATTGTTCAACCTGATGAGCATTTTCTGCTGACGTATAAAAATTCGATGCTCTGAAACATCTGATGAATAACTCTAAGAGACCAGCTACACTATAACATATATAGAAATGGCGCCTTAGCAAAACTTTATTAATCTGATGAGCATTTTCTGTAGACGTATAAAAATCGAAGATCCGAAACATCTGAAATAGTTTGGAACATAAAGACTTTTCATCTAAGCGAAACTCACGCGGGCGAAGCCGCGGGCTACAGCTAGTTTAATATAATTTTACACATAAGACATCGATATATCGACACCTAGTTTGCACCTACGTATAAACGAATAATTATAACACCTATAAAAATAAAAATTTGATAAAAATGGTCTTCGTGTACATACATACATTTTTTAGTGATAGTGAAAAATGTATGTTACCTATGTACACGAGTAAAATAAAAGAAGCAAATACAACTCAATTCATCAGCGAAAGAAATAAATATAAATCACTTAAAATACCTAATTAATATTACTAAACTACTTTCTGTTTGGTTTTAACTAATTGCTTTTATTCGGTTGGTACCTGAGTAAAGAAAGCCTACATCAATTGCTTTATCTAAACAGCACACACTGTTTCACACTAACTCGACTTGTTTTGGGTAAGTATGAAATATTGTAGACGATGCGGCTGACGCCGCGCGTGGTCCCATCTCCTATTTACGACAGTTCTTTATTGCTGTCATCCTACTCTAAATATAATGCTTTCTTTTAAATAATACAGGTATTTATATTTTTTATATTATTTATTACAGCAGTTCACGTCTTCATTAGTAAGACTGCCTTTGATAAAATAATATATTTCTACAAGTATCTGGGTACTTATTTTATGAAAAAAATACCAAAAAGTTTATTGTTAATCTGTTGGAAAAATAAAAACATTGCGAATCTAGCGACTCCCGCTCCTGCTCTTTTCTGGTGCAAAGGGTCGCTATTGCCATTCAACGCGGCAACGCGGCCAGCGTTTTGGGCAGCTTTGCACCGGAAACTTTAAGGGGCGGGTTATAATTCTCTTTGACCATTGATGTAATATGTGACATATAAATTTTGAAATTATTAAATAAAAACTATGAAACTTTTTGAATAATAAAAAAACATTGCGAATTAAAAAATAATAATATACTGCAAGTATGTACATAATAGAATACTAATTCACGTACATGCGTACAAAATAAATCTACTAGAGTCAGCCCCTCTAGTAGATTTATTTTGTACGCATGTACGTTAGTATTCAGTAGTTGCCAGAGGTCAGTAGCTCTAATGTTGATGACGAAACAATCAAAAGTAACTTTTAAAAATCATAAAAAAGCAACTAGAAAACAACTACGATTGTCAATAAATAAACGTCGAAAAGTGATGCGCAAACTATAAGACTAATGTCAGGTGGTAGACGGCTGTTGTAGGAGTGGAGAAAGTTTCCTCTTCACACGGCATCGACGCGATGAATTATGCATGGGAATTAACTTTGACGGAAGATAAGCGGCCGAAAGATTTATTTGCCGATATGATGTGTAGAAAACAATCCAACTTGTTGCCAGTTTCTGAATTATGTTTGTTGTTTTATTACGCCACGTCAAACTGCCAACTTTGCTTTTTTAGCTGCCAGTGATATATTGAATGAGAGCCCAGTACAAACACAGAAAATTTTTAATAAAGACTTGTGTTGTTGGCCGGGACCACCGACTGCCCCGGCTAACAACACTCATGAGTAGGTTACCGTATCAAAACCGTTATGTCTATTTCTCACATTACTTTAAATCAGTTATTTTTATTTAAATTTAATTAACTTAGTACAATTATGTCGATCGATGCTTTCGGAAAATGCATATAAAAAATCAACACATTACAGCTACCTAAAAGAGTTTTCTGATACCTGTTTATGTATAAGTTTTCATTTTAATTGACTTAGTCTATATTCTATTCAGTGGCTCAAAGTCTCCAAAACCCAAAATGTTTATTTGATTGCTTCAACAGTGTTAAACACAAAATAGGTATTGTGGCTGGTAGCCTTTTATCAGCGTTACGCACGCTCTTACAGGACCTTCCCGGAAATTTAACTTCGTTAAGAATGAAATATGTCCCGTCGTTATTCCACGGCTTGTTGCGCGAATACTTACATTTCCAGTTCTCCACCTCTAGTTTTCTCATCAGACTCAACGGAAATAATTTCAACCGAGACTGAGTTATGACAAAACTCCGTCGGACATTGCCGCATCCGTAATGAGAATGGAGTCGAGATATGTCTGCAATTTATTATCACATGCTCTTATTTGGAGCATTTGCAATTGAGAAATCGAATGTTTTTGCTACTAAAGCTACAGTGGACGCTGTATGCGGTAATAAATTTTGTATCTCGTAGCGGAACAAATCTTACTTTAAGCTAGTATGAAAAATATTTACTACGTGCTTTAGCGGCTAGGAGAGATAAGGCGAGCAGGTACATGAGGTGAAATAGTAGGTGGGTGGTGCAAGGAAGTATTTAATTAAATCTAGCAGCGGCGGGGTTCCTCGCCGCTTTACATCACCGCTGCTAATCACAGGTAGGCCGTCGACACGTTCGCCTATTTGAATTCCTAACAGCTATTTTGTAGGTGTAAACAAAGATTATATTCATAAATTGGATTAGTCAATGTTTTGGATTTCTTTTGTATTATTTTAATAAATATAAGTAAACAAGCTGGCGCCCGCGGCTTCGCTCGCGTTAATACTTTCTTAGCGGATGCCTACGTCATAACATCTACCTGCATGCCAAATTTCAGCCCGATCCGTCTAGTGGTTTGGGCTGTGCGTTGATAGATCACTATGTCAGTCATTCACCTTTGAGTTATAGTATATATATAAAAGATAGATTATCGAAGGAGTTGCTTGTTGTTACAGTTTTTATTTTATAATAAACTTAATGTAGCAATTTCATAGGCAAATTTTAATTCAAATATTATTTAAGAAAAGATGATTGAATCAATATTTAGTGGTGTCGTTTCTTGGCCTTCTTTTGCGTTAAAATGGAACAATGGATTATTGTGATTCTTGTTCTTGTTCTTATGTGAAACTAGCTTTCGCCCGCGGCTTCACCCGCGTAATTTTCCCACGGGAAAAGTACTTTTTCCCGGGATGAAAGGTACCCTATGTCCTTCTCCGTACTTCCAGCTATGTGTATGCGAAGTATGTAATTTCAGGAAGATTGGTACAGTAGATAAAGCGTGAAGAGGTAACAAACAAACAAACAAACTCACTTTCGCATTTATAATATTAGTTAGGATTAGTTGGAGGGCTGGAGAGTGATATAAGCTACTTTTTACCGCAGGCGAAGCTGCGGGCAACACTTAGTAATTTATAAAACCACAAGTTTATCTCCATTAACCTCCATGCTTTTATAATATCATCATATCTCCCCGTCATGTAAAAAGTTAACTCATAGGGGAAAGCAGATCACCATATACTTATTTATGCTCATACATTCGATCATAATGTTTGCGTTTCTGTAAAATGAAAGTTGACTAATTTTAATTACACACATCTGTTACAGTACAGTACATTGTTTTCCTTTTTTCTTTACCTACTTGATCGTTAAAGGCGTGTCAAATAATCACTATTATATATAGTCTTTGCTATAACTTTATTGTAAAGATTACTTCCATGGACGTTTATAAATAAAGACTTTAAATATTCTTTACAAAAATATTTCTGTGTTGGGTACAAACAAGATTTTAATTTATCTATGTTTCAAACTCCTTTTGGGGATTTTTTTTTCTTAAAACGCCGTTCTGACTTTGAAATGATATTTTTGTAAAGACTTTAAATATTCTTTACAAAAATATTTCTGTGTTGGGTACAAACAAGATTTTAATTTATCTATGTTTCAAACTCCTTTTGGGGATTTTTTTTTCTTAAAACGCCGTTCTGACTTTGAAATGATATTACTTCATAGAAAAAAATCACTTGACATTGAATTTTATTGTGAAGATTTGTATAACTATTTACAAAAATATGGAGAATTGTTTAATGAATACCCTTGGTAAAAGGGGTAAAAGGGTTACAAGCACTTACGCTGAAGTGTATTTTGATGACGATTATTGTGATTTTCAAAAACCTCCACCTAAGTTTAAACCTGATGTTCCTAAAGTACAAAGTAAAGAAAAAAATGTAAAAGGCGAATTATGGACGTCACCTAGCGATCTATTAATAGGAATATTAGAATTAAAGCCTCCATTTACTTCAAAGATAACGAGAGGAATTACTCATCAAGGAATACTTGGCATTGGTGATAGTGTACTAGCAGCTGAACAAGCTAAATTTCATGCTCGTGTAAATCAACTTGTAAATGATAATAATGCTGCATGGGAATTCATTTTGGATTATGAAAAGAAAAAAATTGGAGGTAGAGTAAAAAAAATATACGATGATATATTCTTGTATAAAAGTAAAATTATGATGGATGAATGTTATGCGTTTTATGAGAAATCTCTTCGAGAATTAGAAGACCATTTAAGGTCAGAAATAAAACCAGTATTGGTAAGTACCCATTCAAATATTATAAGTGATTTGAATCCTATAATAAAGTCCAAATTGGAGAAAGAAAAGGATATATTAGAAAATATATTAAAAACGAAGTATAAATGTGAAATTGGCAAAATTAAGCTATATTACCAATTACTTTTAAAAAATGAAATGAATAGAATTAATAAATTAATTAATCAGGCTTTAGACGATAGAAATGATGCTCTACAAGCTTTTGTTACACAAGCTGATCAAGAAAATATCACAAGTACTATGTATGTTATGTGTACAGAAAGAAAAAAATGTAGAATTAATCAATTTATAATCGAAAACTATCAGACATTAGAAATTACCGAAAAAATTAAAAAAATAAAAGATAAACAAGCTATAATTGAGGATTATAAGAAGAAAGAAAAGCGAATATGCTGTATAAATAAAGAATGGGAGGAAAAAACAAAAAAAATATTGCAATTATTCTTAAAATTTATAAGCTTTAGTTTAAAATTATTGCCTGAGCAGACAACTTTTCTCCTTGATCTTGAGAGAATGGTTGTCTTGCAACTAAATGAGTTACAAAAGTCACCACCAAAAGCGCCGTCTATATTAGTAGAAGAAAATGTTTTCAAATTTGAGAAAGTAGAAACGCCTTCTCAAATCCCTTGCAAGAAACCATTTGAAATTGTTGGTGATACAGCTGACTCAATTCCAACAAGTTATGGAAGCACTCAAACGATTCCATCTCATGTGGACTTACCATTTGTTAGGCTTCAAAGACAATATATTTATGCCAAGTGTCACAAATTTGAGGAAGTGAAAGCATTTTTGGAAGCCCAGAAATGTAAATGTAGAGATCAAAAACAGTTTCAACATACGTTAATCTCCGATGTCCCTGCAACAAAGATACAACCTTCAGTAGAACCAAGTGAAGTTACTAGAGAATCTTCTTTTGAAGAAATATTATTGGAAGATTATAATCGTACTGATCAGTGTCCTGCAAAACAGTGCCAAGATTGGATTAAAAAATTACCGTTCCCATATTTAGATAATTATTTAAATTACACTGAAGAAAATCTAAATAGACTAAAAATAATTATTGGAAAATCGCAAGAAAAAATTGTGACACCTGAACTTATAAACGCAAAAGATATAGTTTTCAAAGAAGTCCCTTATGCAGAAACAAAAGAACTTTACCATGATGCAGAGACCCAGTATTCTAGCCAGGAAGAATTGGATATAACTAATATTGAATGTGATTGCTGCAGTGATGCTAGTAAAAGCTTTTCAGATCATAGCCCATCTAAAGTTCAAGCTACAGAGAAATCTCAGAAATTCATAAACGAAATAATAGCAAAACGTCAAAATTCATTACGTGCATTAATTCATGAGCATCCCAGCCTCCTTAAATTATTTACTGATGAAAGTTTTGATTTTATTTTATAGAGTTTAAATGAGTACTTTCGAATGGATATTATTTTTAATAATAATTTATTGCAACGGGACGAGTGTATTCTTTACTATTATATATACTTTAATATTTAAAAACATACATTTTTTATTTGCGTTACTATAGATTTAAAAAAACTGCCAATTTTTCTTTTCGGTGCTATCGGTTCAAGGAAAATTTTGTTGTAATCATTTCATATGATCATAGAGCAACATGGACTCCTCCGCGCGCGGATATTCTTGTTGCTCGACGCATATGAATGATTTTCATCTGATTGGCTATCTGCATTTTCTTCATAGATAGAGTAACACGGACTCATATCTGCGCTCGGAAGTCCTTGTTGCTTGAAGGCCATCTGGCATTCAATGTAAATAATAATGTGGTGTGAAAATTCCTACGTATTATTATTCCATAGTATGAAAAAAATACTTAGAAACGCAGTAAGTACCAATAAACATGACTTTTTTTAACTTTGTTAAATCATGACCTGAATGATGAACAGGAAGGTTACAAGCTGCGATCGCAATTTCCTCGTTAAAACGTTTTTAATAAAACATTATAACTATTATAATTTCGATCCACATTTATGATGCAGAAATAAAGAACAATGCAACCAATTGGCCCAAAAAAATGAAACTCGTGCATAATTGAGACCGATGCCAAACGCTAGTCCTAATCATTCATAACAACTTTTACTATGGGGCCAAACAAATCTACCCTGGGAAAAAAATTACAGGGTAACAAAGTTTTAAAAAAATGTGGATTTTTATATTACTTAATTATAGGTTTTGTTTGTTTGAAACAGGTTTTTCGTTAGTCCTAATCATACATGGGGCCCAATAAATCTATTCTAAGAAATAAATAAGGTATAGATAGGGTAACAAAAATAGGTTAACAAAGGTTTTGTAAAAATGTGGATTTTTTAATCATATATTTTGTTTGTTTTAAATAGGGTTAACGCTAGTCCTAATCATTCTTACTATGGGCATGGGGTCAAATAAATCTATTCTAGTAAAAAAATCTTATTATGTGATACAAAAATCCACAGTTTTCAAAACTTTGTTACCCTATATCTCTTTTTGGGATCCTTTCATTTCTCATAAGATGGTCATATCATAATATGGTTTGTCATAAAGCCTTTCTCATAATTTTTTTATCATAATATTTTATTCAAATAATATTTATTGTATTAATATTTGTGTAGTCATATTCATAGATTGTCATTCAGAATTTTTTTATAAAATGGTTTATCATAATGGATTTTTCATAATTGTTATGGTCATAAACATAGTTTATTATTTATTTTGTTCATCTTTTATTTTGTTGATGACATTTGAAGACATTATGTAAAATTTGATATTTGATTATACCTATTTCACATTAAGTTGACACAAACACTAGTATAGGTTAGGGTGCGGCGGGGTGGCCCTTGGGCCACCCCTAAGCCGCGAACATAAACAACAAAAAAACAAAAACTTAACAAATCTTACCTTTTTTTTTGAGTGCATCCGTCCGTATATTATGAGTTCTCTTTTCTCTGTACATTATGAGTATTACTATTATGATTAAAAATATATTTTGATTATTTATGATTATGATAATTTGTATTTATTACAAAACAATTATTTAAAAAAATATTAATTTAATTTATGTTAATTATGATTATGTGAAAAAACCTTATTTTGAACTATATTAATACAAATATTTTTATGACAATCATTAGAGACCCTCTTGTTTAATCCCCAAGGGGAATTGCATCGAGCAACAAGGACTTCCGCGCGTCCATGTTGCTCTATGGGAAGACTGCTTCGAAAAGACAATGCAACTCTTCCTTTGACTGCTAGCCCAAAAAAATGAGCCAAACGCTAGTCCTAGTCATTCATAACAACTTTTACTATGGCGCCAAACAAATCTACCTTGGAAAAAAACGCGCGGAAGTCCTTGTTGCTCGAAGCAGTCATCCCCTTGGGGATTAAAGAAAATATTATTTTCCTGCCTTTTTTTTAAGTTTCTTATGGAAGGAGCAATAAGCTCCTTCCATAAGAAACTTAAAAATATCCTCCATGGTACCCATATGTACCCATATAACAAGAAATTAATTAAATCATAGACTATGTACTCTATGTACAATCTGAAGCCCCGTGACCGCTGTGCCAAAAATTGAGCAAAACATTGATTCAAAACCATGGAAGTACTTAGTAAGTACTGTCAAAACATAATTTTAATAAAGGTCATGGAAGTAATAAGTACTTGGTACGTAAGTACTTGTTACTTCCATGATCGGTGCATCGCGTGTACAGCTTGTCTATAAAGTCCTGACATTAAAGTTCGAGGAACTAACATTGATGATGTGTCTGGCAACACCAAACGTATGTACATCAGCTGTCAATGCTGTCAACAATATTGAATTGTTTTTCGTTTGTATTTTTATTGTTTTGATTAAACTGCAATAAATTAAGACCAAACTACGCAGAAAAGTTTAAAAAATGAGTAAAGTAAATCGGAGTCGCACGCGGGAATTGATTTTTAAAGTTTTCCAGCAATGTTTTGCGGAGTGCAAGGATGGACGAATTTTGTGAGATTTCGATGATATTTATGGGAGAACAACATATATTATGGGTATGTAACCGTGTTATTGTTTGTTTTTTATCAACCTGAAGTTACAAATATACTGAATTTACGATTTTTAACAGAAAAAAGGTATTGTTTACATCGTACACTTTAAGGTTAGACTAAAATTGTAAATAGGTCATATTATAGTATGATCATAAATTTTTGATACATTATGATGGTACATCTCAGTCTATTCGGGTTTTCTATCAATTTTGAATTTGAATTATTTGTTTCTTGTGAATAAGTTATTGTTTCTATTCTGTTACAATTTTTATTCCTTTTTTTTAGGAAAACCAAAGAGTACAGTTAGGCCCATAGTCGACGAAGCAACTTGTTGAAGAGGCCTTCTACAGCATCACATCTGAATATGGAAAAACTGCTGCCATTACGTTGAGACGCTCAAAAAAGAGTACTATGAGCGAGGACGTTACCTGTATCTTATCTAGATACGATCTTATCTAGACGAATTGATTGTTCGCTTAGGCGATGATAGCAGCAGTGGTGACAGCAGCTGTAGTGATGACAGTGCCACTGATGAAAGCGGCAACGAAACGTTTTTTGTTGAATATTTGGACTCCGATGATGAGTGAAAGTGATCAACCTTAGTATTTTAACTAGAAAACATTCATCATCATCGTCAGCCTTCCATGACCCACTGCTGGGTATAAGCCTCCTTTTGTATACGCCAACATTTCCTATCCTGAGCCATTGCAACAAACATTATTCTGGTTAAATTAAAAATGTTTAGTAAAACTTTTCATAAGCAAGGTACCTACTGTAAATAAAATGGAAACAATATGACTGAATAATGTGTTTTATTTATTAGCTCTCTTTACCTGAACGAACTGCTAGTATCAAAATTATTTTGGTCACACTATATAGGGTTGCTACATGCACATCAGTGGCGCCATCATTTAATTTCAGGACTTAATAGACAGAGTGTATGTACATCTTTTGACAGTTAAATGTGATAGTGATATGAGTGCGATAGATGAGACATGTAAACTTTTCAATCATTAATTATGCTGTTTTTTTTAAGTATTTAATTTCGATTATAATAAAATAGAAAATAAATAAAATATTTGAGGCCTGTTTGCATTTTTATTTTGTAATATGAACCTTATACATTACTTTAAATTATTTACATGTTATAAATGAACTCCATATTTAAATGAATCTGTTGATTATGATATACTATTTATGTGCGAGTGTCGGCTGTGCCAATCAATCATACATCCCTAAATTACTACTGATCTTTATCACGATCATTGAATATACACTCATATTTTTTTAGGAAAAATACAGGAAATCTCTCAGTTTTTCTGATATGTCTCTTGCATATATTATAAATTGTTATAAAACATCCATTAAATAAACTTAAGTCACGAGTTAGTTTTTGAAAACTTACTTTTTTGAAAACATGGTAAACGAAAAATTTTGTTACTTTAATTAAAATACCATAATATAGAAATTTACATTTTAAGGATAAGTGTGTCAAACTATGACCAAACTATCATTGCATCAATTTATAAAGAACGAACGAAGGATTTTCTTTTATTTATATTTTTAAATTGCAGGTACTTTTAATACACTTTTTTGATTTTTATAACGAACTTCCGCTTTATCTGGGTTAAGGTTTAAAATGGGAACGATTCAACAGTCTAGGTTCTGAGCCCATTTCTATCTTTATGGTCGCCATGATCAGTACTTATTACTTCCATGTCAGTGATGTAGTGATTTTTTTCTCTCTGACTGCGATCAGTAACACATGTCACCGTGTTAGTCCACCGACGCGTTTGCCGGCGAAAGCGAATCGCTGCGAAACGCTGGCGATAGCGAATCGCCTGCGGAACGTTAGTTTTTATCACAGACATATAATAATAGTAAGCAGACTGAACATGTCATTTGAAATTGCATGGCAAAAACACACACTAAGATTATTATTCACACAACGACAGAATACAGGGTCGGATCTAAGATAATTAATCGACCGAGCGAGCGCAGCGAGCGAAGCGTCTCAGTTTCCACTAGCCGAAAATTCTTTTGTCTGTCCGGATGTTATCGCCTACAGGTCGCATTTCTGAACCGATTCTCATGAAATTTTGTAAGCAGGTTCGGTAATTTTATAGAATTTTTTAGTCGAGCCAGTTTTTCGAAATTTTAAAAAA
Organism: Ephestia elutella; assembly: GCA_018467065.1. Classification (NCBI taxonomy): domain Eukaryota; kingdom Metazoa; phylum Arthropoda; class Insecta; order Lepidoptera; family Pyralidae; genus Ephestia; species Ephestia elutella. Next base: position 9,081,590 of record CM031576.1, on the reverse strand, counting down.
TGGCCGAAATATATAAAAAAAACCTCATATATCAGCTATTTAAAAAATAATTCAAAAATGTCATTAGACATTTTTGTTATTCTTATTAAGACGCATTTTTTTTGTTTGAACAACATAGTAAAATTCAATAAAACCGCTATAAATCCATATGTTATAGATTCTCATACGATAGTTCACAAAAAAATCAATAGATGGCGCACCAAAGCTTTTAATACTCGCAAAATCGCTAATACGTTTACAAGAGTGACTTGATTTATTTATTAAATAAAATTAAATGGTTCTTAAAAATCATATGGCTTTTTTTTTGTCTTGCTTGGCTTTGAATTGTGTTTATTTATTTGGTTAATGGTATTGTATTGTAGATTGCTTTGCATGGTAGAATTATCTTGAACACTTGAAACAATTCTGATATCAAAAAACTTCATTGTATGATTATATTCATATTCATATTCATTTATTTGCCAACTAAGTGTACATTAGAATCCTATTATAAAAAAAGTAATATATATAATACCTACATACTTACTTACTAATCAGAGATTCGATTTCAAATTGAACTTTCTTTTTTGAACTTTAATTTTGTTGCACAAATAACATATACATACATATAACCAATAGGTACCATGCATTTCTGACGACTGACGACCTCCGTGGCCTAACGGTCATCACGCCCCGGACGGCTACACCGGAGGTCCGGGGTTCGATCCCCGGTCGGGTCAAGATGGAAAATAATCTTTTTCAGATTGACGTGGGTTTTGGATATTTATCTATATGTATTTGTTATAAAATATAGTATTGTTAAATTAGCATCCCGTAAAGTCTTGAACTTACGTTGGGGCTAACTTAATCTGTGTGATTTGTCCGTCTATATTTATTTTTATATTATTTTTTATATTATTTGAGGCAAAAAAGGCAGGTTTCAGTAATTTTTTTAGTGGTATTGACCAACCACAAGAACATGTTTCGGCTTATGGGTAAAATATGAGAACTTTTTACTTTCTTTCCAGCATTGGTAGGTTGGTTTCAAAACTCTTTTTAGCCAGGGACACGGTAAAATATCGGTTATTTCGTGGAAGGGCTCGCGAGGTCTACTGTTCTGACAGAACCACTAGTTATATTCGGTACAGTATAGCAAAACCAAAAATTTTGAGACGCTGAATCTTAAGCCGTGCGCGGTATGCGGACGGATCTGCATCAGCTTTTTACGATGGGAAATTCTATCCCTTTTGGGAAAAAATACTAGTCATTAAATCAATAAAATTTATTTTAAATTATTAAAAATCACGTGCAATGAAACATTGCAATGATGTTAATGGTTGCTGGCGTCCATTCACTGTCCTGGTACTCGTAGTACGTAAGAGAAATACTCCCCATAACAGTTCTCTTTCTTGAGGTATTATTTTCTGGCATATTTTCCTTGTCCTGAAATAAGATTCACTGTCAGTATTTTTAAAAAATGTGCATTTTAATCTTCAAGAAAGAATTCCTGAGATTTTTATAGAATAGGTACTAAATTCGTATATTTGCCTTGATTCGGCCCAGCCATAGTAAACAAAACTGGATCTGTCAAATGATCTATGCTATTTACGAAATTATTAAATTACTTGTAGTATTTCTTATGAAATGGTTATAATTAATACACTACTTTATAAAATAAATAATGATATTGCTGATAAATAGCATTCAAAAGTCTAATAATGGTTATTGTTTCAAAAATAACACGAAATTGTATATTATCATTGGGCACGCCAAAAAAACATGTATTGCTTACCGAAGGAACGATATTCCACGAATATTTTTTTATGAAACACTTCCACATATTGTACACGTTGCATTTTATCATTTCTATTGAGTTTAAAAGCACAAAACAGTAAAAAATAATTTTAAATATTTATGACAACTGTGACAACACAACAAATATGACAGTTAAGGATCATTTCGCATGAAAAATCCGGCTTGGATGATAAATCTTTCAGTGTAGTGGTTCGTGTTGCAATACATTGCAATGCTAAGGAAGAAAAGGGACAGAGTTATGTGACAGTCCTTATCATGAACAGGATGCAAATATTGTCAAATATCATCAGTGTGTGTGTGAAATTTGTGTTCCTTCTGCTTATATTTAAAAAAAAATTTACTTCTGTGGTTTTTATATGGCATGACGCGTTGCGAAGCGAAATACATTTGCGAATCGCCAGGGGGCCGATTCTCAAGTAATAGAACTTTTTCCGTGTGGTAATTTCTATTCGAAGATGTCGTTTCTACTATAAAGTTCGAACGTTTCCTATATTTCGTATTCTGGGGCACGATAGAACAATTACCACTCGAAATGTCAAATGGAACGTACCATAGACAATTTATTACGTTTCATTACGTCGTTTTTAAAAACGCTTGGAAAAAGATTGTAATTTTTACCTAATAATTGGTGATTTTCACAAAATCCCGAAATTTACGAAGCTCGTAAGATTATTTTTTAAACTTAAAAAAATATTATTTAATTAATAACGGTTTCAAAACGTTTAAAAAGTAAGATTTGGAATATTTCCTAAGTTGTTTTAAAAAATATGGAACGTATTAAAAAGTTGTTTTGTGTCAATGTCAGTGATCGAAGTTTGGTCGTATTTAATATTTGCCCTATTATTTTATAGTTTTGTTACGTTAAAGGGAATGGATAAGAAAAATATGCCAGTGTCGAGAAAATCTCCACTTAGTCCATTTGGTGGAAACCCCAAGTTAAAAAGTGGGAAGTTTACATCTTCGTCAACCAAATTCCGGTAAAAGGCGACTTTGAACTCTTGTTAATTCATTTTCATCAAATGATTTCAAAACTTCAACAAAATAATCGCCAAAATCAAACTTAACTTATCCCACATAACCTTAAACAAACTCATTTTATCAGCTGAAGTTCGAATACGAGTTGTTTCGATTGGTCAGTACCACTCGTTGCGTTCGAGTGATGTTCGATCGAAATATTTCGATTGTGAAGTTCTCAGAATACGCAAAATGTGTTGCCTTCGAAAAAAAATCGAATTTCGAACTTTTTTACGAACGTGAACTTTTTACGATTGCGTGAGAATTGGCTCCCAGCGTCGGTGTAACAGCCATTTCGCCGCTACGAGCGAAACAGTAGCTGATAAGGATGCAACTATAAAAATCTCGCTTAGTTTGAGCGAGACACAGCTTAAGCAAAACGCTCTCATACAACTGACAAGTTTTTTGAAGTTTCGTCGCCGCCAGCGAACGCTTCGGTGGACTAAAGGCGAGACAGAAAAATATTATGAAAATAATAACAATTTACACCCCAGTTTATCTTTATTCTATTTTTTTTTAGTTTTTCTTAATTTAGCTGTCAGAAAAATCGCTCATTATTGTTTTTGGTCGAAATGAAATTTATAGAGTGTTCCACCGCGGGTGAATGACATTATAGTCGGGCCGAAACCTAAACTCCCGTATGACAGGTGTCATTAGGGTCAAGATTCCGATTTTTTATTTTTTTTTAATCTATGCGCGAAAATGTAGTACTTGAACTTTCGGCTTGCTTGTTTAGGAATTTCCATTGCATCCGGCTACAATAAATCGATAGTGAAAATGTAAAAAATGGCGATATATTGTTCAATTTATCGATTTATTAAATAAAGTTTGTTATTTATTTTTAAGTGATGAATATAAAAATTTCTGCACCTTAAAATTAAAAAAAAAACAACATTAAACCAATACAAAAAAAAAATAAAGGTACAAGAATTCACGCAATCGTATTGAATCGTGACATCAGAGTAGATAATATTATTCACAATGAAATTAATATCCATGTCACAGAAGTAAATTTTTTTTTAAATATAAGCAGAAGGAACACAAATTTCACACACACACTGATAATATTTGACAATATTTGCATCCTGTTCATGATAAGGACTGTCACATAACTCTGTCCCTTTCCTTCCTTGGCATTGCAATGTATTGCAACACGAACCACTACACTGAAAGATTTATCATCCAAGCCGGATTTTTCATGCGAAATGATCCTTAACTGTCATATTATTTGTTGTGTTGTGTTGTCACAGTTGACATAAATATTTAAAATTATTTTTTACTGTTTTGTGCTTTTAAACTCAATAGAAATGATAAAATGCAACGTGTACAATGTGTGGAAGTGTTTCATAAAAATATATTCGTGGAATATCGTTCCTTTGGTAAGCAATACATGTTTTTTTGACGTGCCCAATGATAATATACAATTTCGTGTTATTTTTGAAACAATAATCATTATTAGACTTTTGAATGCTATTTTTCAGCAATATCATTATTTATTTTATAAAGTAGTGTATTAATTATAACCATTTCATAAGAAATACTACAAGTAATTTAATAATTTCGTAAATAGCATAGATCATTTGACAGATCCAGTTTTGTTTACTATGGCTGGGCCGAATCTAGGCAAATATACGAATTTAGTACCTATTCTATAAAAATCTCAGGAATTCTTTCTTGAAGATTAAAATGCACATTTAATAAAAATACTGACCGTGAATTTTATTTCAGGACAAGGAAAATATGCCAGAAAATAATACCTCAAGAAAGAGAACTGTTATGGGGAGTATTTCTCTTACGTACTACGAGTACCAGGACAGTGAATGGACGCCAGCAACCATCAACATCATTGCAATGTTTCATTGCACGTGATTTTAAATAATTTTAAATAAAATTTTATTTATTTAATGACTAGTATTTTTTCCCAAAAGGGATAGAATTTCCCATTGTAAAAAGTTGATGCAGATCCGTCCGCATACCGCGCACGGCTTAAGATTCAGCGTCTCAAAATTTTTGGTTTTGCTACACTGTACCGAATATAATTAATTATCTTAGAGCCGACCCTGTATTCTGTCGTTGTGTGAATAATAATCTTAGTGTGTGTTTTTGCCATGCAATTTCAAATGACATGTTCAGTCTGCTTACTATTATTATATGTCTGTGATCCATGTTAGTGACTATGACAGCTTCATTGATGGTTCAGACTTGTATGATTAATAAAATAATTATTTTATTTGGATTTGTTATTTTTACATAACATCAAATAATCGTAGCGATTCGTGTTTAAGTATGATCTATTATTGTCAAACTGACATACGTCATACGGGAGTTTAGGTTTTGGCCCTACTATAATTCATACTCGGATTATAGATTCTACCCATGACGTGTCACGATTTGCGAACGAGGGATTTTCCGAGAGCCAAATAAAAAAAAAAGTTCCAGATGAATTCATAGGTGGCGCTTAGTAAAAAGCGACACCATTCAAAAAGCAAAAATGCACGGTATTGGCATTAAAAAAAAGTAAAACCTAATAAAAAAAAACAAAAAAAAAATATTTCTGTGATGGTCGCCATGATCAGGGACGTAGTGATTTTTTCTCTCTGACTGCGATCAGTAACACATGTCAAGACAGAAAAATATTATGAAAATAATAACAATTTACACCCCAGTTTATCATTATTCTATTTTTTTTTTAGTTTACATAAATTATTGGTGTGGAATATGGCCTCTAACAATGATAATGATAAAAGTAGAAAAAGAGTGCTAACAAGTACGTATGCAGACTTATATCGTGAAGATGATGACTGTGAATGTAAAAACTCCGATAATACTGAAAAACCTGGTTGCACATCTAGTCAAGGACATTTAGGAAAAGCTATTTGGCAATCTCCAAGTGATTATATAATAGACTTCGTGAATACTTTGCCTCCTTATACTTCGAGGGTTTTAAGAAGTAAGACTCATTATGGTATACTTGCTCAGGGGGAAAATGTAATACAAGAACATGATACTTTTTATAAAGATTTAGATCAGATATTGAAAGACAACGAAGCTGCTTGTCAAAACATTCTTCAATATCAATTAAAATGTATTAAGAACAAAGTGAAACGTGAAAAAAGGTTAATCCTCGAAAAGAAAAATAAAATTTTCTTGAGCGAAACTTCAAAGTTCTATGAAGAATCTTTGCAACAATTGGAAGATCACGTAAGGTCAGAATTAAATATGGTTCTGATTGACTTGCAAGCTAATATTAAAAGAGATTCCAACTTTATGATATCGAATAAATTAAAAACTGAGAAGGAAAAATTAGATACTATATTGAAAGAAAAAATAATGTATGAAGTACATAGGATTAAAAATTACTACCAATTGCTGCTTACAAAGGTATTACACTGTAATAATAAGTTGAAACATCAAGCTTTGATTGAAAGTAACGATGCTTTACGTGCATTTGTAAGGCAAATGGATGTAGAAAATATAACAAATACTATGTACATTCTTTGCGAGGAAAGAAAAAAATGTAAAATTAGACAGTTTATTTTACAAAATGATCAGATGTCAAAAATTGCTGATATAAAAAATAAATTAAAACATAGACTGGACATTTTAGATGACTGGAAAAAATGGGAAACGGGAATGTGTTCTATGAAATCTTGGGAAGAAAAAATAAACAAAATAATGCAGTTATTCCTTAAATTTATTGGATTTAGTTTAAAACTTTTGCCAGAACAAGTTACTTTTCTTATGGACCTCGAGAAAATGGTTATTTTACAGTTAAATGAAGTACAAAAATCGTCTTCAACTGCTCCTTCTATTTTAGTAGAAAATGATAACATTTTTAACTTTGAAAAAACAGAGCCAGTCAAAATCCAATGTAAAAAACCATTTGAAATAATTGGAGATCTATCAGATGATGTTCCCACTATAAATAGCAGCGAAACAATACCTTCTAACATAGATTTGCCCTATATAAGGGTAGGACGAAAGTTTATTTACGCAAAATGTGAAAAATTTGAAGAAGTGAAGGCATTTTTAGAATTGCAGCAATGTGAGTGTAATTCTAAACATGAGATTGAATTTAGGCAAAAACAAGAATTTACTGAAACCAATATGTCTCGGGAAAAGATACAAGAAAATCAACCATGTTTGTCGCAAAAGGATATATCTATTGAGGAGCGTTTGCCTTTAGATGATATTCATCGACTGGAAAATTGCAATGTCAAAGAATGTCATTTAAAAACACTGAAACATACGTTTTCAGACTTAGATGCATTTATGAATTACACTGAAGAAAATTTTAAAAAGTTGAAGAGAATCACAAGTAAACTACGGACATCAAGTAAAGTGCGTAATAAAATAAATCCAGCAGATATTGTGTTTAATAAAGTTCCCTTTGCTGAAACTAAAGAACGAGTTCACAATATCGAAACACAGTATTCAAGTCAAGAAACATTAGAAGAAGAAACTTTTGCATGTCCTTGTGGAAATGATATTTCAACGCCTAAAGCTAGTACCACAGATACTACTAAAACGAAATCAATCAGTTCCATAATGCAAGACCGTAAAATGATGTTGTCGAACTTAGTACATGATCATCCCAGACTACTTAATATAGTATTTACTGAAGAAAGTTATAATTTACCTTTTTAATTTTTCGATTTTTTTTAATGTTGCTATTTTATACCTACTTTTAATGTTGTTTTTGTATCGTTGCTATTAAAACTTTAGAGATATTTTTATTTACATTTAGATATTTACATTTAGACAATTTTTTAACATAATAAATTTACTATTGCAATTCATTTGTCGTTATTAGATAACTACGTACTTGTAAATATGTCTGCTCTACATTCTATTTAATTGTCTACCATAATGGCACAGGTACCTAACATCTCAAAAGGGTTATTTGCTACATGCCTATGTAAATTACTCCGTTAGCTAAGAATAATGTCGGGTCGGATGCGCGGTATATCGGGCGTCAAGGTAAATTTACACAGCTCTGTAACAACTTAACTGATTAAGTCGTTGACGTCGGCGCCTTGTCGCGAATGTGTCTCCACAACTGGCTCATGACATTCCTACTTGACATCAACATGAATTTATACACGATCATCTTTTATGAGAACAAATTTCTAAATAATTATATCTTCTTAGTTTCTCGCTCAAATCTTTTACATTTTTAGATATAAACTGAATTTGTATGTAGAAAGATGTATTGAAAGAGAACAATCTTCGATTTAATTTATGACAATGAACTTATTACAAGATAACGAAGTGTCAAGAAAATAATTCAAGCGTAAAGATATCGATACAAACAAATCAGTGAAGTTGAAATGAAGAGCGTACGAAAATGCTGCCCGATCTTCTTGTTTTTTTAATCTTAATTGATGATTAAGTATTTACAAAAATAAAAACATTATCGGTACTTATAATTTTAAATATTTTGCTTTTAATAGGTAACCCAATATTTATGGAAAGTAATAAACTCAATATAAAACGGTAATAGGTATTTTTCCAACTACCTACGTCTGTTTCCTATAATATTAGCTTCATGTATCGATATAATAAAGAAGGATTATGAGGAATAAGTATTTATTTCTTTTGTATGGCGAGCTTAAGTATACCTAATATTTTTCTAGTGGTATCAGACTTAGCCTAACCTATAATTAAAAATAGCAGCTGGGAATTACTCAAAATATACTTAAATTTGAGGCACGAGGAAGTCTTAAAATATTTTGGTAACTACACCAGTAGTATTTCATGCAAATGTTATAAAAATACGGAGTTTAAGTAAACATTTTTCAATTAAAAGTGGTAGTTTTACAATAAACAAGTGATTCTGTGGTAAAAACGACGATTCTCGCTTTTATCGCCGGGCGAAGTTAAACAGTGTTATGCTAACTTGACGTTTCGCTATTCCATAATATTGTGTTAAGCGGCAGTTCCCGTGAAATCTGACACAACTGCACAGACTGAATAAACTTGCTAACTTCACTTCCGAAGAGTTTTCATCTTTTCATTGTAAGGATATTTCAGTTAACTATTTCGTTTGCTAATTTCAATACTATTTATTATCTCTTTCTTATAGTAATATGCTTCATGACTAAGCTTGATGACTTTTGTAATTTGTTATTTACTTAGCAAGTGTTGAAATTTTTTTTCTATGATATATCTCAAATATTTATCTAATTACATATAATGTGCATCTGTTTTCCTTTTTAATCTTTTTTAAACTTCATTAGCACGATTAGAAAATCTTATTAGTTAAAAGGACTATATCGTATGTTTCATCGAAATCTGTTCAGTAGTTTTCTGTGAAATAACTGAAATTGAAAATAGTTTGTTCGTAAATTAATAGAGCAGTTAAATGGTTCTAAATTGTCATATATGCGTTCAAACTACGTGACTAAAATGCTAGTGGCAATATACAGAAAAGCTTTTGCTGCTTTTTTGCTGTAAATTGTAGCTGTTAGTCTTCAAAAAACAAAAACACAACTATTAAAAAGCCACGACAAAAAACACGAAAAACAGACAACATGCATGCATTTGCAAGGCCAGGGCCTTAGCCAAAGTTACAAGTTAAAACAGGCCGCGCTAAATATGTGGTCGATCTCATCGTTATCGCAAGTTCGTAGTCAATGTTAGTATTCGTAGGTAACGAAAACGAAACGAAACCATAGCATACAGAAACGAATTGTTTAATCGCTTACTTAACACATAAGTACACAAGCAGCACTTGTGGCGTTTATTTTCGCTTTAATTACGGAAGAAAATTGTTTTCATTAATATAATAAACGATGGTGAATTTAGATATAACTAAATTTACTTTTATTATTATTTTTTAAATTTAACCTGCGAGCATATAAATGTGCATGCTATGTTCGCTCCTAGAAGGCTGACAACTTGGTTGATTGTAAATATATTCCTATGAACATGTATGTTGCACAGCCAGTTGGCGAACCGAATAAATAAAAAAAAATATATATATATAGTGTCGCTACGAATCGATGTAACTTTGGCTAACCCTCCCAGTTATCGCAACTGCGTATCGACCAAACGCGCCTGCACAACCATATCTTTACGGCAAACAGTACATTTTTATATCACTCTTATTATAATCCTGTATTTAAATGATTAGGTAAGTATGACTTTCTAATTATAAAAACTTCCCTTGAAATCACCAATGAGCTTAAGTTACAGTTATTTTTAAGTTAAGTTAACTTTTTCCTTTCTAGTTTATATGATACTCCTTTGAGTGCAGGGAATTTGCTGGAAAAAACCTTTTGAGACATTATTGAGATTCTTCTAAGATTGAACCGTTGTTACAGTAGGTAACATTTAATTCGTTTTAATTAACTCCTGTTCGAAGACGTATAAAAAGCCATAGCCGTAGCCTTTATGACATTCATCAATGTTTGCACTACCATGTTAAATATAATTTGTAACTCTAGCATAGTAATAATAATGATAGTTGCCATGCCATACATCTTTATACTTAGTCATATTGATCACAAATTAACGCATGCACAACACGGAGTGACGTAGCAACGACATACACAAAAACATAGTTCAATAAATAACAGAAGTGTCACATAAATTCTAATAAAACATTTTATTACTTAAATAAAAATAAAAAAAGTCATTATTAGAAACCGCACTGATTAAAGAAAATACGTCTATGGACATAAAACTTGTTCCTAGCATCAATACAAACACTTACTTGAACTAAGTTTGTGCCTAATAAACTTCCCAAAAATTAGTTTTAAAATTGTCCCTATCCATTCCTTCCTTCTGGGATATATCCAATAAATGTATGTATCTAATTAATTCAATACATTTCGAAAGCCTTCCATAAATCCATAAAATTTCACACACTTTTTATTATTTTAATAATATGAATTGGTACACTTTAATTATTTATTCAGGCAATGAATTCTCTCACAGTAAAAAATCAAAAAAGTTAGGATGCCAGCTCTAGGCGTAATAAAGGCGTTATGAAGCGTTTGGTTGAATCCCTTTGTTTGGAACTTGTGAAGTACAAACTGCGGCGCGCCGCTGTGCAGACCAACTTGATGTTCATCTAGGCGGCTACATTGTTTTGCCCAAAAATGGATAAAAAACAATCCAAGATACCACGCAAGATCATACAAGTTAAACCTTCGAAATATGAGGCGTCAGAGGCGATACACACCAATAAGAAATATTGGAACAAAGTGTTTTGTCAATTGGATGAATGTAAATCGTCTACGGTAAGTTTACTTTATATTTTTAAGTTTTTATAGTGACTCTTTTGGTACATTTACCTAGTCTGTAATTTGGCAAAAATTGTATGTTATCGTTACTATTTTCTAATTTTTCTTCAGCTACGAATATACACTATCATTTCGCTGTATTCATTCATGAGTTATTTCTGGTTGGTTAATTAACAATAATTTGTTAGTAGCACTGCTTTTATCCACTAAATAGTAAGATATTATTATAGGTGAAAGAAAGCCAAAAACTCTCTGAAGTCTTGCCAAAAAATCTTTACAAAAGAGTATGTGATATTTTGGAAATGCCTGAAGTAGAGCCTCAACATGAAGAAAGCATAGAAATTGAAAGTAAGTATAGTAGGTACCTACATAATTTTCGTGGTAAAGAAAAAATACACCTCGTGGTATGGTCATACATTTTTGCTGCATAACTTTTACTTTCTATAGGTTTTATGAGAAGGATTTAGTAAAGAATGCATGCAAAGCAGCCACTTTATTTATCAATTAAATCAGAAACGGCTAAATTATTATAAATTATTTCATTCTCATTAATTTCAGAAATATAATTAATTATTAGTTAATTTCAGAAAGATGCCAGCATAATTTTAAGTTTTATATAATTTTAAGTATGTACCTACATACAGTTGCCCTCAATGTTTGCTGACTTAAACAAACAGTATGAAAGTTTACCCAAAATTCGCGTTATGTTTGTCGATCCAATGCTGCATGCATTTTGTTGTTTTATTATTCGAATTAATATGATACTGTAATAATCAAAATATTAATTAAATTAATTTTATTTTGTAATGTTATAAAATATTTCACAACAATTTACCTACACTGAATAAAGCATTTTTTTTTTCAGAATATAACATTCGAAGACTAATTAAAGAACCATTGCTATCATCTAGAAAGAGTTTGCACATCAATAGAGAACTAGAATCTGACACCGATGTAGAATATCCTAGGTAATTGATAAACATTTAAATTATACTACATCATTTTTCTAAAATAAATACTTAGTTTTCTTGTTAAACTTCTTTCCTCGTCCTACCTCTCAGTACATAGAATATTATAAAATAATAATATATATAATATTATTATACGGCATTTTTTTACTAGCTGTGTATGCACCACTGCTGGGTAAAAGCCTCCCCTAACTTCCTCCACGTATCTCTTTTTTTGGTATTTTCTTTCCATTCTTTGTCAAACGCTCTCAAGTCTCTCCATTTCGTCTTCAGCCTTCCTCTTTTTCTCCTTCCATCAGTTGAAACCCAGTGTGTTAAAATTTGAGTCCATCTAAAATATATACGGCATTATACACATACATACCTATTAGTCATACGATTTTAAGAACCTCTACTATAAATGCACTAGTCACGTGTTAACTATTGGTTCCTAGAGTTCACCGTGTTGTTTCCTCTAATAGTAATTTAATCTGCTTTTTTTAATTATAATTAATTATATATATTTATAATTATAAGTATTTTAATATCGAATATAAAAGAGTTTTGTGAATATCCCAGTGACGAGGAAAGTGAGGAATATAAACCAAACGTTCACCAAGAATTTCTGAGTAAGCCAGAGCGAGACCAAGTCACGTGGGCCACTCGGTACCTGCAACCAGAAAAAGATGATGAAAAGAGTTTAGTCCGGAAGGCTGACGACCTCACAGACCGGGTATGAATTATAAGAATTGTTTACTTGAACAATTTTGTCTTCTTGTATGCAAATGTAATGGCTCTGATCAATACAGACTATTGATAGATTGACTATCGATAGTTGACCTTGAAAAATAGTCACACTATCGATAGGCCTATCGATAGTATCGATAGCCAATAGTTTGCAAAACTATTGATGAAAACTATTGATACTATCGATAGTATTGATTAGGAAACATCAATAGTATCGATAGTAACTATTTTTCAAGGTCACAATACTATTGACAATACTACCGATAGTAAACTGCTGCAACACTAAATACAGACATTAAAAAGTAAACACGTACAGTCAGGACCAGATGAAACGGACCCCTTACGTCACTGAATCCTATCTCAGGGGTCATGCATAGAAATGCATGTTTTGTTTTTGTTCTAGTTCCATTTCCACTGTTAGGTCCAAGTATTTGAATTTCATTAAAATCCGCACAATAGTGGTTAAGGTATGAAATCCTTTATATAAGACTAGCTTTCGCCCGCGTGAATTTCCCACGAGAACCGTCACTTTTCCCGGGATGAAAGGTACCCTATGTCCTTCTCCGTACTTCTAACTATGTGTATGCGAAATTTCAGAAAGATTGGTTCAGTAGACGAAGCGTGAAGAGGTAACAAATAAACAAATAAACAAAGAAACAAACCAACAAACAAACTCACTTTCACTTTTATAATATTAGTTAGGATTAGGATGATTTTTCTGTTAACATTAACGCGTTATCATTATTATTATCATCATTACAAAAACAATATTGAGTCGTATGTAATTGGTAAAATACGTTAACGCGCAAATATTTACAAAAACTTAATAAACTGATATAATTCCAGATTGCAAATGAATTTTGCGAGTACATGAAGCAGTTGGGTGGCAACCAACAGTCGCAGCTGTTCAAGCCAAAAGCTATAAAAGAGCTGTTTCAAGTACGTTTACATCTCGGTATCAGGTCGTTTAAGTAACATAACATTTCTATTCCATTTGGTAGTAGATACTGTTACCGTAGAGGTTTTAAAGTTTTTTTCTTCTTTTTATACACGCTTTGGCCTTTGCTCAGCAATGGAACTATGGCACCTTATACACGCTAACAAAAAAATACATGCTTTTATTTAGTTTGTTTATTTGTAATCAAATCTTGCTATTTAAAATTAAGCCTCTTTCTAGTTTCCGAAGTAGTTTATACTTCATTATATTAATGGCATTGAAATATTATTTAGTTCTGACGGAGTGGGAAAGTTGCTATAGAGACTCAGTAATAAAACTACGAAACATCATCAAGTTTGGGCTCGTCTGTTTCGTCTGGATTAGGACTCTGGTCCTAGATTAAAACGTTTCCCGCTAGCTGAGATAGCTTTAAATACATTTTACGCTCTTTCACTGTTAATGCTCAAAAAGTATTTTGCTAGAGCCAAAAATGTAATTTATAAAAATCTTTTTTTCTGTGAACTTTAATATGTCTTAAATTGTCTTAATTATTGTAATATTAAGGTAGTGTTATTTCAATAATTAAGACAATTTTAGAAGCCTCTAACTTTACAGCAAAATAAAGTCAGTGAAACAGTGAAGCGTTTATTTTTCTTTTTTAAACACACACATAGTATATACGATGAATTGCAATATGACAATACGTACAAAACTACACTTACAACTAAAAGAGAAGTTTAAGTTATATTGAATACTATACTACTTTTAAGCTAAGATAAAGTTTATTTCCAGATTGAATTCGACACCCACATGGCTCGTAGTTTGAAAGTGGTGACCAAGGAATTGCCCTGCGTTAAAGATAGAATTGCTAACGCTGTAGATCAACCAGAGGTTTGCGTAAATTATAGATTTACAATAAACACCTCAGTTTATTGGAAATCTGTGAAATTTATCAATTATTATTTCTAATTTATACCAACTGTGCCTGATTTCGTGTATATTGAATACAGGTCTCAAACTAATTTACTATGTAAAATGATAACAGAAACCAAAAATGTTCATATTTTTGTTTCCGAGTCACACAAAAACTGTGTAGAATTGATTGTGGTTTTCACATTTGTGTTTCTGTAGGTCTACATCGATTCTGCACGGTTATATACATGAAAAAGCTCGAAATAAAACTCGCTCAATCTATGTTATTTGTCATTTTCAATATAATTAATAATTGGTAATTACATCAGGTATCACTCATAAGGTTCTCATTAGGTTAGGTTAGAAGTAGTTGTAAGTAGAGTCTATTAACTCTACTTCCTCAATATCCATCTCAGAGCAAGATACGCCATACTTACTCTGATTTATACACATACAATATTTGAAGAGGTCTGCAAAGTTGACTAAGATTCAAAGAGTCGACAAAAGAGTTTTTTTCAAACTGTTCACTGTACAGAAATCAGAAATCGCAGCAGTGGAGCGAGAGATTACCAGAGACATTAAGGAGGAGGGGAAACCCGACGTGTACGTGGC
This sequence comes from Ephestia elutella, assembly GCA_018467065.1. Classification (NCBI taxonomy): domain Eukaryota; kingdom Metazoa; phylum Arthropoda; class Insecta; order Lepidoptera; family Pyralidae; genus Ephestia; species Ephestia elutella. Next base: position 9,066,378 of record CM031576.1, on the reverse strand, counting down.
ATTTGGCCGCAGCATCCCCCAGGAGGACCAGTGGCGAGCTCCGCGGAACAACACCAAGGAGTTGTGGAGGTCTGCCCGGCACGTGCCTAAGGACTTGGTCACTTTGAAGACTGTTTGGGAAGGCATCACTAATTTGAGGTGCGTTACTCTCTTTCTCTCTCTCTCTCTCGCTCTCTCTCTCTTGTATGAGCATTTTCCTGGTTTCATCATCAGCATACGCGTCGGAGCCCAGGGTCCGCTTTCCTACTTTTTCTTCTCAACTTCGCACGATTTTCGCCAGCCTTAGTTGTCAGACCACTGGCACGCATATCTTTCTTGACGACATCAAGCCAGCTCTTCTTGGGTTTTCCCCTTCTGCCAGGACCGGGCGGTGGCGGCATGAGCCTAGACATTTGTTGTAATTTGAGGTGAGATATATAGCCTTTTAATTATATTATGTAAATACTTATAATCAAATTGTAACTGATCTATGTCAGTACTTAACCGATATTTAAAAAACTACAATCACGTAAAAAATGTTAAATGAAATTTGATGCCATTCGCATTTATATTACTAGAGGTCTAACTTAAAAACTGTCAACACAGCGCTTAGGACCTGAATAATATAACGGATAGAGTACGAGTTGTATGGTCATACCCTGCTACGAGTACTATATAGTTAAAAAATAACGGAATTGTAAAAAAATAACAGGGCTATAAAAATGACAAATATTTTTTGACGTGGTGTGGACAAAATTCCTCTGTGCCAAAGCTGTGTGCATATCCATATCAAAGGCAATCTGTATGCCAAACATCACGATCCGTTGAAAAACTGAAGTCGGGTGCAAAAAATAAATAAAAAATACTTTATCATAGTTCATAGGCCAATAGTATAGCCATATATCTATGTATAAACCATTCAAAAGAAATTATATTTGAAAGAGATTTTTAATGTTGCTGTAACATGTCCCACTGCTGGGCAAAAAATACTGAATACCAAAAGTAGAATTTGAAACGACCAAGACTAGAGATAGACATTATGATAGAGATAGACAAGACATTACTACAGAAATCTGAATAATATAAAGTTATAAACTAACTAAGTATTCACTAATAAGTATTAATTTCAAACGAGTGACCTTATTACGTGAGAATAAACAGGTCTTTTAATGATAATAACAATTGCGTTTATTAACAGGAGTGTGCGAGAGTACTGTCGCTGGATGATCGAGCACCCGGAGCACCGGCGAGCCCCGTACCTCACCAGTTTGGGCATGTTCGACCCCGCCGTACTGGAGGCGAGGCAAACTTTTGAAGCAGGGTATGACTATACAACTCCCGTGTATTTAACAGGAGAGTGCGAGAGTAGTCGCTGGATGATCGAACACCCCGAGCACCGGCGGGCCCCGTACCTCACCAGTCTGGGCATGTTCGACCCCGCCGTGCTGGAGGCGAGGCAAACTTTTGCAGCCGGGTATGACCATACAACTCCAGTGTATTTAACAGGAATGTGCGAGAGTATTGTCCCTGGATGATCGAGCACCCCGAGCACCGGCGGGCCCCGTACCTCACCAGTCTGGGCATGTTCGACCCCGCCGTGCTGGAGGCGAGGCAAACTTTTGCAGCCGGGTATGACCATACAACTCCAGTGTATTTAACAGGAGTGTGCGAGAGTATTGTCCCTGGATGATCGAGCACCCCGAGCACCGGCGGGGCCCGTACCTCACCAGTCTGGGCATGTTCGACCCCGCCGTATTGGAGGCGAGGCAAACTTTCAAAGCAGGGTATGACCATACAACTCCAATGTTTTTAACAGGAGTGTGCAAGAGTACTGTCGCTGGATGATCGAGCACCCGGAGCACTGGCGAGCTCCGTACCTTACCAGTCTGGGCATGTTCGACTCCGCCGTGCTAGAGGTGGGGCCAACTTTCGAAGCAGGATATGACCTTCCAACTTCAGTAACTTAAATAGTTTGATTTTTGCGATAAGCCGGCCTTGGCGCTCATGTATTTACTTTCTGTCACTACTTTGTATGTTATTTTTTGTAAATGGTGCAATAAAGTGTTAATCTATCTATCTATCTATTATTCTTTGCAGATCACGATGGCGGCCCGTCACTAGCCCCGACGCGCCGGCTCCTGTTGAAAACATACGCAAACGACTGTCTGAGCTAGCCCAGTGACCATCACAATTTTTATGATTTTACCAGATTTTACCAACATTAAAAATTTTAACAATATGAAATCATTAATAAAAGTGTTTTATTTAAAACAATCAATTAGTAACAAGCACTTCGGCTAGTTATATCAAAAGTCGTCGTAGGTCGTAGCTAGTCGTAGCTATCTCGTCGTAGATCCGTAGACGAGGAGTTAGTGATTATATTCTCTTTGCGAGGAGTAGGCTACGGGCTACGAACTGCTACGCGTCTACACTATTGTATTGAATGCACAATAAAATGTACAGATAACACAGTATATAATTAAGGGTTCCATTTTTTTCTTTAGAATCCTAAAAATTAAGGTAAAAAATCTATAATTTAATTTTTTTGTTAAACTACATAATATACATTACTGATATATGATAAAACTTTTTAATTGTCATCTTGTCCGTTATTTACAACTTAATTATTGCTTCTTAGTTTTGTTACACACGGGCGAAGACACTATCATGTACCTACTGGTACCTATATTACAATATGGATTACATGGTAATGGTATGACCGATAACCAATATGGATAAACTGGTATATTTAATATGGATAGAATCATCCAAAAACAACAGTTTCATAACAAAGACTCTCCAATCATGATTTGTTAATTTTGCCAAAACTAAATTAGTACACAGTTATTATACACACCGAAACTCCCTTGTTAGTTACCCATTACACCTATGTATCTGTGTATTTGTCTTGGAAAGGGCCTTCTTGGGTTAACCGGGACCAACTTCGCCTAATGGAGCAAATTAATTCAAATATCCGACAATATACCTTATTATCACTGTTTGCAGAACTATTGGTGTTGGGATATGACTGACATATAGCTCCATTTTTTCGAGTTCAAGTTTAATATTATAAATAAGGTAAAATAGTTTTTGGGTCGCTGAGTCATTAAAATAAGTAAAATGGGGTAAAATACGACTTTATAGGAACGCACAAGTAGCGACATCTAACATTTCTGAAGGTTTTCGAGAAAATATTCTACTGGTGGAAAAGCAAACAGTTTTCACAAATTCGACAAGTAGCGACATCTCATCAATGTGTTGAACTACAATACATAGTCTACTTTCACCGTTTATAAAGTGTTTCCTCAAATTGTCCACTAGATGGCGCTGAAAAGGAACTTCCACTCATAAAAAGCACACGGTAGTTACTGCTTTTTAGTTGCAGCTGTTAACACATTAACTCTAAAGTATTTTAACAGATAGCGCATTCTTCTTTACAAAAATATTTCTGTGAGCGCATTTTATGATTTTATTTTATTACCTACTTTTTTGTAATATTTTATTTTACTCATGTCTTTATTTGTTCTACTTCTTATGGAACTAATAAGAGCTGTACGAAGTTCTTATTCATGGTAATAAATTCATTAATATTTTCAAGCTCTATGCACGGTTTCTAGAAACTAGAAATTTTTTTCTCTGTGTGCTAGAAAACAAGCAAAAGAAAATGAAAAGTCAACTGCTTATTAATTACTGAAAAAAACGTTTGTCTTGATTTAGTATCGAGTTTAGATTATTAGAGTTCTTACAAAATGCCTTGCGGAAAACGACCTCTTATTAAAACTTGGGATAAACCCCGCAGTATAAGAGTAATAAAGCCGTCCCGATATGAGCAGAACGAAGCCTCGGTCAAGTTGCACTGGAAGAATGTTATTCGGGAGCTGGAATTGTCGTATAAAGATGATAAGGTATTACTTATAAAACCCTTAGTCGTATTCCTCATGACTGAGGGTCGTGGTCATTATATGGAATGAAACACACACAATGACTATCTTGGCAGTGTTAATGGAGTAGCCAACTTGAGTAGTTTGCCATTGCCTTCTCCATTTCACACACTGATAATCATCAACTAGAGTGCAGGTTTCCTCACGATGTTTTCCTTCACCGGAAGCAAGCGATGGTCGATGAAAACTACCATACATAAGTCAGATTGGTATACAAACTCATGTAGTACGGACAAGATTCGAACCTGGGACCTTTGCAGTTACAGGCGGGCACCCTAACCACTTGGCCACCACCGCCTACCTATAAAACCTACCTACTTCTTGCTAATTGTACTATTATGTATTCTGTGCTAATTGTGAAAGTGTTTAAATAATTCAAAATAAATATAATTTGATACACCACTGGTAGTGCACCACATAGGGTTTTATTCTGAAACTAGCTTTTAGAGGAATTTACTGCTGATTATATCTTAGGTTCATAAATGGCATGTCAAGATGAAATCAGAGCCTCGTTTTTTTCTGAGCCAAGTTAGATCTTCAATAATATAACTATGAAAACCGCATAAATTTCTTTGAGTACTTTTTGCGTGATGCAGTTACATACATACAAACAAAAATTGTATCAAATCATAATAATAATAAAATATAGCATACTAAACTATAACAGCAGAAAAGGACGCCTGAATCAAAAATTCGTCTACACAACCTCTTCATTTTTTGAAAGACCTGTGCAACACATCTGACTATAAAATTTATAAGGAGAATATTATAGGTATGTTACGACTTCGAGTGGAGGGAAGACAGGAACTGTTCAAAATCTAATTTAAGTAATTAATAAATCTAAGTAATTTTAATCAGAAGGATCATTTATTTTGGTTATGAATTGTTACAACCAGTTTAATAGGCACCGCACAAGAGATATCGCAAAATCGTTGTGATTAAGGAAAGTCTATCCCTTTATGCACATATTCTAAATCTACGACTGGAGGTAAATAATTTGCTAAAAATAGCTGTTTTACATCAATATATGATGTATAACAGCTATTGGCGTAGCTTGGTAGTAAAATCAACTCGCATGTCATGACGGAAAATGGTATGATGCATACCACCATGATGCTCATTTTCAACAACTTTTTTTTCAGTTCTGGGAGTCACAAAGTGCTACTGTTCGTGAGCTGGTGGGTCCGCGTTTGTTCGCGCGCATCGCCAAGATCTTCCAGCTGCCTCCTGAGGATGTGAAGTATGAGCCGCCATCCGAGAGCGCCTCCATCATGGCCTCCGAGGAGTATTATATGACCAAAATGATTGCAGAAGTAAGAAGTTTTTGTTGTTTCTTCACCACCTGATGTGGGGTTTTATTTTTATTTTATTTTTTATAGGAAGACAACAGCTACAATAAACAAACAAACAATATTTATATATATACTCTAACATTGGGTTTGAAACATCTCTAATAAATATTATACATGTGTTTGTTTGTTTATTTGTCCTTCTTTCACGTCAAAACGGAGCCATCGATTGATGTGTTTTTTGTTTAGAGATTAGCACTAAAAGAGGATTTTCAGAAATTCAAACGGCCCTAAAGTCTCGGGGTCATGCTAGTTTTTAGTGTTCCGTACCTCAAAAGGCAAAAATGCAACCCTTATAATATCACTTTGTTGTCCGTCTGTCTGTCAAACTTTTTTTCTCAGGAACGCTTAAAGGTAAGGTCAAGTTGAAATTAATATCGAATACTCGGATCCGTGGTCTCTTTCAGCAAAAAAAAATAAACAAAATTATACATTAACGCGATCAAGAAATATGACCGTAAATGTTGCGAATTTTCGCATATTTGCGATTTCAGACGGGAATCAAAACCTATGGGGTACTTTCACACAGTATTTATATAGAAATTAATCTGAAAATTGTAAATATGTTGTTGAAAGTCTAAAAAAAAGTGTCACTTACAAGCTTATTTTTGCGCTCTATGCAGTATGAATCTTAGGGATCGAACTGCAAAGTTAAGTTTGGTTTTGAAACTAGTTGGTCTTTTAGTTAGAACTATATGTGAGATGCTTTGAATGTCCTTGGTGCGCGAGTTTGACTCGCACTTGGCCGGGTTTTTTTATATAAGTAAAGGAAGTACACACAATTTTCTCCAATCGTCTTGGATAGGGTTAGGTTTTTTTACTTAAAATGGCATGTAAAAATGTCTCACCTCGTAATATGAGTTAGATGTTGTAATTATAATATTTTTATTTATTTACCCGCTAAGGAACAATATGAATTTTTCAGCATGCTGAAGTAAGTCGTCCTAAGTTCTCTATGACTGACTTTGAACCGTCAGTGGTTGAAGAGGAAGAGCAAATTGCAGAAGAATCGGATCAGTGGAGCGAAGAGTCGCAAGCAGAGACCTTAAAACAGAGATCATCCCAGAAATCTTTGGCCCCCAAAACTTCACATGCGGCCACTATAACTGCCTCTAGAAACTTTTCTAGGATGATATCTTCAAAAAGTTTTAGTCAAAGAGCGATTACCGGTAGAGATGACACTCCGAGAAGTGCCTCGTCTGAAACGTCGAGTGAAGGATCTCCGGCAGAAACCAAAGATGACATGGATGTTCATCTGGCCAGTGTATATGGGTGAGTTAACGTGTGTGAAGTGATAAATTAACTTAAATAAGCTGGCTCCGCTGTGGAAGGAATGCGCTGCTGAAAGTCAGCCAAGCTCTCATATAATGCCAGCTGATTTTCGGTAATAATAGAGATCTTTCTATATCAAAAAACCTTGAAACTTGATAATTTAAGTAAATCACCTCGGTCCGTGTTGCGGCATCCTCCGATGCAATCTCTGAGCCTTTGTGCAAGTATAAACTTGCTGTTATTAAAATGTTTTTGTTTTTAGTATAAAACGAAAATATAGTCAAAAAAATCCTCATTTTGATATGCTATACTGCAATGAATCTGAGACTGATATGATCAAATGGAAATCCAAGTACAAACAAAAAACTTTTGAAGTATCAGCATCTGATGAATTCAGTAAGAAAGCTGAAATTATGACTAAGAAGGTGAGCAAGTGCCTACACTAATATTTAATAAATAACCTAATTTTATACTTACTGAAGCCGTTTTCCACATTTTTTTGAACGTTAAGTGCAAGAACACAATATTTAAAACATATATTTTTGAACTATGAAAGGTTTACTTGTATGCTTGTAAATTAAAAATATTGGGAAATTTACAAAAAAAGTGAAAATGTATTTAATGTTTTTTTAACAGATTGCTAAAGAATTTTACGACTGGTGGACGGACCTTGGCAGTCAAGAGTTTAAGAGTGAAATTAAACGTCCGGAAGATATTGAAGATCTTTTCCAGGTCAGTAATAACAGAAAAGAATAATTGATCAATCAGTAAGTACTTATGTTAAAATAATTGATATATTTTAATGTTGTTTTAGGTGTGGTTCGACGAACATGCTTCTCGTAGTTTGATGCTGGATCCAAAGATACTACCTTGCGTGCTCCAAAGCATTGCAAATTACGTCCACGTGCCTAAGGTAAGATTATTCATTTTGAACTGTCTCATTAAAGTCTTATACATATATATATGATAGAACAATTAATATGTTTATTCTAAACGATATTTGTATTTTAGGCATCGTGTCCGAGAGTGCTCAAGCGGCAGATAGCGTATGACATCCACGCTGAAACAAGCCCTGCGCACACGACGGCATTCGATTCATCGCTGCCACAGAAGCTGAAACATATTCCGCCAAGGAACAACACGGAGAGCATGTGGCATTGTGTGAAGATTCCTGAAGAATTGCGCACTATGGAAGCCGTATGGGGTGACGTCCAGCACCTTACGTAAGTTAAACCCTAGTGTTTTTTACCAACGTCAAAAACTTTCCTTCTTAATGTTATGAATACTCTTATTAGTGAAGAAACTCTTTGTAGTTTAAAAAATAGAATAGATAGGCTCATACGTCGACTGAAATGGATAAAACTTTATATGATCTGCAATAGGCGAAATTCTAAAAGGTGTTTGAAACTTAACATAAACTTTGTCAATTAGTCATAGCTGCTAGTATACTTAGTCACCTGATCATCACGTAAGACAAGATATTAATCAAATGATATCGCCCCATTATCAAAATTTAACTGAATCATTCTTAATTGCACCAATAAAGAATCAATAATGTAACAATTAAAATTATTATGAAAATCCTACTATCCTACTAATATTATAAATGCGAAAGTTTAGATGTGAATTTGTGAGGATGTTTGTTACTCAATCACGCAAAATGTACTGGACGGGTTTCGATGAAATTTGGTATACGAGTATACCGGGAAACATAGGGTACTTTTTATCCCGAAATTCCCGCGGTAGCGAAGTCACGGGGCGCGACTAGTTATTAAAAAAAAACTAAGATCATAAAGTAATAAATTTAATAGTAAATACGGCATCCCAAAATGACTGATTTTCTAAATGTCAGCTTTAGAATGTCAAAACTTATATCTGATTTTCAGATCTACGAAATCGTTTTACGTGTGGCTGAAGTCCCGGCCACACCTGCCGATGCCGTCGTTCCTGCGCACCATCGACACTGCTGGCGAGAAGAAGCAGCTGTTCGTGGTGCCCTCGGACTACGTGATCAGAGATCGACAAGGTTCCAGCGAGGAACAGGAGCTCAACTTGCCGGTGTCTCAGTTCCAGCTCGAGCTCAAAGATGTGCTGAGCAAACTCATGAATTAATGTTTTTACTGCCATTTGATACAATGTTATTTTGTTTGGTGCGAATAATTTATTTTATTATAATTTTGTTTAATTTTATAACTGTTCATCAGTTTTTAGTTGTGAAATTTATAGTGAAGTTATAGCACAACCCGGACACTCAGACATACAACCCTCGCAAATGACGTTTGTACACGTGCCAATCTGTGCGTGTACGCGGCAAATCCCAGTGATCTCTACAACGAAGTGCGAGGTGGGGTGCAGTATTTGAAACGGGTTATTGTAAATACGTCCCTAGAGTTAATTCGGTACCTAATTAATATTCCATGTTAACCTAATTAACATTCAATGTTAATTCGGTACTTCGATAAAAATTATAAAAGTTTTGTGGTAATTTTGCCACTCAAGTTATTTTTTTAGTAAAATGCACATAAAACAAATATAGTTAGCAGTAAACTGATAACTCACAATGTATTAACTAGTTGATTTTTATGTAAGAAACGTTTGTTAAGTTATAACTATTTTAAACCGTGATCATTGAAAACTTATGATGATTTATCCTGATTGATTTACTTTGATGTCAATTAACAGAAATTGCATCGCAAGCAAATTGGCTGGCTGTGATTATATATCAAAGTTCGTAGGATGGAACAATAAAATTTGTATTGCACAGATAACGAGCGTACCTCATTTAATTCAATTAAGAAAATCGTCACATCTGTTACATTATATAACTAATTCACTAAAACATATCACGAAAATTATCATTTTATGTTCAACATGAAATAAATTACATACAGTCAAATATAGTCATCATACGTATAGCCGAGTAAAAATTATTGACTGTCAGCACTAATATTACCTTAAAATTAACTCGTTTGCATCTATAGGTAGGGTCTGGCGAATACGTCGACTTTAACAGCACACGACAGCACACCGATTATCACGAGACCGCCTTTAAGCCGCAAGAGTTTGCAGCACGCGACTACACTGAGTTGTAGTGATAATGTGTGTGATATATCTGTCTCTTTTTAGCACAGCATTTAGTGCATATGAAGAAAGAGTACATCCAATATGTCAACAGTTCAACTTATAGCGGCGTTAATCAAAGTGCTGCAGGGTGCTGTCGAGTGTAGCTGATCGCTGCGACCGGCGGCACCTTGCAGCACCTTGCAGCACCTTGATAGACGCCGGCTTAGGGATGTATGCAAACACGAAAACAAAACATCGATATATCGATATTTTGTCTTTCTTGGCAGGTACTTACAAACTAGGGACAACCCGTCTGTCTGCTCGCGATAAACTCAAAAACTGAACTGATGTTTATGCGGTTTATACTAATGGACTGGGTGGGTCATGTCATAATAAAGGAAAGCTTTGGTGTACAATTTTGTCGGGCAAAGCCGTGGGTATAAGCTAGTCGATATATAAATATAATTCTATTGCGTTGCATTAAAATGATTTTCTAAAAACCGCATCAAAATCGGTACAGCCAAACGCCAGATAATCGCGGACAAACATACATACAAAAATCCAGGTCAAACTGAGAACCTCCTTTTTTTGAAGTCGGTTAAAAGTAGCATTTTTAATAATGTTTTTGGTTTTTTATAAGATGTTGTGTATACGTTTATCTTTGTATAGTAAAGTATTTAAAGTATATTTTATAGATTTTCTAAGGTTTCTAGATTGATGGAAATACACCCCTTGAAACTACCACAAAAACAAATTTTACCTACCAAAAAATAAAATAAAAGCTTCGATATAACTAATAATAAACATTACTACACCCCTAAGTCTCGGTATAGTTAACGGAGGCCGCAGGTCGCAGCGGCTAACGCCGTCTGCTGCTAGCTTAAGGGGATGTAATCCATGGTTACCTAATATTTTATTTCATCGTATTGTTTGGTTTATTATTTTATTTAGGTGAAGTTTATATCACTGATTACAAAATAACACATTAATTTGTTTTTAAAACTGGTATTGCCTTTTGCAACACACTAATCGTCATTATTATGGATTCTTAGCCATTACTATCTCTCTCTTTAGCCGTATTTCCTCATGACTGAGGGTTGTGGTCATTATATGGAATGAAACACACACAACGACTCTCTTTGCAATTTTAATGGAGTGGTTTGCCATTGCCTTCTCCATTTCACACACTAGCTGATTATCATCAACCAGAGTGCAGGTTTCCTCACGATGTTTTCCTTCACCGGAAGCAAGTGGTGGTCGATGAAAACTAACATGAGTCAGATTGGTATACAAAGCCATGTAGCCCGGGCAGGATTCGAACCTGGGATTTTGCATCCACAGGCGGGCGCCCCACCAGTCGGCCACCACCGTTTCAGCCATTACCATAAGTATTAAAAAATAGAATACTATTAGCCTGATGCGATTACCACCAGTAATTATTGTTTAAATCAAATATCACCTAATTTCTTTCGATATTTTTAACTTTGCACGCATTCCAGATGATTTAAAAAAAGGCTTCAAAATAAATCAGAAATAATCCAAAACGCGGCCCCTTAAGTTTGCGACAGTCTGCGTTCCTTTGTAGAAAGCCGCTTCTCGTAATAACTTTTTTGCGTTTTTGTGGAGTTGTTGTGACAATATGTCTATCTCTTTTTAGCTCTTTTAAGACGAAAGAGTGCAACCAATTTGTTAACAGTTTGACTTAAAATCTGTCGAGAATCCCAGACGACGCAAAGCCACTCCCCACTCGCCGCTCTTTCCCCTCAACCTTACGCAGATATCGACGTTACAAGAGACCATTCTCAACGGTTTTCATATAATTTTGTATCCGATATAACGTGTAGCTCGTCGCAGAGTAATCGAAAGACCAAAGTTTATGTAGTCTTCATTTTACTTCATGTTCCATTAGAAAAGTATACTTACTAAAATTCCACAAAATAATCGACTTCGTGAATTGTCAGCAGGCGAAACAAACGTTCAGAGTCTGTGACAAACTTAACATTGTAGTTGGATTCCTATGTAAATAAAGGTAACAAAGTCGTAAGTCGGAAGCGATAATTACTCCTTTGTTGATATGCACGTCTAGCTTTGATAACCGATAGCGATTTTTTTTTTCATTTCCAATCTAATTGTAAATCGCGCATCATCTATATCACACGCTTATCAATTATAATCCATTTCACAAATAATGTCATTTTATTAAACGTCGTGCGCGTTAATTTTATTTTGGAGTGTTAATTAAAAATAATTTAAAAAAATGGCGGAAGAAATGAATAATAAGAGACAAGAGATATTAGATGAAATAATAAATAGAAAAAAAATGGGTGATAAAAAATTTCACTCAGAAACATCGCTGCAACATTTTGACGACGACGCTAATAAGATCCAGAATGATCCAGAAGTTTTTGTTAGCAAAGATCCAGGGGTAAGTGCAGATTTTTTAATCTATCCGTGGACAAGAAAATTACGATTCGCATACATTACGTACGCACGCAAGTACGTAAGCACATTCTAAAATAGATTAAATTTACGATACCTAGCAATAATATTTTGTTTATAGATTTAATTGTTAATCGGTGTTTAACAACTTTATTTTTGTTTCAGTAACAAAAAGTAGTACGTATTTATACCTGTTCTAAGTATGAACCATATGACGTCTTAATTTTTAAAAGCGTAATTTATATAGGTACTTAGCGTTTTTATTTCTCAAGAATATTACTTAGATGCAAAATATCTATATGGTCATTCAATTTTCAAATTCGCTGACATTCATTATCCATTAATTATTTTCACAGGTGTTGAACACATCAGTTGGCAACGTATCTGAAGAGATTCCCGAACGCCGCCGGACTATGTCCCAACCCGGACCGTTATCCGGAAATTTGCAGACCGCCACCGCGGCACGCATGGCTAGAAGACGAGGGAACCGCGGCGTGGCCTACCTTGATGTAAGTGATGTCGCGGGATACGACCAATCACGAACCATGTCCCAGTCCGGACCATTATCCGGGAATTTGCAGACCGCCATCGCGGCACGCATGGCTAGAAAACGCGGTAACCTCGGCATGGCCTACCTTGATATAAGTGACGACACGAGATACGACCCATGTCGAAACATGTCCCAGCCCGGACCATTATCCGGGAATTTGCAGACCGCCACCGCGGCACGCATGGCTAGAAAACGCGGTAACCTCGGCATGGCCTACCTTGATGTAAGTGACGTCACGGGATATAACCCATCTCAAACAATGTCCCAGCCCGGATTATTATCCGGGAATTTGCAGACCGCCACCGCGGCACGCATTGCTAGAAAACGCGGTAACCTCGGCATGGCCTACCTTGATGTAAGTGACGTCACGGGATATAACCCATCTCAAACAATGTCCCAGCCCGGATTATTATCCGGGAATTTGCAGACCACCACCGCGGCACACATGGTTAGAAGACGCGGGAACCGCGGCGTAGCCTGCCTAAGTGTAAGTGACGTCACGGGATACGACCTATCTCGAATCATATCCCAGCCCAGACCATTATCCGGGAATTTGCAGACCGCCACCGAAGTACACATGGCTAGAAGACGCGGGAACCGCGGCGTGGCCTAACTCGACGTAAGTGTGTAACTTAAATTCCCAGTAGAAGAGAGAATCTCCTCTTTCTAAGGGTTCCCATATTGTAGCAATACGGGGCTTTGCCCCAGTTTTACTCCACCGCGATTAAGCGAAGAGGAACACAGGGCCCAAGGATTATGACCCGGGCTGATCGGGAATTGTTTTGGATGAGTTCGCCTTACAGAGGCCGTCTCGGATAGGTTCCCTGACGTTTCGATGCCGATCGATATCTGTGGACATAACAGAACAATAATCCAAGTTGTTGTTGTGTACGTTTGTATGTCAATCGATAATTTCGTCATCTGTGACTGTAAACCTATTTGGTGGTTTATGTATGGACATATTGGACATAATAAAACTAAACTGTGATTTTATTCATGAATAAAAAATTAATTGTTTAATTTTCATTATTAAAAATTAAGAAAAACGTGTTTTAAAGTTTGATAAACTTTCACATAATATTATGACAAGTTAAGATTTGTATAAATAAGAGTGATAAATAATAATAGTTGCAGCTGATAGTACTCGAATTAGTGACGTATTTTATTTTAATTCCGTGTTATTAACAACATTATCATCTTAATTTATGTAGTACAAAATCAAACCTATTAGTTTCAGTAAAAACTCGTTGAATATTTCATTATTAAATTTTAATAACCAAATTTTCAAATTTTAATAACAAAATTTTAATATCGTGTATTTTCACTTTAAACATTTTACTTCTATACTTTAATTTGGATAAAACAATTTTTTACAACAAAAATATTTATTATTATGATTAGCCATTTTTACTGTAGTCATTGGATTTACATTGGTGACTTAATCATAAAAATTGATAATGGTATTATTTATGCATAAATAAATTGCTCAATAATTACGAAATCACTATTAGTACCTATTTCTTATATATTAAATTGAAGTGACGATCCATATTTTATCAGTATTCTTCACTGCATCCTTGATAATAAAGCTAGATTCTATCTCAAAAAAATATCAAGAGTGTTCAAATTAAAGGTAAAAAATATTATCAATCAAATCCACGTCATGGACTTAAAGTAATTAATAATGATTATGATGAAGTAATAATCAGATTGTGTGTAAGTATCTATATAAAAATGTACTTACAAGAATTTTTGAGTTAAACGCAATAAATTAATTTCATCAAGTTTGATAAAACCGGACCATTGTCATATTTAGGAGAAAAAAATGGCAATATTGCAACAGGCTGTGTACCGTTTTTGGAGTAAATTTATTTTAAGCTTCGTCCCGTAGTTTAAACAGCGAATTCGTATATATGGAAGCAATGGGCTGTAATGACTTTTCCGTTGGAATAATGTGGACATGGTTCAGGTTTTGGTACCAATATTTTCCGTCCTATCATAAATCTTGTTTTATTTTTAGCAATTAGAAACACGGTAAAATCACTGAAGATAAAATTATTTTTCACATTCAATATTTTTGTAAACACCACTAAGTTTGATTTTAAATAACTCCACGTGAAAGTGACAAAAGTACTTCATAACATGTATTTAAAATCTTTTTATAAATAATTATCAGCAAAACGGATTATTGAATGTAATTATTTTATAACACCTCATAAAATTGTTGGAAATACCTTTTTCGATCTATTTTCACCAGCTACTTCCTTATTCATTATGTTTATAATGTAAATATTTATTTCAACTTACTCAAGTAATATAAGTATTTAGCAAAAGATATAAAGTACCTAGCTATAAGTTTAAGCACAGGGCGGGCGCTTCATAGAATCAGGGCGTCAAATATACCTACTACAACTACAAATGAAACTGCGTATGCGTGAACACGTCAGTAACACGTCAATGTGTGCGTTTTCATAGTCATAACGTCCCAATACATAAAAGAAAGGGGGGGAAGTGCGAGGGGTGCGGGGGGGTGCCATATTGCGGGAGGGGCAGGAAGTTTCCTTTCTGTACGTAGTACTTTATTAAGTCTGTGATATAAGGCTAGATGTTTAAAGAAATAATTTTATTATTTATATTTTTAAGTGTTAATATGAATAATAAAACTTAAAAGAATGAAACATAAGAAAATAAATACTAACTCAAATTTAGGTAGGTTCTTTAGAAAAATTATGACAATGGAAGTCAACAGAATAGTAACTCTTTATAGAGTGGCTTATTCATCAACCAAAAACCAATCAAGGCAGTTCTCTTTACAAAAATAAAAGTGAGAGGTTCGCTGTAAAGGCCCTCGCTGTTCCATAGCGTCGAGCGCGGCGCGGCCCGTGTTTGTGAGGCGGTTCACTCTCGCGCAGCGAACTGTAAACCTTTTGAGTCCAGCCGGCCGCGAGCCGCCCCCCCGCACCCCACACCTGCCCGCCCCGACCCTCCTGTAAATACCGGCCGCGAACACACCGTGCCGCCCCAACGCGATGCTAATGAAAATTCGATCTCTTTATTTTTTATCCCCACAGGGGCAGTTAACTCGACGCAATCGGAATGTTCATTAACACCTTTATAATCTATTCATTCATATTTATCAGAATAAACCGCTCGCCGATAAATGCCGCCGCAGGACTGAGGTAATTTTTCATAGTCATGCAAGTCGCTTTATCCATACGGTGATAATTTATAGCTACATATGGATATCGATTGATCAATGTAACACCATCATTTACATAGGTATACATATAATAATTCAATATATTGCAACGGGTTATTGACTTGATAAGACAGACTACACTACGACTATATTTGATTACTATATTTAATTCGTATCGCCCTACAAATTAACTACTTTTAATTTTTTCTATATGTTCTAGCCATATCTTTTTTTTAAATAACAGAAGTAGAACTTGGATAATTACCCTATAAAAATTCGGTTATATTTTGAATTCTGGAAAACTAATATGAAATATTAGGATTAGCTCACTGTCCACAGTTCGTAGCAGCGGTTGTAGAGGGCAAACAATGCCCTCTACGACTGACTGCTACATTTCCGTAGCAGCTACGAGCTCTTGCTACGAGCGACCCGTATGCTTGCACAATGCAACGACTCTTAATTTACTGTGATATTTTTATTTATTTATTTATACACACAGTAGTATAAGTAAAAGTATTTTCTATTGGATACCAAAGCTAACCCAACATTGATTTTCAAGATAATTGATTCATAAAATTAACACAGATTTAGATTAAGTTTTCCTTACTTAACTATCTATAATGTATTAAAAATTTATTTAAACAAACTCTTTTTTAACCAGATATCGCACTCGCGGTCTCTTACCCCTGAAAAATTTGCCACTACCACAGATAATATAATACTATGCTAGTACTACTACGCCACAAATGGCGTCTTATCTTGTTCGGTTACCAAAACAAAACTACCTGTGGCCTATAGGTACTTATGCCCACAATTTTCCACCGGAAAGACACGGTTATTTTTATGAAATCACACACCCACTCATATTGTTTGTCAATAACCGCTTGCTTATTGTTCGTGACTAATTATAATGAGTAATAGGTAATTTTTGTTACTATTATGTACTGCCTTACAAGTAAATAGTAAATAAAGAAATGAACTTACAATGAATTACTGAAAATTGAAATACTTTTTTAATGATAACGCAATAAAATATACTTATCGTTTTTGTCGTAACAAAATAATTAAAATCATAGAGTTGCAGTCTTCTTCACATACTATAAGTATGTAGTGACAATACACACTATATAGATCAAACAGCATCGATTGTTTCATGCGAAACTAGACATAGCCACTCTTGACCATAACCAGACTTTTTTAGTATCTCCTATCCAGTGTAATAGTTTTATGGGCTTGCGTTCGGAAGTTACTGCTAGTATAATTCTCATTCATTTTTATCTAACTGCTTCCGATGAATGAAAACATCGTGAGGAAACTTGTATACCAGATAGCTGACTGTTCAGGTTACTGTGTGTATGGGCGGATTAAAATAAATAAAAATATTAATTTTGACTTTAAATTTTGATCAACTCTAGCCCATTTATTTTTTCAAACCATACATTTTCTTCATTTTTTTTATGTCTACTGGCGCTAGATGGCGGTTGTCGCAAAATTATCTCAGGTGCCTTTAGGTAGCAGAAAAAATCTGACACCAGTTTAGTTATAAACTTATAACATATTCGATAAGAAATAATGGGGCCTATACTGAACAGTTTTTATCGGACCGTTACCTGCCTATTCGCCCATGGCTATAAAAAACTCGTGCAGGACACCGTAATGGGATTATAGTGAAATACAGGGTGGTGTCGATCGAGAGAAACAGGCGACTAATGAAGTTATTAATCCGATTTCGTACGGCTTTCGATGCTCGCGCGCTACTTTTTTGTTCGCTTGCACATATCGGAAATATGAGATTGCCAACTATCCTTCGGCCCTAAGCTGTGCCTGCCTGTATCGTGAAGTTAGTTTGAAATGGATCAAACGATAACACGAACTTCGTCACTTGCTTCGATTAATTTGGTGACACATCAAACTGATTACACGTTTTGTGTACCTAATCAGTTTATGATCTTTTACACAAAACGTTGTGTACTGTTTTTGATCTTAAACTATGAATTACGTAATGTCGAATTATCGTATTGGGAAGTCACTTAAAACTTTAATCAGTTGTAATGCTCGCCAGATAGTATGTTTGTAATAAATAAAATAATAATTTCAGGATATTATCAATTTCAGTTTCAATAAATTTCCTTCACTCAACACAATCTGTAGACATGTTGCCTGTTATAACTGAAATGTTTTCTCTCACCATTGATCTTTTTATTGTTTTTCTAACTGCGAATTTGTTTCAACTTGCCTAATCGATTTAAAAGTATTGACTGCAGGTTTATAAACATTTAATCATTTTAAAAACTATTTTTTTTACTTGTTTTCAGGATAGCCCCGATAAACAGCTACCACCCAAGCTGGTCCTTTCCAATGACAATTCTGGTACTACTACACCAATAGGTAAGATCTGAATTATATATTTGTTTTGGTACCTATTTCAATATAGTAAGTGCTCATCGAATAACACATTTCTGAATTTCAGGTGACAAGAATTTCAGCCCGCTACAAAATGGCAGCTACAGAAATGGCGATCTTAAATCACTTAGTAAGTAAATAAAAGCAAAAGAAAATTAATAACATACATATGTAAAACAAAATCTTGGTCTTGAATTTTTCCAATGATTCGTCTTTCAATTGATTTGGATTCAATTTATTCAAAAATGCTCTAAAGTTAAAATAAACCAAGGTTATAGGTATTATCATATGATTTTCAGAAATCAGAAATGTTTATTTGCCAGAAAACAAAAGATGATACAGAAAAATAGTTTCATGTCTTCTGTCTTCAAGCAGACATGCAATACCAATATAATTTCTTAATTTCACTCTAGAAATTATGTCACATAAAATGACCATGTCGTAGTGTCTCGATAAAGAAGTCTAGTCTCCCGATGACCACACAAGAAACGGATCCACGAAAGTTGTTTTTCACAAAACTCTACTTAAATTAGTAAATACCTAATAAGTACTTATACAATAGTAAATACATAATAATTCGACGAGCTAGTAAATGGTATTCTATAAAATATTTATATAACTTAATAATTATCAATATTAACGTAGTAACGTAGTACAATAGTGTGATTTGATTTTAATATATGTTGCCTCAGGCTAGCTTCCGTGGGAATAACAGGACAACTAATTTTTACTGTTTTATAGATAGATAAAGCGTGAAAGACTACGCTGGATAAAATATGTTTTAGGATTGTCATACATTGTAGTCAATGTATGACAATGATTATCTTAACGATATTCCCATTATATGACGCCTTTTAAATTGATATGACAAGAAAAATTGTCCAAAAGTCAAACAAATTATCTAATCGATAGATTTGAGTTTTTGCATTGATGGCACTTCTAAATTTATCAACAGTATAATCAAAACTGACTCATCCAATAATATAACTTATCTAAGTCTTGGTATATCAGCCTTTATTTGGTAAAACATTTAGTAAACAATCATGCCACTATATACTAAGATGGTTGCACAGGATGCCAATAAAGGTATATTTTATGTCATATTATAAATGTAATATATTTATATTGAATCATATTATTTATTATGTCATATTATTTAATCATTAATTTTTTTAAACTTCTGTATTTTATTTTCTTTTGGATTTTTTTTTGTTTTTGCCTCATGTACTTCATTTAGTTTTACGACTATTAAGTAGTACATATTTATCTATTATTACTAACTTCGAGTAACAAGGATTTTTGTTTCCAGATAGTTACCGCCTGTATACGCCCGCGAGCGACCGCGGAGGGGGGACGCCGCGCAAGCGTTCGGTAGTAACCATGGATGCGCAGTCCATCCGCTCTGTCGAGACTCATGCGCCGCCCCCCACGCATCCTAAGGAGAACAGCAAGCAGACTAAGTAAGATCCACATTTCAGTGTAGTACAGATACAGCATCACGTTTTTATCCCTTACAGGGCAGTCAGAGTAAGGTCGGACCCGTGCTTCACCTAGGTTTTCCACTTGGGTGGAGCACGGGACTCTTTGAATCCCCGTGACAATGACTAGCAATGAGTTGTGTGACTCAAAGGTCACGCTTAGCTGAATCGGGGGCTAGTGGAATTTACATTAGACAGACAAGATTCTTAGTACATCACCTATGAAAAGAATCCCAATAGACATGTCGAAGACGAGTTTGAGTCATATTTTATTGAACTGTTTAAAAATATACCAGTTTCAGCCAATCCAGAATAGTTTGCATAGCATTGGATGATATCGACAAGATTAGCAATATAATTACTTAGTGAAATAAAAGATATTTTACCCTCGGCATCGCCCGCGTGAGTTTTGTTTTTCACCAATGTCACCCTCGCAGAGGAGTAATTTTCAAAAACACTTTCTTAGTTTTCACTTAAGTACGAGCGGTACTTATCGACCGAGCGAGCGCAGCGAGCGAAGCGTCTCAGTTTCCACTAGCCGAAAATTCTTTTGTCTGTCCGGATGTTATCGCCTACAGGTCGCATTTCTGAACCGATTCTCATGAAATTTTGTAAGCAGGTTCGGTAATTTTATAGAATTTTTTAGTCGAGCCAGTTTTTCGAAATTTTAAAAAATGGCCGAAATATATAAAAAAAACCTCATATCTCAGCTATTTAAAAAATAATTCAAAAATGTCATTAGACATTTTTGTTATTCTTATTATGACGCATTTTTTTTGTTTGAACAACATAGTAAAATTCAATAAAACCGCTATAAATCCATATGTTATAAATTCTCATACGATAGTTCACAAAAAAATCAATAGATGGCGCAGCAAAGCTTTTAATACTCGCAAAATCGCTAATACGTTTACAAGAGTGACTTGATTTATTTATTAAATAAAATTAAATGGTTCTTAAAAATCATATGGCTTTTTTTGTCTTGCTTGGCTTTGAATTGTGTGTATTTATTTGGTTAATGGTATTGTATTGTGGATTGCTTTGCATGGTAGAATTATCTTGAACACTTGAAATAAATCTGATATCAAAAAACTTCATTGTATGATTAGAATCCTATTATAAAAAAAAAGTAATATATATATTACCTACATACCTACTAATCAGAGAGATTCGATTTCAAATTGAACTTTCTTTTTTGAACTTCAATTTTGTTGCGCAAATAACATATACATACATATAACCAATAGGTACCGACGACCTCCGTGGCCTAATGGGTTCGATCCCCGGTCGGGTCAAGATGGAAAATAATCTTTTACAGATTGACGTGGGTTTTGGATATTTATGTATATATGTATTTGTTATAAAATATAGTATTGTTAAATTAACATCCCGTAAAGTCTTGAACTTACGTTGGGGCTAACTCAATCTGTGTGATTTGTCCGTCTATATTTATTATTATATTATTATTTATATTATTTGAGGCAAAAAAGGCAGGTTTCAGTATTTTTTTTAGTGGTATTGACCAACCACAAGGACATCTTTGGGCTTATGGGTAAAATATGAGAACTTTTTACTTTCTTTCCAGCATTGGTAGGTTGGTTTCAAAACTCTTTTTAGCCAGGGACACGGTAAAATATCGGTTATTTCGTGGAAGGGCTCGCGAGGTCTACTGTTCTGACAGAACCACTAGTATTAATTCTGTGACTTAAGCTATACAAAGTACCTGTCCGCTAAAATTTTTCGTTGATACGAATTAATCAGCATTCAATTTTATTTACTTAAGAGATAGTTATAGTTTTCTGAAATACTTACCTAGTTATATATTTTTTTTATTTCATTTCAGAAAATATTTGTCCCTGATAGCAAGCTGTATGTACGCAATACTGTTAGTTACAGTAGGATTCATGATATATCTTGCAGATAGCTTCTTGGAAACGGATCCAGCTGTGGTATATTAAGTTTTCTGATAATATGTTCTTGTTTTATTTCATGTGTTAAATTAATTATAACTATACTAAACATTTATATTTTCATTTCAGTACTATTCCCTTATACTCTGTTCCATTGGACTTATCTATCATATTTATTTATTAATAGATATTGGACGCTATAAGAGTAGAGCATTGAAAAACCAACAAATAAAAGCTTTAAACGAAGAAAAGTTAGCCGATTTCTATAGGATTCAGGAGGTAAGTTTATAATATAACTACTTACTATGTAACTACTTACTCCAATTTTGTAATTCGGATGATAAAATCTTGTTTATAATCTTGATAAATTATTGAAATATTATTGTACCTAATGGTTTTGTAGGACGAATACGATATCAACTCGCCTGAAGACAGGCCCGAGCCGTACCGAGGCATTGCGCTGCCGCAGCTGCTGCCACTGAGCCACGACTACTGCTTCAGCCAGGGCAGGCACTCTGGCAGTTTCTATCTGAAGTTAGGTGCTGCTGGTCAGTATCTTTTTATTAAATTACATTAACTCGCCAGAAGACAGGCCCGAGCCGTACCGAGGCATTGCGCTGCCGTAGCTGCTGCCACTGAGCCACGACTACTGCTTCAGCCAGGGCAGGCACTCTGGCAGCTTCTATCTGAAGTTAGGTGCTGCCGGTCAGTATCTTTTTATTAAATTACATCAACTCACCTGAAGACAGGCCCGAGCCGTACCGAGGCATTGCGCTGCCGCAGCTGCTACCACTGAGCCACGACTACAGCTTCAGCCAGGGCAGGCAGCTTTTATCTAAAGCTCGGTGATACCACAGTTTAATAAGACATACAGTTGTCCATCGGCCTTAATGATAACGGTCACGCCGCCAGCGTGATCCGACACAGCAGTGTCAGGGTTGTCACAAAAGTGCATGTACTTTTATTATTATTTAAAATAGAGGAGACGGGTGCGAGTGGTGAGACGCCATTTGAATTTTTGTTGATTGTGTTTTTTTAACCCACTTAAGCCTGAAACTTTTTACTTGCTTGGATGTTTATGATTTTTACATATGTTACTGTCTGCCATCTTCTCAAGCTAGCAAAAATATTTAAAAAAATATTCAACTATCGGAAAAGCGGGAAATAGGCGTCCTTTTAAACGAACGCTAGCTTTATATACTACTTTGCACTGCCTAAATATTTTGTTTATTTAGTGGGTAAATAGTACGCAAAACAACAGTTTTATGCTAGAAAGTATATTTATTACTATATATATGTTGCCCCGCGGCTCCGCCCGTGGAAAAAGAAGTCTTTAAAAAGTACCTTGTGTGTTTTTGACACATAATTTGACCCCTTATTTCAGGCTCTTGGAGGTTGATTTTTGAGAGAAAAAGCAACCCATGTTTGACCCCGGGTCTTCAACTACTTATATCCGTACCAAATTTCATCATAATCGGTACAGTGGCTTAGCCTTGAAAGCGTAACAGACAGGCAGACTCGCATTTATAATATTAGTATGGAAGTATGGGTTAGCATTCCGCAATCTAATAAATTTTGTCAATACATATATATCCTAGGTATTATATAACATACCCTAGGTATTATATAACATACCCTAGGTATTATATAACATACCCTAGGTATTATATAACTACCATAACTATCTGAGACCAATAAATAAAAGAATTCCAAGGAACATTTCATCTTGCTATGCAACACATTACCTTCTTTGTTTTTGGGTAGCATAGACGGAGATTGGAAAATTATTTCAGTAATATCATCATCAAATAAACAATTAAAAAAGTACATATAGTTGGGGCTGTGAATTTTCAGTTGTATGGAGGTGGTCACATTACATCCTACGATGGTGATTTTTATAAACTACATAGATTATGATATTACAACTGCAAATTTAAGTGTAAAAAAAAAATCACCACCGCCGTTTTTTTTAAACGCTATTATAAGACTCATATTGTTATAACTCTCAAACAAAAAATCCTACCAGGGTGATTTTTTGTTACATGTTTCCTTACGAATAATAAAAGCTTGATTTAAAAAATCACCAATAAATAACAATCCGAAATGGATTTTTTAATGAGTTGTAATTTTTATACTTTAAAAACATCCTGTACAAAAACAAAAAATCCAGCAATGGTGACTTTTATATATTATTCGTATACGATTGTAATGAACCAGATCCTCAATTTTTATAAGGGTGACTACAACAGTTTTTTTTTATTAACTTTTAATTTTTTTTTTTTAATTCTACTGTCGAGAAAATTGTATATTCGTACGTAATGTGAATTATTCAATCTTTATTTTAAAAAACGACTCATGTTTATGAACCCGATTTCCTGTAATTAAATAAAAACCATATTGACATTTATAACGTTAAAAATACATTTTATGACTGGAAAGCCTTATTATAAACCGGCCAACTTTTATTTACAGGTAAATGAAGTCTTATTAATTAATTGTGAACAGTAATCTCTATTGCAAACTTTTTTGTTTACGAGCAATTCAGTATAGTTTATTTATCCCTCCCATTTCATATCGGATCATCAAAATTCTTTTTTATTTTTTTATGGATGTCTAAAAACATCAAAATAATGTTTAGTAGGTATAAGAATCATGGTTGTAGGAATTTTTCGGTAAAAAAAATTTAAATGCCCCGCCTAATAGGGTCTTGGGTCTTTATTAGTTGCAGGTTGTATGTCTCGTGCAATCCATTTATACAGTTTATTTTTCGGCACCACTGTTGTTTGGCAGCCTGAAGATGAGACTGGCGAAGACACATTCTGAGAAGAATCTAATGAAGAAGTACCTGCTAATCTCATGTTCTTGAAGTCGCCTTCGCTTAGTCAATTGAGCCAATGTCAGCTCGTCGTTACTACCACTATACTAGATAACTCACGAAAATGAACGTTTGCTGGTGCATGTAGCTGAGATCCTGGCAAGTTGTGCATAAAGACAAAGTCAAAGTCAATTTTTTTTATTCATATTGGCTTAAGAATAGCACTTATAAATCGTCACTTTCTTGTTTTTTAGTTAGTTGACGTCATAAAATTACTTAAAGCTAAGTTTACCACCGCCTCCAAAGCGCAAGTGGAGAAGAGGCGGCGCAACAAACTCCACTGCTGCATTTTCATTTCCAAAGACGTCACCACCTGGCGAAGACACATTCTGAGAAGAATCTAATGAAGAAGTACCTGCTAATCTCATGTTCTTGAAGTCGCCTTCGCTTAGTCAATTGAGCCAATGTCAGCTCGTCGTTACTACCACTATACTAGATAACTCACGAAAATGAACGTTTGCTGGTGCATGTAGCTGAGATCCTGGCAAGTTGTGCATAAAGACAAAGTCAAAGTCAATTTTTTTTATTCATATTGGCTTAAGAATAGCACTTATAAATCGTCACTTTCTTGTTTTTTAGTTAGTTGACGTCATAAAATTACTTAAAGCTAAGTTTACCACCGCCTCCAAAGCGCAAGTGGAGAAGAGGCGGCGCAACAAACTCCACTGCTGCATTTTCATTTCCAAAGACGTCACCACAGATTACTAAAAACTATACAGATGGAAAGCTTCCTAAGAGATGACAAAATTCATACCTATTCTTATAGGGCTGTCACTTGGTTATTGAAAAAAACATTATTTCTATTTTTAGTATATTGATAGAAAAACAGTTTAACATTGAAAGTTGTACTTAGTCACTTAAGTTGTACTACGGAGTATTTCGAGGCGAATAGCGAAAACTCCATGCAAATTGGATTAGTAGTTTTTGAAAAATCACAAAAACGTTTTTGGAAGGGAGGTGCCTATATTCTTCTCCAAGATCCAATCTATATCTCTATACCTTATTGCTTTTATTGAAATCCTTTTAGCCGCTCAGGCACATAGGGTAATTAGTCACCTATATAGGTACCTATGTATATAAGTCAATCATCTGGGACATAAATCTCGTATTATATAAAACAAGCTTTTGCCCACGGCTTCACCCGCGTGAATTTCCCACGGGAACAGTGCTTTTTCTCGGAATGAAAGGTAGGTAGTGCCCTATGTCCTGCTTAGTACTATTATCTAACTATATCTATTTTTGCGAAATTTCAGGAAGATTGGTTCAGTAGATAAAGCGTGAAGAAGTAACCAACAAATAAACTCACTTTCGCAATATTAGTTAGGATATGCTAGGTACTATGTTTATACATATACCTACCTGTGTCAATCCGCGGGAAAAGATACCTACCTATTGATTTGTATTGTTGTTGGCACTTACGATACGAAATTATTGTTATACTAGCCGCGTCCTGGAGCCTCGATCCCGTGGACAGTTTTTTTTATGTTTTATGTGATTATTTAAGCAAACAGTGCAATTTTTTAATAATGAAAAATAAATACAATGTTAGTATCTATTTTATAGACTCTGATACGTGTCAGTATTTTTCCTTAACTTCACATAGATAACACTGGTGTCATATTGATTTAACCATTTTGTTTACTATTTTAAACACAAAACGACACGGCCGAAAAAGGAACAAATCAGGAACGCTGCGCGAACCCACGACTGCGCGAGCCCTGACATTTCGCACCCCGCCGAGTGGCGCCGAGCCGGTTTGAACCGGTTTGGCACTGTACGTGACAGTGCGTGTGTGCGTAAGCACCTCGCGCGTTCAAGCTTGTAGTAGTGTACTTATTTGAAGCGCTTGTATGAAGCTTTCCCTCTGTACCCTTTTAACTACTTTGTGACGTCACTTTACAATATATGTCTTACAATTAAATAACTGTTAAATAAAGACGACATTTTCATCACTAAAATTCTGATCTGTTACATTAGCGTTACCGTTTTCTGGTGGTAAAATAATAATCATGTCGGGTATAGGTTGATCATCACCTTTTTCTAGTTTAGTAGAGTGTCAGGCTCTTGTAACAACAAATTTATTTTTGTAGATACTTTAGTTGCATTGGTAGGATATTAGGCTATTGGTCGTTATAAAGGACGTGAAGTTTATTCATCAAAAAACAATATTTGTAATTTGAAATATGACAATTTTTTAATTTTCAATTATTGTGTACATACTTATCTAACTTATATTCACATTATTTCAGTATTATAGTACCTGGAGTGGCAGTCGTGTAGAATAGACTGACTCCTTTTTTATGCGGAATGTAGGACCTTGAGATATACCTAAGGCTTGGATAAGCATTCGGTTAAAACGGCCTATATGTGGATATATGAAGGGGTAGAAGTTTCAGCAATTCGGCAACTCGACAGGGGCTTGATAATCGCTTACCTTGCTCGCTTGCTGATGATTTCTCCTGGTGATCACCAGATTTCTTCTGGACACAAGTGGCTCCTTCGGAAGATACTGGTTCTGCGGCGAATTTCAAAACGGCGCGCGCGCGGGCCATAGAGGCGCTGGACACACGCAATCTCAATGATGTACGGATCGAAACTGGAATGCAATCACTGTCGATGCTTCCGGGAGGGCGAGTCGATTCTATCTCGCTCCCTCATTTGCCCGCAAAGGGGACAGCGATATCAAGTTGTCTTGTCACCGAATCGGAGAGAAAAAAAGGAAATTATAAAAAAATTAGAGGCTGAAGGCCTCAACATAGCTCCCCGCCTTGAAAGGTCCAGAGCTTTCAAATTAAAATATAGACAAGAAGCTAGGTGGATAGACTAGATAAGATAAGATAGATTAAGCTAGGAGGATAGATTGGAGGTAATAGCGGTCTGAGAATATCAGCGAATCGATATCTACGGTAGAAATTATGAGTAAATAAGCGGTTTAATTAAATTGCGGTTTGATTAAATTGCGGTTGATTAAATTGCGGTTTGATTAAGTTGCGGTTGATTATTGGGTAGGCAAAGGATACAGCTTTGTGACAGGACGCTTATATGTGCCTGACACAGTCTTGACTAAAGCCACACGAATTATACCATCCGATCCAGGAAACACCTCCTTTATGACACCCAATGGCCAAGTCAAGGGCGGTACGTTATCTTGACCCAAGAGAACGACAGTGCCTATCTCTATGGGACGATCGTGAGTGCACCATTTCTGACGGACTTGCAGCGTATGCAGGTATTCAATACGCCATTTTTTCCAATATGATAACACGAGTTGATCCAAAAGTTTTTTACGCTTTGTCAAATTCATACTTTCCTCTGTCAATTCAGAAGAAGGTAAATAAGTAATGGGACTGGACATTAAAAAATGAGCCGGCGTGAGAACGTCAGGATGCGGATCAGATGATAAAACACTAAGAATAGGCTGACGAAGCCAGGACGGGCCGTTATAATATAAGGAATGTACAATTAACTCCGAAGGCAGCGTGCCACGTGAAAGACAATCGCTAGGATTCTCTTTCCCTGATACGTGATTAAAACAAGCGGCAGGTAAATTTTCCTGAATTTTTGCAATGCGGTTGCTAACAAATATAGACCACCTATGAGGGGCAGAATGGATCCACGAGAGCGCAATAGTGGAATCCGAAAACGCATAAGTACCGGCAATCGGAATGCGGGCAGAAAGCTTCTCTCTGACAACCTTAACAAGCTTAGACAGCAACAAAGCAGCAACGAGTTCTAATCGAGCTAGTGTTGTTACTTTAGCGGGGGAAACCTTGGATTTCGCACAAAGAAGGCGGACCGTTATATTACCTTGAGTATCAGAAATGTGTAAATATACACAGCAACCATAGCCACTAAAGCTAGCATCACAAAAGGCCACAATGTTTACGACAGATTCTGCAAAAACTCCAACATGACGTGGGATTTTAAGAGCAGATAGTGAGGGAAAATCCCGTGCTAACGCAGTGAAGCGGTCTATGATTGGCTGCGGAGGTACCTCATCCCAATCTATCTTGGCTAACCAAAGTTCTTTAATAAGTATTTTAGCGTACAAAACGACTGGCGCTACAAGGCCAAGTACGTCGAATAAGCGAGCAATTAATGATAAAATGGTGCGTTTTGTACATTGTAGTGATAACTACAGAATTATTTTGAACTCCTAACTGGTCCACCTTGCATGTCACATTTTAGGTGAAATAGTTGATATATTGGGATACTATTCCTATGGCGTATTACCTGCATGATAGGCTCTCGACGCACCACAATAGCAGGCATTCAAATCCATTAGTTTCCAGACAAATTGAATGGGAAAGTGACACACCGGTACACAAATCTCATATGTTGTTTTTACAATACTTATTAAGAAGCCAGGGAGACCCGCACATTAAAACGTTCTTTGAGTCACGCCGAAACCATTGGTAGCAATAACTCGACGCGATTTTGCGTACTTACGGAATTATATCGAAAATTAAACATTCATAACAAAACATTCCATGATTAAATTAGTCTGTCAACAAGATCTGCAGAGTTGGACGTCTGACATTGACAGCTGGTGACACACGTTCCGTCTTGGGTCCTAACAAACCTTTCTTATCATAAAAAAATAAGAAATCATGGTAGGATTGTTGTAGAATTTTAATTATTCTCCTTTAATATCGTCGACTTAGATGATTATAATATTCAACGAACAAATATCTTGTTTAAACATTAGTTCTTTTAAAGAATATTAAAAAGTTGGTTTGACGTGCGTTCGAATTAAGCGAAACGGAGCGCGACAAAACGGAATGTCAAATCGAGTCTAGAGGATTCGTGCTCTTCCTGGGTGGCCGCCACGACATGTAACATGGCTTGAGCAATTATTAATTTTTTGGGGTTTTCCCACTTTCGCCGCCCTCGGCTCCCCACCATGGGACTATAGTTTAACCTTTAGCTTTTAAATCCGCGATACGCGCAAGGACACAGGGGATATTCGCCGCCATGAAGTTGCCGGGAACATGAGCTGTTGAGATCCACGTGCCCGTCCGGCCATATGAGTTGACGTTTCCTGGAGTGTACCGCATGCCACGGCGCAGGCCCCGTCGTCGGCGACCCCAAGGCGCAACACACGGATCCTAACCTTATTTCCAAAGGCCGCATCGCCGCCTCCGATCCGATGTCCCCGTAGTGGCTCAGCGCAAACCTCGGAAGGTCCAGCCAGCGTCTACTATCTCGCATACAACGGAGCGTCGCAGGAGCGCCGCGCCGCTTTGATGACGCGACCAGCACCAGTGCTCGAACCCAACGGATCATAATGGTGAACGGGACAATATTCTAAGTGCGCGCAGACGTTTGTGTGCGGACCTGGCCAGGTACCCTATATTTGGTTTATGTTAATTTTAACTTTTTATTGCGGCAAAGACTTAACAAATTTTGGTATTGGTATAACTGTGCCCGCCTTCAGCGGCTATTGTGTTTATGGAATAAAATGCTATATTCTGTCCCAACCATATTGTATTAATGATATCACCCTGCCCGTGACTCCCAGAACTTAAGGCTTAATAGACAAGAGGTCCTTGTACTTCAAAAGTACGAGGCTCTATCCTGAGCATTACATCCGGCTCTCTCTAAAGTAAGTGTTCGTGTATAATCGCACTGCGCAGGGATATTGCCCGTCTTCGCCTCAAACAGTTGGAGACCCCTGCGCACACCACCCCAACATACACTTTTTATTTTTTTTATTTTTTATACACGACAATGGCGCCCGAACTAATATATTTTCGAGCCTTTGAGTCCTGTGAGAGTGGCAGTTTTTTCTAAAAAATAGTTTTTAAATTTTTTAAACTCGCTCACTTGTTATTTTGAAATTTTGGTGATATCATTGACTGTAAAGTTATTATACTTTAGTGTTTGTTAGGTTTATATGCGACAGGGTTGTAAGCATACATTTAATACAATTCATAGTAATTATTATAACATTACTAAATAATATTATAATTAATAATATAATAATTAATATTTTATTTGGGCTTCGCTATGAATAAAAAGCATAGCGCTCAGCCATAATTCCTATTTAATCTCAATTTGAGAGCTAATTTATTTTTATTGACAGGGAGTAACCTGTATCTATTTAGAAATTTATCAATTATTATAACCTATTACATACCCTGACACATATAACCTCACATTTTTGTCAACATGTCGGACGGCGAAAGGGAAGAGCAATATCACGAAGTAAGTGGGGAGGCAAACAAACCACCTACCACTACTACTTCCTCATTTGTTAATACACGACCGCGGGGAGGTGCAATTGACACCCACCCACCCGGCCCTTCCACACTTAAAGCGTTACAACCCACATTCTCTCAACTAGGAGCTCCCGGTTTAGTACGTCAAGCCAACTCAATGGGTAGGACTACCTATGTTACGGAGACTAGGGAAGATGACGGACGCGTTACTCACATATTAAAGGAGGACCATTTGAGGTCGTGGAATTTAAAATTTTCTGGTGACTCAGACGTCACAGATTTTTTTCTTAGAATTGATGATTTTAGGCGTAGTCGGAATACTTCAGAACATAAAGTACTGAAATGTTTTTTTGATTTATTTAGTGGTAGCTATCTTTGAATAGCATTATTAATGTTGCCACCGGGCACACACCATTTTTGTTAGCTAAAGGTCGGGAGATAATGACGGATGGCATGTTGCCGAAAAGAGGCGGCATTCCAAATTCGTTAATACCTTCAAATGACCAGTCGTTCAGCTCACTTCTTCTCCGCTAAACTAGCACCGCGCTTTGTGATGTAAAGTTGTCAGGAAGCATTCGGATGTTGTTTACGACCTTCAGGAGATAGAAACCGGTAAAGTTGGAAAATATCATGTCAAGGACATAATAAAAGTCTCACAAGGTGTGTCCCCTAGCTAGCAACTTTCTTATTTTGAACTTTGTTATTTTGGATTGGTATAACCAATTAGAGGCCTCATTTTTCACATATGACATGACTCACAGGTGAAATTTTTTTGTCAAGCGTTTTCATGAAAACCAATTTCTTTTGTAACTACACACTCTAGGCGCCAGAGTAAACATAAGGATATGGATTAATACTCCTTAATTTTTGAGAAAAAAAGGAAAATAAGTTTTTTCCCTTATACAATGTCAGCCCAACGGCTATACATTTTAAATGTCTATTTATGTGAGATCTCTCCATTGGTTTAAAGACTTTATTAGGTTTACAATTTAATTACTAACTAGTAAACTATGTAGGAATGCTAGATTACATATATTTTAATTAAATCTCAAATAGTTTTTCTTATTATACATAAGTAAGAACTATATTACTTTAGATAATTCTTTATTATTAGTATGCTACTTGCGATTATCTCATTAGAAATCCAAGTATAATTTTTTTAATGAAGGGGAATTGCAGCGGTCTGGCCAGACGCTGTATTCCTGACACTCAACATAAATTGAGCTAGTTTTAGAACTCTAGAACATACATTTTAGTTTAATATATGAAATAGCATGAGTTAGTTTCATATATAGCTGATAGTTTGATATTTAGAAATATTTTGCCGTAGGATAGGTGAATGTTTTCTCCGGTTACCCCGGCTGTTTCGGCTAAATACGACTTAACCTCTTTGCCGAAAAGGGGGGTATTGTAGTGATAACTACAGAATTATTTTGAACTCCTAACTGGTCCACCTTGCATGTCACATTTTAGGTGAAATAGTTGATATATTGGGATACTATTCCTATGGCGTATTACCTGCATGATAGGCTCTCGACGCACCACAATAGCAGGCATTCAAATCCATTAGTTTCCAGACAAATTGAATGGGAAAGTGACACACCGGTACACAAATCTCATATGTTGTTTTTACAATACTTATTAAGAAGCCAGGGAGACCCGCACATTAAAACGTTCTTTGAGTCACGCCGAAACCATTGGTAGCAATAACTCGACGCGATTTTGCGTACTTACGGAATTATATCGAAAATTAAACATTCATAACAAAACATTCCATGATTAAATTAGTCTGTCAACAAGATCTGCAGAGTTGGACGTCTGACATTGACAGCTGGTGACACACGTTCCGTCTTGGGTCCTAACAAACCTTTCTTATCATAAAAAAATAAGAAATCATGGTAGGATTGTTGTAGAATTTTAATTATTCTCCTTTAATATCGTCGACTTAGATGATTATAATATTCAACGAACAAATATCTTGTTTAAACATTAGTTCTTTTAAAGAATATTAAAAAGTTGGTTTGACGTGCGTTCGAATTAAGCGAAACGGAGCGCGACAAAACGGAATGTCAAATCGAGTCTAGAGGATTCGTGCTCTTCCTGGGTGGCCGCCACGACATGTAACATGGCTTGAGCAATTATTAATTTTTTAGGGTTTTTTCACTTTCGCCGCCCTCGGCTCCCCACCATGGGACTATAGTTTAACCTTTAGCTTTTAAATCCGCGATACGCGCAAGGACACAGGGGATATTCGCCGCCATGAAGTTGCCGGGAACATGAGCTGTTGAGATCCACGTGCCCGTCCGGCCATATGAGTTGACGTTTCCTGGAGTGTACCGCATGCCACGGCGCAGGCCCCGTCGTCGGCGACCCCAAGGCGCAACACACGGATCCTAACCTTATTTCCAAAGGCCGCATCGCCGCCTCCGATCCGATGTCCCCGTAGTGGCTCAGCGCAAACCTCGGAAGGTCCAGCCAGCGTCTACTATCTCGCATACAACGGAGCGTCGCAGGAGCGCCGCGCCGCTTTGATGACGCGACCAGCACCAGTGCTCGAACCCAACGGATCATAATGGTGAACGGGACAATGTTCTAAGTGCGCGCAGACGTTTGTGTGCGGACCTGGCCAGGTACCCTATATTTGGTTTATGTTAATTTTAACTTTTTATTGCGGCAAAGACTTAACAAATTTTGGTATTGGTATAACTGTGCCCGCCTTCAGCGGCTATTGTGTTTATGGAATAAAATGCTATATTCTGTCCCAACCATATTGTATTAATGATATCACCCTGCCCGTGACTTCCAGAACTTAAGGCTTAATAGACAAGAGGTCCTTGTACTTCAAAAGTACGAGGCTCTATCCTGAGCATTACATCCGGCTCTCTCTAAAGTAAGTGTTCGTGTATAATCGCACTGCGCAGGGATATTGCCCGTCTTCGCCTCAAACAGTTGGAGACCCCTGCGCACACCACCCCAACATACACTTTTTATTTTTTTTTTATTTTTTATACACGACAACATTTACTGTCCACTGGGCTGGTTGTCAAAGAAAAAGTATCTTCAGCGGGCTCCCAGGTTAAACCAAGGATTTTAAAATTGTTAATATTGTTATCCATACTAGAAAAATTAACTGATAA
Organism: Ephestia elutella; assembly: GCA_018467065.1. NCBI lineage: Eukaryota > Metazoa > Arthropoda > Insecta > Lepidoptera > Pyralidae > Ephestia > Ephestia elutella. The sequence goes on along the minus strand of CM031576.1, from coordinate 9,032,562 downwards.
GCGGTGAGACGCAGGGAGGGTCTCTAACAAAGCGGGTGAATTGCTGGCCCATTTGACAAGGTCGAAGGAACCTAATTTAAATAAATCAATTAAGTTGTGTGACAACTTTATAGCGGTTTGTTCATCAGGAACAGAATAAACATAATCATCCATATAAAACTGGGTTTCTACCAATTTGGATGCGTCCGGAAAGCGGTCGCTATGCTCACACGCCAGATGGCGTAGTGTGCGCATGGCTAAATAAGGACTAGACGCCAACCCAAAAGGCACGCGGTTGAAATTAAAGGTGCGAATAGGCTCATCCCTATTGAAGCGGAATAAAATTCGCAAGTATTCGCGGTGATGCGGATTAACACCGATTCTTAAAAACATCTGTTTAATATCTGCGGTCATAGCTATGGGAAACGTACGAAAATCAAGTAATAACAAAAATAAGTCGGCCTGTAAATTCGGTCCGACATGTAAAATGTCATTGAGTGACAACCCTGAGTGCGTCTTAGCGCTGGCGTCCAAAACCACACGAATACTATCTTTGTCGGGCCTAATGACCGCATGGTGCGGTATGTAATAGCCCTGTTCTGTTAATTCAGAATCAGGTACTTCCGATAAATAACCCTGAGATATATAGTCGGTGATGGTTTTATTATAATTTTCGCGTAGGGTTGGTACGTGCGCAAATTTACGCTCGAGGGCCAACAGGCGGCAGTGGGCTGCTGCACGAGAATTGCCCAACTCAGAGGGGTTCCGCGAAAAAGGTAGGTCAACAAAATACCTACTGTCTTTAAACGTGACGGAAGAACAAAAAATATCTTCGCACTCTTTTTCGGATGGACTAATAAGCCGTGAAAATGGTACTTCCTCCAATTCAAAGAACTTCTGTAAACCCGACTCAATGTCAGTATTAGTCAGCGCGGTAAACGAGGAAGACTGAGAAAACGAGTCACAATGACCTGCCGCACCTCCCATCAGTACGTAACCGAAGCTAGTCAGGACAGCTGGGGGCGCTACTGCCCGACTCAATCATATTACCTAAATAAATATATGGAAAAAGTTGCGCGCCGAGAATAATGTCAATATTTCCCGGCACATTCCAAGTTAAATCGGCTAGTGGTAATTTATTTATATATGACATGTCGTCATTTAATTCAATATAATTCGCGGGTAACTTACCTGTGATGCAATCTACCACTAACGCATGAATATAATATTTATCTTCGGGGTTAACGCGCGATTCTATTGTTATATGTATATAACCATGCACTAGCTGCGTGGACATTCCAACACCCTGTAACGATGAGTTATGTAGCTTAACTATAGGTAAGTTCAAGCGCTTACAACAATTCAAAGTTATTAAATTATTCTGAGACGCACTATCTATCAAACACCTAACCACAATTTTGTCATGACCATTGTTGTGAGTCGCATACACTTGAGCCGTCGACAATAAAACATAATTTGAATTCCGCATTCCTGTGTTTAACGTCACAGAAGTTATATTTTCTACTGATGGCGAGGGCTGGGCGCGCGCAGACTGCGTGGCGTCTGCTCGATAACAAACCGGTTTGCCGTCGCCTGGCGCTGGGTCCGATTTGCTATTCTCAGAGAAATGCAACAATGAATGGTGCTGTTTTTTACAAAACTTGCATGTCGAATGCGACTTACATTTATTCAATGTGTGGGTTAGGCTTAAGCAGTTAATACAGGCACGCTTTGACTTAATAAAATCGAAACGAATTTGCGGTGTACTCATATTTTTAAATTGCTCACACCTAAACAATGGATGTTTTTCGCCTGCGCATATTGGGCAGGGCGTTTCTATTTCACACCGTGGCGCGCTATTTGATATGAAAGTTTTTGAAGTACTAGGGGGATTCGTCACTCGCGTTTCAAACCGCGAACAATTATTAGTATGTGATCTTTCGCGTGCCTTTATATGATCTTGTATAAAAGATATAAATTCTGTATAAGACGGCAATTCCTTCCCACTAATATGTGTTTCGAATAGCTGGGCTGTTTGAGAGTCAACCTTTCGTAGACCACAATGTAATAACATAAAATCCAATAATTTAGGTATCTTTAGCTGCTTGAGCGCTGCAATAGACGCCGAATATTTTTCAATAAAAGTGTTTAAGCTAGCGGTATTATTGACACAATTTTTAATGTCCAAAATGTTGTTTAAATAATGAATACCTAAAGTGCGATTATCTTGGTACTTCTTAACGAGAGAGTCCCAAATTGTATTATAAGTCTCTCCCGTGGGAACAATACCTGCAGTTAATTTTAAAGCACTGTGGGTAAGTTTGCCCATGAGATATTGGACACGCTGCGAGTCCGTCAGATCTGCGTTTTCGTGAATATTACTACGAAATATTTCGTAAAATATCGGCCAATTTTCAATTTTACCATCAAAGGAAGGTATCTGTATAGGTGGTAATTTTATAGGGCCTTTCTTAAGTGACACGCCAACGTTAGTCTTATCTCTGGCTAAAATTAGATTACGTTTGTACTTAATCGCTGAATATAATTCTTCGAACGAGTTTAAAGCCGCGTAATCGGGTGGGGTTTCTTTCAGTTCAAAGTTCAACTCATTAATATGTTCTATGATTACTTCAAATTTGTCATAAATTTCGCTGATAGTCTCAGATTGGGCTAGAAATGACTCATTCGAACGATAATCGTAATTAGAAATGCCTTTGCTTATATCGTATAAACGATTAATTCGTTCATAAATAGCTTCTTTTTTGGCAATGAGTTGTTTTAATTTGGCTTCGAGTTTGTTAGAAGCCATTATTGGAAATTACTATAAGAAAGTATATGGAAGGTGAATTAGCAAAATGCAATTAACAAGATGGCGGTTCGTGGCACTAACGCCGAGGCGAAAGTACATATAATATTAAAAGCTGGACAAATCCGCTCGTAAAGGACCAAATTATGGAGTGGCAGTCGTGTAGAATAGACTGACTCCTTTTTTATGCGGAATGTAGGACCTTGAGATATACCTAAGGCTTGGATAAGCATTCGGTTAAAACGGCCTATATGTGGATATATGAAGGGGTAGAAGTTTCAGCAATTCGGCAACTCGACAGGGGGCTTGATAATCGCTTACCTTGCTCGCTTGCTGATGATTTCTCCTGGTGATCACCAGATTTCTTCTGGACACAAGTGGCTCCTTCGGAAGATACTGGTTCTGCGGCGAATTTCAAAACGGCGCGCGCGCGGGCCATAGAGGCGCTGGACACACGCAATCTCAATGATGTACGGATCGAAACTGGAATGCAATCACTGTCGATGCTTCCGGGAGGGCGAGTCGATTCTATCTCGCTCCCTCATTTGCCCGCAAAGGGGACAGCGATATCAAGTTGTCTTGTCACCGAATCGGAGAGAAAAAAAAGGAAATTATAAAAAAATTAGAGGCTGAAGGCCTCAACAGTACCTATATATGTATATAAACTTACCTTGAATAACTCATGATTAACTCGTCAAAGTTCTACGAATAAATTTATTACACCAAACAAAAGTAATGCACCAACAACAATACGGAATGGAATCACGCATATGTTATTTAAATGATAGCATAAAAATATTATTATAATAATACCCCCCTTGATCTGTAGATTTTTGTTTATGTGACGTTCGTTTAAAAGTACGCTAGCCTCAAGTGGGTTAATCCAAGATGGCCGACATATTTACACGTATACATCTATTATATTTATGTGACGTTCGTTTAAAAGTACGCTAGCCTCAAGTGGGTTAATCCAAGATGGCCGACATATTTACACGTATACATCTATTAGACGCGGCTAGACAGTAAAATCGACTCGAATGCCGCGACAGAAAATAGTGTGACCCTCGCGCCAGGATGCTAAGATGACATACATCTGCCTGGCATCCCGTGGCCAATTTTCGGGATGAGGTTTATATTTTTTGATCCAAGATGACGGACAATTTATTTTTTCAATTTTGCAGTAAGTATGGATATCGTTCAATTTTTTTTTCCAATTTTACAATATGGGTATCGTTTTATAGGTTTTCGGGGGCGCTAATTACGAAAATAACGTTTATTTTTAAACCCAAAGTGGCGGACAATTTTTTTTATTTTATTTTTTTCAATTTTACAATATGGGTATCACTTTATAGGTTTTCGGGGGCGCTGATTACGAAAATAAGATTTATTTTTGGATCTAAGATGGCGCACGTTATTTTTAAAATTTTACAATATGGGTATCGTTTTATAGGTTTTTGAGGACGCTGATGACGAAAATAACATTTATTTTGAGAACCAAGATGGCGGACAATTTTTATACATACGCGGTTCAAAACGTACATGCAAACTTGGGGACATTTGGCCGGATTTGATTGGAACTATTTTTAAGGAAATTTGTGTTTTCTATTTACATTTTGAACCGCGTATGTATGTCAGAACAAAAGTGCCAGAAAAAAAATTGTCCGCCATCTTGGATTTTAAAAATAAGAATTATTTTCGTTATCAGAGACCCCAAAAACCTATAAAACGATACCCATATGTTAAATTTAAAAAAAAAATTATGAGCCATCTTGGATCTCAAAATAAACGTTATTTTCGTCATCAGAGACCTCAAAAACATATAAAACGATAAATATGTTTAATTAAAAAAAAAACTGTCCGCCATCTTGGAACTCAAAATAAACGTTATTTTGGTCATCAGAGACCCCAAAAACCTATAAAACGATACCCATATGTTAAATTTAAAAAAGAAAATTGTCCGCCATCTTGGATCTCAAAATAAACGTTATTTTCGTCATCAGAGACCTCAAAAACATATAAAACGATAAATATGTTTAATTAAAAAAAAAACTGTCCGCCATCTTGGAACTCAAAATAAACGTTATTTTGGTCATCAGAGACCCCAAAAACCTATAAAACGATACCCATATGTTAAATTTAAAAAAGAAAATTGTCCGCCATCTTGGATCTCAAAATAAACGTTATTTTCGTCATCAGAGACCCCAAAAACCTATAAAACGATACGCATATTGTAAAAAAAAATGTCCGCTATTTTGGATCTCAAAATAAATGTTTTTTTTTCGTCATTAGCGTTCCCAAAAAACTATAAATCGATACACATATTATAAAAAAAATTTAAAAAATATCGGCCATCTTGGATCCAAAAATAAAAAGTAAAAAAGTAATTACCTAGTCGGTTCCGAGTTGGGTGGAAAATGATACGGAAGATATGAGTATGTCATCTAAATGGCTTTGTTGGATTGGAGGGACTCTGCCTAATCAGCGTCGCTCCGCACAAGTTTTTTCAAAATATACAACCCTTAAATTAGTACCGCACTGCCATACTAAATCGAAAATGAAATTAGTATGGCCGTGCGGTACGCCCCCCTCCGTCCTCCGCCCCCGCACCCCCCACGATTGCTCCGCGTAGAGGCTCTCGATGACCGACTGTATGAACCATATAGGTAGGCTGTGGTGATACTAAGAATCGAACTGTACCGAGCTGCGCTGCCACTGAAGCTACTGCTGTTGAATAGATATAGAAACATTTTACAGTATATACCAAGACCTCGTGAAAAAAAATTGTCTAGTGTGATAGGCCATCTAAATTGACAGTCGAGCCCCAATGCTGCATTACATATATTAAATTTTTGCTTGTGTACGTAACATGCGAGTGAGACGCGATATTTCAAGGAAGCTATGCCAAATTATTTTATTTTTCAGGATTCGCGATGGGACATCTTGTCCATTCGATGCTGCTTATAGCTGTTCAGATTAGCCAACTTATTGACGATGACGTCAACAATGATGACTGTGTCAACATCTTTCAAGTTGTACTCGACGTTATGAGCCCATTGTACTGTTTTTTACAATTATTTTTCATATTCAAATATTCCAACGTCATCATATTGCGGGCTCAGGTAAGACTCGATTACTGTGTAAAGTAGCCGTCAGGAAAGTATATCATGAACTTATTTTCTTTACTTTTCTGGCGGTCTTTAGCCATTTTTTTTTTTGTTGTCTTTTTTTATAAAAATCGTAAATATGTTTATTGATTAAAAATTTTATATTCCAGGGCGTGGCACACTTTGCATTCATGCACATGATTGGCAGCAGTCTATGTTTCTGGATAGCCGCCATTGTGAGAGAAACTATACTCGGATTAAGAAACTATTCTAGTTCTAGAGATGATTCTGATTATTACACTAGAAACGGAAACAAAACAGGTAATAACAAGATTATCTAAAAAATAAATCATAAATTAGATAATGTTACTAATTATTTTACTGGGCGGGGCACCTGGCTAGAAGGAACGATGGAAGATGGAGAAGCTTTTACCGATTATACCTCAGAAACAACAAATGAAGCGTAGGACATCCGGCGGCCAGATGGGTCGACAACGTTAAGAATATTTCTGGCAGTAACAGGTTTACGATGGCCGGAAGGACGTCATACCTAGCAGTAGGTCACGGAAGGCTGATGAGATAATATTATCACAATACAATTTTGTTTACGTAAAATTCTCTAGTTCCAGATCCAGATTTCGCAGCGCGCCTCATCGATGTAGACAACCTGTACAACGAGAATTGTACCAGCTCGGCCACTCTCACTACCATTTTTGAGAATTTTTCGCCGTACTTGTACCCATTCACCGTTGAATTCAACATTTTTATTGGTAACATTTTCTTTATATCATGGGATTATTTAAAAAAAAAATCCTTATTTACTTTCATATATATCAAAGCTAACAAATTATTTTCTTACCAGGGAAATTTTAGTTACTGGAATGATAAAGATATTGAAAAAGTTTATCAATCGTCTTTTGTACATAGTCGATGCGTAAGATAAGGAATCAGATGTCAGTTTTTAGTAATTAAATAAATAACTTTATAATATTAAAATGTGGCATTATCATTATTGTAAATACTACGAGTTTAAAATTCTGAACTGTTTTTTTAGTGGCTGTTTACTACATAATTTGGAGTAACATTGGGAACTGTCACAATGAAGAAGGCCTTAACTCTGAAATCAACTCCAGTTTGGATGAAAACTACCTGGTTTGCAAGTTAGTATCATAGCTGCAATGTCTTCTTATATAGGTACCTATAGGATTTCGAAATCAAATATTTTAGTTGACACAGGTAAGATTTTAGTTCCTATTGCATACAATTTTTTATAGCTAACTGGTAATTCATTTCGTCATAAGCTGGTGTAATGAGTAAAACTATACGTCTCCCTAAAGTTCTCGTTCATCACCGACTTTTTTTTATCATGAGTATACATTATTTTGGTGTTTTCTGGCAGCAGGTAATGGACAAATAAGTCTATTTAATGGATTTCTTGATATATAATTATTTTGCAAGATTAACTCTATATTGGGTAATATTATTGGAAACCGCTGAATGCACATAAACATCAGGTTTTATTTTAATGAAAACCACAAAGAAATTCAGATAATATCTACTGTTTCAGGATCCCAACAGCCAACGAGGATAATGACTACACGAGTAACATCGTGATCCACGCGGACTGCCACGCTTCTAACAGAGGGCTGTTCGTAGGCCTCATCCTTATGGTCGCTATCGCTGCCATGCTCATACTCGGCTTCGTCTTCAGCAGCATTGGAGAGTAAGTTAATATTGATAGGAGACAGCTACGTAACTGTTACCTAGGCCCCAGGGCTTGTCGTGGAAATTTAGGGTAAAAAAGTATAAAATTTTACCGAAACCCCTCTAATCATGAATCAGTAACAGATATATACATACGATTTATGCATTAAAATATTAGTAAGAAAAAGTAAACTTAATAAGATGTGCCTATAAGCATACAAAGTACTTGCATTTGATCTTCTCAAAATCATAGCCAATCAATAAATTTATACGAATTAAATTACATCTTTATGCATCTTCATTACCTTAATTATTACGTTTATTGATAACGTATGACTGTTAGGCTGTTGGCGTGTGATGTTTGAATTTTTCGCCTTCAGACAAGTTGATACTAATTCAATACTTGCATAGAGATTGTTTAATACCTACGTTTTATTATCTGCAGTAGACAGACATTATTATTTATTTAATTTTACATAGAGCGTATCATTATAGGCTTAACCTAATTCAACATATTTATTAATCATATTTCGACTTTCTAGCTCAATGCCTTCAATAATGTCAAAACTCTTGGCTCTATCTGCCCCGTAAGAAATAAAGACATGATTCTGTTTCTGTTCTGTAATCAACGCATCAATTACGCGAAGTTTTGCATCTAAGTTTAAAAATAATTTATTTTACACACCGTATATTTTTACAGAGATTTCTTCGCGCTTGGTTACTTGCTGAATGACGTCACCAGGCTTTGCATCCACGCGATCATGCTGTTCTCAGTGGTCGTCGCGTACAACCAGCTTCGGAAGCTGGACATCAACGAGCATCCTGTATCATTGTTGGATGACGTGCTACTTTTCATTTGTCTTCCCGCCTTCTTCATGGAAACGGGGCTGTCCATGGTCGCGACCATAAACATCTTGAACATTGTCAAATCAATTGATTTTATGGTCATGGTAGGTTTATTCTTTTTTTACTAACAGTTGACGAGCGGTTACATAGGCTATTTATTTTTTTATTTATTTCACAATGTGGGAGTCATGTCTTATTTAAGTGAGACCCTGAATGATTGAACAGATTCCATTACTTTTTTTTTGAACCTAATAAGATTTTGTGGCAATCGAATACTTTCGGTCAATTATTGAAATTAAATTTTATCAAACCCAATCAGAAATCTTCCTAAAATCTGACAAAACAATTTTTTAGGTTATCCAAGTGCTGATACAGACGCCGCTCATAATGGACGGCCTTCGCCGATGCAGCAATACGAAGAAGCTCCGACGAACGAAACCTGGTCGAGAATTGCTCATGTTCCTCATCATCGCCAACGTGGGCATGTGGCTTTTCTACACCTTCTCCTTCAAATCCCCTGAGAGCCTCGATGAGAGGTACACCTTCTATGGCAAGGTTTTGTGGTCCATCCTAGGTCATGTCACCCTACCTCTCATCATGTTCTATAGATTCCATTCTAGCGTATGTTTCGCAGATATCTGGGATTCTGCTTACAAACCTGGCAGTGAACATTAGACTTATATAAATAAGCCACTAAGGACTTCCGTGGGATATTCGGGCTTATGATGAATAAAATACTTAAATATTTTTTGAAATTTGAAGCTTTATTATAATAAGTAATATAGATTCAGAATACTAAATGAAGCCTGCATATCATCACTAGAAAATAGTCTATTAGATGGTATATGTATGTAAATATGATTGTTTCCAACGCTCGTTTAAGAGCTGTTACTCTCTATAATTAGGACTAAACTAACATTACACTTTTAGGAGAAAAGTAAATAATTTAAAGTATGTATAAACAATACGTTAGCTTGTACTGTAGAAATAGTTTATTTATTTCGTTGATTAAGATTATGATATTTCTTGTATTGCAGTTTGAAGATTATAAAATTGTATTCATAAAAGTGAGTTCCTTCGAAGCATAATAATATAATATCGAAAGCATAAATACGTGAATCAATTAATATTTTTCCAATACGCTATCTTGGGGAATTTTATTTTGAAACAATATAATTATTAATACTTTGTTCGATAAGAACGTGAATGTATTTATAATGATAAGATACAAATATTATGGAATCGTCTTTTGTAATGATAAGGGAAGATAATCTAGCATTGTTTTAAAGATAAACCGATGAGATTAATTAAATATTTTACATGCCAAGAGGACAAAGTTATTTTATTATTAAATTTAAAAACCCTCAGGATTTTGCTAAGACAATCATATTTATCCTGGTCGCTTACTCGCTTGTGTAGAAAGGAATCAATAAAACGGCACAGAACAGTTCGGCTGCTCAAAGTTAAAAACAAGTAACTGGTTACCTATTATAAGGTTATTTACGAAACAGAAATGATTGTAATGTAATGTACTGTATATAACACTGCGTTACACGGTTTTGGTACCCTCAAAGCTACTAGGTTTTTTTGATAGATCTATATGTGTGGAATATAGGTTACATAATGAACTTCCCCCCTATCACGTAAGATTTCAGAAGAAAAATTGTGTCAAAAATTCAAAACAATTTTTTTCGCTAAATTTTGAGACATCATTAAAATTAGTAGTTCTATAATTTTTAAATTGCTTTATACCTGTAAATATTATAGAACTAGTCATTAATATAGAGCAATTTAATTTTAATTTATTTTAGTTTGTATATTCCGAAAAAAATAAATTGAAAGTTATGTTAATTTCTCCGTATATTTTACGGTTATAGTTCTTGTATGGAGAAATTAATACAACTTTCAAAATTTTTTTTGCAGGATAGACAAACTAAAATAAATTAAAATTAAATTGCTCTGTAATAATGAACAGTATTTTAATATTTACAGCTATAAAGCAAGTTAAAAATTATAGAACTACTAATTTTAATGATGTCTCAAAATATTTGCAAAAAAAAAAGTTTTGAATTTTTGACACAATTTTTCTCTGAAATCTTACGTGATATGGGGGAAGTTCATTATGGAACCTATATTCTACACATATAAATCTATCAAAAAAACCCGGTAGCTTGAGGTACAAAAAATTTTTTTTTGTTTGTAACGCAGTGTAATAATCGATTTAACAGTCTCAGTTTTTTACACTGACAGAAATCCATATCGGAAGAACCATAGCAATTATGTGCAATTAGCGTTTTAATGGGAATGATGGATCGCGATAAATTATATATCAAGAAATATAGTATTATATAGTTTTTAATAGTTTTAGTTTAGATAGACTGAGTAAAATGAAACTCTATCAAATAAAAATCGACCATAAGTTAGGTAACCACTTACTTGTTTTCAACTTTTAGCAGCCAAGATTTTATCTATATACATATAATAAAACAGTAAAAATATTTTGTCTGTACATTTAATATTTTTGACTGAAATGGATAGAGGGAGACCTAAAAAGAACAATAGAAAGCAAAAAAATTTTTTTGGAATTTCTTGTCTGTCTGTCTGTCTGTCTGTCTGTCTGTCTGTCTGTCTGTCTGTCTGTCTGTCTGTATGTATGTACGCGTTTCACGCAAAAACTACTGGACCGATTTGAATGAAACTTTTTTTGTTGTATAGATATTAAGCCTGGGCAACATATAGGCTATAATTCATTTTGAAAACTGGAACACCTGATGAAGAACCATAACGGAACAGCTAAACTATAAGTAATATGGAAATGGTGCCTTAACAAAAATCGTTCAACCTGATGAGCATTTTCTGCCGACGCATAAAAATTGAAGATTTGGAACATCTGATGAAAAGCTCCAAGAGACCAGCTACACTATAACATATATGGAAATGGCGCCTTAGCAAAAATCGTTCAACCTGATGAGCATTTTCTGCTGACGTATAAAAATTGAAGATCTGGAACATCTGATGAAAAGCTCCAAGAGAGATTTTTCATCTAAGCGAAACTCACGCGGGCGAAGCCGCGGGCGACAGCTAGTATTAAGTATAATAGCGATAGGCTTACCATCGCAATTATATTGAATTTTGATACATGACACTGGTATTTTCCAGCGGGTGCCCTTTGTTTCGCTTAAAATCTTTGTTCCTAATTTCACTTCGCCGAACCTTATTGGCCTAAACTTGTTATGCAAAATTATTGTCTCGCCTAATTAAGGTTTTTGCACAATAATAATTATTAGATGCAATTTTTGAGTCTCTATTATTAGATGTTCTAAAATCGTTTGGCTTTTAATTTTTTGCACGTAACGATATCCTCGTATAAATTTGTTTGACATTGTCATTGTAATCATTGTGATTACTTACTATAATAATCACTTTTTATATTTATACCTAATTGAATAAATAAGTAAATTTAATTATTACTATTAGTACCTTCTCACCGGCATGGGTACTGTGACATGTCTATTACAGCAGTGCCGGAGATAAGGACAGTCTAGTCTGTCGTCAATCATATTCAAAATGATGTTAGTAATGCACTACCAGTAATAATTCCTAAAAATCTTATAATATTAAATCTTATAATTAAAATAGGCTAAACTAAATTAGAATTCATAAAAACGTACGAAACAATGTTGTACTAAAAGTTTGTGCACCAAACTACATTAGGAATATAAAAAATTAGGGGAAACAATAGAGACCCATTTTCTAGCATTACAAGATTTAATTTATAACTTAATGTAGGTTGCTGTATACTTAATACATTTTCTCAAATTTTCCCTTCTTAGGAATCATAACGAAAGTTGGACGTGAAAGTTCTATATTATTTCAGTACATTAATTATAGTAAACACTCACATAAAGCTATACTGCAGAATCACATGTGAAATCAATGGCCAACAATGCTCAAAGGCAGGTATATGCTGCATACATTAGGGCGGCCACAAAGCACGTATCAATAGAACATCTTAGCCGCTACTCGCACACGGGTTAATTAATGTAGCGGGCCTTAATAGAATTACCGAATATTAGGTTAAGTACTCGGACGGCCAGGAGACCAGGCGCACTTAGGCGGCGGCCGAGATACAAACTAGTTACTTGGAAACATAGACCTGCAGTGTTGGTAGTAAGTACTTGTAGTTGTAGGTAAACTTTGTTGATCTATCTATGTTCCAAAATGGCACTTGATGATGATGTAAATGCTTAAAAAGCTAGTATCCTTTTGTATTACTGGGCAGTAATACAAAAGGAAAAGACGTAAGGGAACAAGTTCTTTGTCACAAAATAGGATAAGATTTTTTAGATGTTCCATCTATAATTTAAACTAATTAAACCTATTACCGTATTTTGTATGTAGGTATATAGTTACTTAAGTTTTTGTACCTTAGTTTATTCACTTCCCAAAGGAAACAGGCGTTATAATATTTATGTATAAACTGTAAATGATTACTATCAAACAAATTTTCCTTCTCAGACTTACCATAGTTCTCGATATAATATGATTCAGTCCAGTCTATTCAGCATTCAAAATACAGAGACATAGCGAAACATACAACTTGGCCAATTACATTCATATTTACATTCAGCCAGTGGGCCGAAAAGCTAGTGTAGTTAAATGATACAAAAATCCGTATCGTCAGTCTGACTCGGTTCTGACCCATAACGGACTCTATATTGAGGCATTAAGATTCAAATTTCAGTGAAAATATATTGTTATATTTCTGTGTCCAAATGGGTCGGGAAAATATTATCCGCGAGTAGCAGCGGGACACCGCGACTGCGGATCTACGCTCGGCTGACCAATGCCACTGTTCTAATTGTTTCCGATCTTCTCTGAACAACCACAGCCAGCAATGTATTGACGAAATTCGAACACGTGTATCGTAAAAGCTTTTTAATGCATCCATTCCATTCCAGACCACGCATTTTAAACGTTTCGTTTTAATGTAACAGAATTAGTTAGTCAAAGTTAATTGAATTGCGCTCGGGTAATATTAATTCGTTTATCCATAGTGATCGTCGGTTGGAGCGTACAAAATATATTTGTTGCGAAAATGTTTTTTAATAACAGCTCAGGTGGTCATACTCCATTATCGTGTCACTATAAAATTAATACTCTTTTGTTTTTCACGACGACTCGCTTTAAATGTATGCATTAATTGCATCATAAAAGCCTTTCCGGGCGTAATTGGTTTACACTTCGGGCCTTGTAATAAACAGTATTTAATACAATTTTCATTACACTCTAATTGTACAAGTGAATCTATATTTACACCCTGATGATGAGAAATAATTCGTACCAATAAAACATTAAGTAAGTTAATAACAAACTAAATAAGTTTCATAAACTTTTTCATCCATCTCTGAACATTTTTTTTTATTTTTTTTTTTATTTAACTCTTACAGACTATCATTACAGGATATTCTCCTAATACAATAGTTGCGACAACATATCTTCCTTTTTGACAAAATTTAACAATTAATTACTTTGATAGCAAATAATAAATAAGGCCACTTTTGTAAATTCATTCAGAGTGCAGCTGAATATATCTATTTGAAGTGCTATGGCATTCAATGTTCGGAGAGCCCGCGACAGCGGCGCATTCTTCAGCAATTTTGTCCTCGCGAACGGCACTACAAACAACTGTGGTTGTCTTCGCCTGAACACGTACCCGTTTGGGACACACAAGTAAATTCCCTCCAGTAAGGCTGGGTTATTAAGCTTACCTCTAAAAACTTTAAAAATATATAAGCCTAGTGCAAGTTCTCTTCTGACTCTAAGTTCACATGTTAACATTGTCACAAGATAGCTGAGCACAGAATTCCTCTTACCTATATGTGAGAGAAAAATGGTCACTCATTCACTGGTGTATTTAAAAATATTTTGTAGTTTGTCTACTATATGAGTAATGAGTGTCGCACAATGCATAGGAAATATAGTTTTTCCTATGCCAAATTACCGTTGAAACGTTACGCTCCCATCGTTACTTTTGTTTTTCTATACATAAAACCACTGAGTATTACTTTTATCTCTATTTATTGGATGACAATGGCACATTATAGTGCGGTACTAGGGCGCGGCGTGGCAGCGTCACGCTCATAGACTTAGTAAAAAATAATAGACCCGGCATAACAATCTATATACAAACAGTAGTTATGCGGCCGGTTTCCATGTTTTGTGACTATTATTAGTATAGGCAAGCCGCCATCTTTGTACCAAATTCTTTGTCTTCGCCGGGTTTAGGTATGCACGATTTTTTGTAGGTATGTCATGTCTATTCTTTTATCATTCGTCTGAGGTCACGCTTGATGGGCAGAGCGGAGCGGCGCGCGCGCAGCCGGAAGGGCGCGCCTCGCGACATCGCACCGGAAGTGCGCCGCCCGTGACCTGCGCATACGCATTTTGTTAGTTACATGCATCACACGCTACTGATATAGCTTTATAATAATTTTATCCTAAAACATTTAATACTGTGCCATTGATTAAATTTAGGTTACGTCAAGTGAACTAGTGATTTTTTTTTATTATTTGAGAATATTTTTTTTATTAATACAGGAACTATAATTATAGCTGAAGTAACAAACGGCCACATAAAAGTCGCGATTATTGGTATAGCCATATAATGCACAAACTATCCTAGTTCATAATACGCCAATTTTCACTTACCGTCTAACCTGACGATACAAACTAATGAAACGTACAATCGTTAACGCCCGTCTGCGAACTGAGATGGAGCACCTCTGTATCAGTGGGATTAATAGTGGAATTCCAGCCTGGAGAGCCCTCGGGACCTGCTACTCTTTGTTTATAGACATGAAGAGGCAATAAGTGGAGGGCCTCTACAGTCCGCAACGGTGGTGAGTGTGTTACCTTGCTTTATTAACAAATTCTGCTACATTGGTACAAATCTTTAAATCTCGACGAGATATTTAAGAAGGAAATGTTTGTGGCGTCTAATAGAATAGATCATTATAGGTTTTTTAAATTTTTGTCTGGTTGTATGCGCACGATGAAAAAAATACTAAATGAAATTTGATGCTGTTTCCCCAATTGTAATGACTAACTAGCAAGGCAGATTTTTTTTACTTCGAATTGCGAAATTCCGTAGATATTAACAAATAAACACTCTTAAAGAGAAATCACAAGACCCAAATCTGTTACGAAAAAACAAATTGAGTTTATTATGGCCCTTTATAACATTTAAGGTGTTAATATTAGTTTACCGTTTGTGATGTTTCCCGATAGATTCAATACATCACGGAGTTTTCTGAAATAAATGAGATTAGCAATGGCAAGTGAAAAATAATCAGTGGCCTTTGATAAAAACAAACGTTTTTATTCACTAGAAGAAGCAAGTCTATTTTTGTTGTTTTCATTTGTTTATATCGTTATAATTTTATGTACTTATAACAAAAACATGACATAACATAACCCATTGAAGTTCATCAAAATGCAATTTTCACTCGAACAGCTACTGAGCCTCTGATATATTGTGATCATTATGCTATGAATAATTATCCATAAACATGCTGGAAATAATGTTTAAAAGGCGCAAACTGGTTTAAGACGCACCTTAAACCCTTGCCTTTCTCCAAAGGGAACTCATGTCCCTTTTTACTTATATGCTTAGGTACGTTGTTGTAAACACGCGATTAGATTATAAAATAACTCAACTGACCGAATTTTAAGAGTAAAAAATATTTTTTTATAATAAATGAAAAGTGATTTTAGAGAACATATTGTAAAACAATGTTTAAGCTCAAAATATTGTACAGTGATAGGAAAATAAGGTTAGTTAAGATGTAGTTAAAATTGTTAAGCCATAGTTAGTAGATCAGTTTGACTATTCCCGGACTAGTCAGGGCTGATCAAAGACGCGCCTCCACCCGCCTGGAAAATTGCCCGGGCCCAATGAATATTATTAAACTCTTCAATAGTTCCGTGTACCTAATTTATTCTCTTTTAGTAAATCTTGCCCGACGTCCCAACGGGTTATGTAAAAATATCCCTTAAGCCTTTGTTAAAATTATCAAAGTTTATGTAACTACCTATACTTATTACCAAAATAATAGGGTATTTAGGGTATAAAGTGTGTGGTTTTTGTTCACTTGTGAAAATAATAATAATTGCTCATATCTCAAATAGACTATAGAAATAGCCCTTAATAGATAATATAGAAATAGCTATATTCTCTATTCTGGTATGGTAGATAGAATATAAGAATTAGCTGACATCCCGCGAGTAGCAAAAAATAAAGCAACTGTTATTTAATATCCGCAAAGCGTTAAACACAAGTAATTCGTGTACGATCCATGCCTAATTGTATTTCAACCTTAAATTAAGAAGAAACCTTTTAGAAAAATTTTCCCCTACCAAATTATATACAGACCAACCTATTTAAGTAATATTGCGACAAGCGACAATCTCTAAATCGCGTACAATGTTACATATGTTGTATCCGCGAATGGTGCGCCCTAGTGTAGCGCAGGCACGCTCCAGCGACCATATTTAGAGATATGTGACGATCCAGCGGATGTTCAGTGAACCGCGCGAGGATGTGAGTTATTAAGTGGTACACTTTCAGGTGATCTGTCGAGTGAGAGAATCGCACCCACCCCCTCCCGCCGGCCGACTGCCGACGGGGAACTACTAAACAAACTCATTACGGTAGACATTTCGTAAAAATAAAACTCTACCAATGAATGATTAAATGAAAAATTCAAGTTTTCATGACTCCAATGACCAACTTCTACACTTATTAGTAAAGTCGTTTTTTCCTGATGCATACTGCCTATATATATACGAGTAAAGAAAATGCTGACTGACTGATTGATCGCAGAACCGAACCCGCTAAAAATATTAACAATTATTTTTTTTGCAGAATTGTTCTTTATTGTTATAGCATAAGTGAGCACTAAGGAAGGAATTTTAGAAATTCTACCCCTAACGGGGTGAAATGGGTGGTCAACTAAACTCACACGGGCGAAGTTGAGAGCTAAGCTTATTTCTAACAAAATGTCTCTCAAATAATGCTTAATGAGTTTTTACATTCAAACAAAATGCCACATCCACTAATGGAAATGAATTAGCTATAATCGTGGACGAATCGTATGTTAGTCCGGCGGTTCATCCATTTGTAATGCGCCTGTGATGTTATTCATACCATATCAAACGTTTGGAGAGCATTACGTTGATTTCCACTGTTTGGACTCGCCTGTAACACGAGCATTAACTGCACGAGTATTGCACGGGGTATTATCAAATATGGGATGGTATTAGCTTGATTATCTATACATATAATAAAACAGTAAAAATATTTTGTCTGTACATTTTGTATTTTCGACTGAAATGGATAGAGGGACACTTAAAAAGAATAATAGAAAACAACATTTTTTTTTTGGAATTTCTTGTCTGTCTGTCTGTCTGTCTGTATGTATGTACGCGTTTCACACAAAAACTACTGGACGGATTTGAATGAAACTTTTTTTGTTGTATAGCTATTACGTCTGGGCAACATATAGGCTATAATTGATTTTTAAAACTGGAACACCTGATGAAGAACCATAACAGAACAGCTAAAATATAAGAATTATGGAAATGGTACCTTTGCAAAAGCTTATCAATCTGACGAACATTTTCTGTTGACGTATAAAAATCGAAGATCAGAAACATCTGATGAAGAACTCCAAGAGACCAGCTTCACTATAACATATATGGAAATGGCTCCTTAGCAAAAGTCGTTCAACCTGATGAGCATTTTCTGCTGACGTATAAAAATTGACGATCTGGAACATCTGATGAAGAACTCCAAGAGTTCAGCTATGCTATAAGATATATGGAAATGGCGCCTTAGTGAAAATCTTTCAACCTGATGAGCATTTTCTGCTGAACTACAGTTTGGAACACAAAAAGATTTTTCATCTAAGCTAAACTCACGCGGGCGAAGCCGCGGGCAACAGCTAGTCAATTAATATATTAAATACAAATTAGTTAAGTATAGATTACTGTGTTTTTTTTTTCATCTTTGGTCGCAGATGTATTGTTTCTCAGTTGTTAATTATTTCCTATATAACTAATATATCTTACAGCAAATTCGCTGTGCCGTAATAGTGCGCATACAAATGAATAGTAAAACGATATAATGTCCGAGTTTAACTACTAATAAAATGTACAGCAAGCTAATACAAATGTTTTAGCAAATAAATTATTTTTGATTTTAAATTTCGGGTTATTAATAAGTTTCAAATAATATTTTGAAAATTGTGCCATCCATTTGTTGACTTGAAATATTATTTTGTTTAAAATAAGGCTTATTTGTAAATATATATTACTTTAAAATATAGTTTATCATAAACAGGAATAATTTTTGAAAATCTATTACGAAGGCTTGCGTAATAATATAGGTAGATTTTATTTTAGACTTCGGTAAGTTCAAACTCGTATAGGTATGTAAGTTTTCTCATACACAGCACGTACCTTATATAGTTTTCTCTAAGCGTTCAGCTTTACGAGCTAAGAACTAAAGGGCCTTGCCTATAAAATCTGATGGCTGTTATACCACGTATTATCACTGGCGTATATCATCTTTATGTGCACAGCGTTTTCATGGCAGGCTTGATCAAATTAATTAGCCTCAAAGCAGCTGTTGGCATATAAAATGATTAGTGCATGGAAGGACAACTCAAGTTTACATATAGGTAGATCGATGGGTCATTTTAGGAGTGTCAGAGCATGTTTTTTAGAATTTTTTGGTTTTTTTTTATTTGTATTTTTTTAAGCAGTGTATAGGCCTGTGCTGCTTTTTGATGTTTTAAAAATGTACCTTAAAAATGTAACCCTACCGCTATCATAATTTACATGTTATAAGATTTACGATTATTAGAAATCATTATTTGATCTTAATTTCCACTATGTAATATTAATACTACACACACGCATAAAATTGGAAGTGATTCAGTATTTTGAAAAACAACTCTTTTTACAATCTAACGATCTATCATCATAACCCATACTCGAACATAATATAGAGACAACAAATGCTTAAATCTTCGAGACTGGATCCAGGACCCGAGGTTTCAGGAAAATTATCTTTTTCAGACTGACCTGGGTCTTGAATGTTTATCTGTATATGTATTTGTTATAAAATGTAGTATCGTTGAGTTAGTATCCCATAACATAAGCATTACTTTGGGGCTAGCTCAATCTATATGATTTGTCCGCATACAAGTTGGAGCGAAAAACACATTGTTTGTATGTATGTATGTATGTATGTATGTATGTATGTATGTATGTATGTATGTATGTATGTATGTATGTATGTATGTATGTATGTATGTATGTATGTATGTATGTATGTATGTATGTATGTATGTATGTATGTATGTATGTATGTATGTTTGTTCCGCGATAACTCTCGAACCGTTGTTCCGATTTTGATGAAAGTTGGAATATATGTAGGGATGGTTAATAGAATTTTCAAGTTCGTTGGGCATCAAAATCGGTCCAGCCGTTTTTGAGATATTTAATTTTTTGCGAAAATAAATATTGTATTTTAATAGTCGCGAGGTCTACGTTCGCAGCGAACGACTAGTTTATTAGTAAGTTGTTACTACGCAAAAGCGTATATGGACGTCCTGTATTATATTTAATGTGCTCGTACGCTGCAAGCTAACAGGCCTCAGAGGCTGCAACCGGAAGCGTGCTCCACTGGTCCTTGTAAATCAATATCCGGTGGGAGCGTCAGGCCGGGCCACGTTTAAAACTGTTAACTAGTCGTACGTCCAAGCTTCACTCTGATGCTCTCAATTTGCATTCATGATAAACACAATATATACTCGCTCGGCCCCGGGGCTCCGCTCACGTGGAAATTTTGGGATAAAAAGTATTTGGGATATTCTAGGTTATGTTCTAACATTGTACTTAATTTCATAGAAATTCGTGTTTGTGACTTTGCGTGTCTGAAAAGTTTGAAATTATACTGAAGTGTTTATTCAATAGTTTAAAAAATGTAAAAGAATGTTATAAATGCGACTGCAAACTAGAATTGAATTACATAGATTGTACTTACAGGATAAAATATCTTCGTCACAATAGAATAAATTAAAAATCAATATAAGTACCTATATTGTATTATGTAAATAAGTTAATACATTGGAAAATTAGAATGCAAAAACATTCTGTAAGAAGATCACTAACGGCGTTTCATTAAAAGTTTGTTATCGAACAGAAGTTTCATTGCTCCATGGAGTTGAAACAAGTTGAAACATGTTACCGGGAATTTCTTGCAATATCCAACCCTTGATATTACGAGTATCGCTGTAATAAACTAATCTGAATGAACAAACTTTCAGATTTCTTTTAAATTTAGAATTTTATTTTATGATCGAATGAGAGTATACAATACATAACATTTGTCATAAAATCACATAATAGGGGGTCACGCGCATAGACCATCTTATTCTATGGTTTAACCTAAGTATTTACTTTAACAAAATACCACTGTGTGTTTGTTTGATTGGCTTCAAGAACTACTGATCCCTGAAAGATCCAAAACGTCATAGGTGAATATTATTAGTGATATAAATATCAATACTTTCTAAAGGAATTAATTTCGTCATGTAAAAATTGTATACGAGTACAACAATCAGTTATTAGTTGGGTATCAATAAAACCTAGAACATGGGGTCTTACAAAATCCTTGGCTGTTTCATTATTACTATATAAATAGGTATTACTGACACAAACGCGAAAAACTCTTCAAAGTGAAAGGAATCAAGTATTTTAATATATTTTAGACTAAGAAAACACTAAAGCTGAGATAAACCACGTACAGGAAAGCATACGTCGGTGTAATGAAGATTTGAGGATAATCGAAAGAGCCGAGCCAGACGATTTATTTGCAGCGCGACCGTCCGGATAATAATGCCTTTAACAGCGCTTCCGGCCGTGCCGAGCCTCGTTGTAACGCGATAGTTCACTTACTCAAAATATACCTAGTTGGTTTTTAAAACTATACAATGTTGACGTCTATGTACATTTTTGGTTTTGTTTAATAATGTCTTTAACTGACAACTGGCGGGAGTTGGTGCAAGACCGCAAAAAATGGCATCATCTCATGTCGGAGGCCAAAATCCACTTCGGATAAGCTGCATCGCAGTAGTAAGTAAGTAATGAATGTCTTCAACAGTCTCCTTAAAGCGCGGTAGTTTAATTGCTCAAATATACCAACATAGTTTGTTTTTAGTTTAAAACTACTCGTAAGATCCCATATAGCAATCAAATAATATCTTCATCGCGCTACTAGCATCGTTATATCACGATATATTGTTTGCTCAAATGTTGTTCTTTATTTTACAATAGTTCGTTGTACAATATGCTAGGAATTCTACTCATCTCTACCTATATTATATTTATTGAATAATGTTTTTACCAACGCTTCCAACAATGGTCTCGTTTCATGGCAATGGTTCAGTCTCTATCAGAATCACCTTTTTGCTCAAAGACAATTTTAGTTGAATGACGTGAGAACAGGGTGCCTAGATATCCGAAAGACTATTCAGCTAAGTTGCTCATTTAATTACACTACTTTAGTAGACGTTCAGGATTGAAATAACCCCATTTGACATTTAATCACTTCTGTTAAATAATACCATTTTGTTTGTAGTACCTGTTTAAATTGGTTGCGTATTACTTTACATAAAATTGATCATTTTTAAAAACATTTTAAAAGAATACAACTTATATTATTTATCTAAAATTAACTTAGGTGGGTTTCATCTATGTAGTACAAGACTTCGTCCACAGTAAATATTTTGCACTTATCTGATAACAAATGTTGTAATGCCTACATTTCTACATTACATCATTTTGAAACTATTCTACTTGCCCATAAGATCTTCCAGTCGCTCAAACGGGCCTCCGAGCCCTCTTCGCCTTCAAGTCATGCTGTTCGCTTGTTGATAGACTTTCGACCTCACATTAAGTGTTTTCCGAGCTATACCAGCGTAGGTACATATTGTTTATTGCACTTTATGACGCCTACACTAATACGCTGGAAAACTGTTCCTTTCTGATCCTGACCTTTACTCTGAGTTGTATATAATTTTCATTGTAATACGAAGGTATAGAAATTATAAATCAGTAAATTTGGGCGTATAGATTTTTGTTTGGTATTTCTAAGAATCCCTATTTTTATACACTTAGTAGTTTTATCCTGGAGTTTTAGTAAAATTTTACAGGAACATAACGAATTTTACATGCAAGTATTGGAAAACCATCATATCAATTTAATTAGTCCATTGAATTTATTTTTAGATAATATAACAGAGTATAGTGTTTCTGAAGCAAATATCTGATAAAAAATACTCCATATTTTTTTATAAATAATAAAAAAATTGACAAGATAGATAGATCAACACTTTATTGCACCATTTACAAAAAGAACATACAAAAAGAGACAAAATTAAATACAAAAATGAGTGCAAAGGCGGGCTTATCGCAAATGCAATTTCTTCAGCACACACAGAAGCACAGCACAGCAGAACACAGCTTTCAAATAAGAAGAATAAAAAATATCTTCAATGTCATCTCATCTCTTTCTATTTTTTTCTTCTCGATGAATATTTTTCATACACGTACACATTTGGCCAGCTTTTATATTATAAAAACCGTCTTTTTTTCTTATTTTAAAAAGTTCTTTTCATAATGAAAACACAGCTAATCTTTTAACCATGCGCGCTGGCAATTCTCTTCATAAGTGTTATATCTCGTCAGGCACGTCAATAAACACGACAAAATAGGCCCATAATAAATATGGAGTAGGGCTTCCAATCAGGTCTCCTTCGCACCCCTCGTCCGACGAGCGTAGACCTCCACACTTTCAGAGTGGGCACCGTTCTCAATTTTTCATCCAGGGAAAGTATCTGTATCAAAGATATTTTAGTGGTTGTTCATAGGTAAATTATACCCAAAATGCATAGAGCAACACGGACTCCTACCGTGCCGCCCGCAGAAGTCCTTGTTGCTCGAAGCCAAAATGTAATTGTGACAAAGTGAGAGAAAAGTGACCAATATTTTATTTAAATATTTCGTGCCCTTCCTTGCATCAAATTTTGATGATTCTAAATTCTACGGCATTATTTTGTGAATTTAAAATTTGATTCGTAATAAAAGGGCACATGAAGACAAATCGGTTATGATTTCAGGAAAAAGTAGCAGTGTCTGTACCGAATAAATTTATTTTAATCGAAACCAGTGGCTATATTTTTTTCCTATTAAGAACGAAACATGGTTATTAAAGGTGAATGAAACTGAAAATAAATCTAACTTTTACCGATTTAGACCGTAAACTAGACGTCTCAATGCAAAGTAGTATAAAATCTCGTAGACGTATCGTAGCCAGTGTCGTAGAGTTCGTAGCGCTACGCGGCTACGGGCGGCGCGGGCGGTCGCTCGGCGGCGGCGGCGCCCGCACTTGCTCGCATAATATAGACAACTAGGTGACGCCTTGGGGACAAATTTTTAAATTACCTTGTATCTACGCAGACGTCGGCCTGGCTTTATTGACGCGTCGATCGCTTGTTTATGCAATAAAGATTAAGGTGAACTTTTCAGTATCATCGGAATATCTTTTAATTGACATTTTTTTCTATCAAAAACTCATGTTTTGTATGTATGAACTTTGACATCAAAGTAGGCTTTTGTGGGTTTGTAAGATAGATTTATATACATTTGTAAGAATATTTACTTACATATGAAGAAAAATATGACTTGCTTATTTTTATGTGCAACAAATTAAAAAGGCGACTAAAATCTTTCAAACAGTTGGAACTGAAATAAATTATTTTCCAAGCAAATTCTTTATATTTTTTCATAACTATAAAGGAGAATATACTATTTATAGAAATACAGTCTATCTCAAGTGGAAGTATTCTCGGCTCAATTTACGTCGGTAGTCTGGGACCGCATAAGTTGTAGTCGTAATGGAAACAATGCTCGGCCCACGATAAGGGAACTACATCAAGATAAGTGAGAGCCACTTCGGAACTTTGCGTCAGCCAAGTTATGTCTATACTGGCACTGTTACAGTTTATTAAAGCATTATTTCGTCTCGCTCGCCTATCTACAACATAGTTATTTTACATACATACATATTTCACGCCTTTATATGTATGTATTTTATTCTTATATTTTTTTTTAGTTATTTTATTTATTTTTATTTGTATATTTTATTTATT
Source organism: Ephestia elutella (assembly GCA_018467065.1). NCBI lineage: Eukaryota > Metazoa > Arthropoda > Insecta > Lepidoptera > Pyralidae > Ephestia > Ephestia elutella. The sequence goes on along the minus strand of CM031576.1, from coordinate 9,007,843 downwards.
AGGAAGACCAACAGTCATTTATACAATAAGTAGCTTTTGCCCGCGGCTTCGCTCGCGGTAATCCTTTGTTAGCGGATGCCTACGTCATAACATCTACCTGCATGCCAAATTTCAGTCCGATCCGTCCAGTAGTGGTTTGGGCTGTGCGTTGATAGATCACTATGTCAGTCAGTCACATTTGAGTTATATATGTAGATAGGTTGTTAACACTTGAGAACTAAATATTACACAGGTAACAACGAAGTTGAACCTGTATAGTATACCTACTTTAGTTACTAACTTATATTAGAAAATACAATATAGATACAATACATACAATATACAGTGAGAGTGAAAGCATACAAATAGACTGCAAATAAAGAGTAAGGTAATAATTTTCAAATTGTATCTATAAGATACTTCTATAGGACGAGTACTAGCACTACTATTGCCCGCAGCTACGCACGTGGCAAAAAATAGCTTAACACCTATCACTCGTCAGCCCTTCAACTCTTCAACTATCTCCATACAAAAAAAAACACATTAATCCATTGCTGCAACATGCTTCGTCAAAAAGTTACTAATGGGACCAGTTTCTTGTTTTAAATCCATTGCTCTGTTTTGACATGAATTAGAATTGAAACCACCTACCCCACGGGAAACATAAGTAATATACGTATATGTGTATGTGTATGCTAAGCATCATCTGCAACACATTTTTTAAGTAGACATTTTGTACAAATTGTTGTGTTTCAGTAAACGTAAGGTTATTTTGCACCACTTCCAAGGTTAGCTTTTGGAAACTTTGAATATGCGGAATCCTGTAAAACTTCCTTTAGAAATCAAAAAAACTTTTGCTTCGAAGCTATTAATACCTAACATAAAAGTTAATAAACCTCCATTAACAAAAGAATAACTTGTTTGTTTTGTTTGTTGAAATTTAGATGAAAATTTACACAAATTTATTATTTGATTCCATATTTACATAATTCAGGCGGCGGTGATTCCTGCTAGTGCCGCAATACACAAAATGAACGTATCCCAAGATCCCACTTACAAATTGAACCGCATCAGGGGTGTATTCTGTGCTCAGTCGATTGCAGATATATTACTGTTTATTTATAGTAGTTTTAGTAATTAAATAACTAGTTTTTAAGAGGTGGTGAGAATCTATTGGTCGCTGATTAATTGGTACCTACATCAACGCAGAGACGAAACTGCTGATTCTAGAAACTTGTAATTTTGCAGAATGGTTCTTTATGTAGCGTATATGAAAGGAATTTCGGAAATTCTACCCCTAAGGAGGTGAAATGGGTGTAAAACCAAATTCACGCGGGCGAAGCTGAGCACAAAAATTAGTTGTTAATATGATTCATCAATAAATTATACATTAGTTGTAAAAACTCTTCTCTCTTCTCTGTTGTTTCGTGTACTTCTATTCTTTTTCTGATTTTTGCCCTACGCTTCCCTTCTTATTTCATTCAAATATTCCTTTCAAACACTTGGTTGACTGGAAAAAATCCCTTTTTGGGATAAGTCCGCCATTGTACGCCTCTCTTTTTGTTTCACTATGTTTTGTATTTTTCTTGTGTGTATGTGCAATAAAGAGCTTACAAACAAACAAACAAACAATAATATTTGAATTTTAAGTCTAAATAGAAAAAAAACACTAATTGATCTAGAGAAAGATACACTTTTTGCTAACAGGCAATATAAAACTTTTACACGATAACAACCGCAACTTAAAAATCAGTTACCTATTCAACTAGATAGATTTACAAGAACTTTTTATAAATTTTAACTGGGGTGTAAGTTACACCCCAGTTAAAATTTATGTGAAATGACAAATATTAATTTTGATTTAGAATAGGTGCCCTCTTCCCTGTGGGACTGGTGGCCGAATGGAGCGCGCATACTAATTCGTGGTCGTTCGGGAACCATTCAGATACGAGCCCAGCTTACGGAGGATATGTGAGACGCCCCAAGATTTAGTTTACAACTTAGATTACTCCGTGGTCAAGAATTAAACAAGTAATCTAATGGGCCACACGTAACGTGCCCTCGCAATCCAATTGAAAGCATTTCAATTACGATTCGTCTTTCACTGGCCACGTTTAGGTCGGGATTAACCGATGCCACTCTAATTCCGTAAAATAATTATTTGAAGGTAAATCGAGGGAGATATTGCAAACTGTGCTTGCTTCAACATAATTGGATTTCAATTTATACATGTCACCTAAGGTGTGGTCAAATCTTGAAAGAAATTGATCATTATTTCATTTCATTGTAAAAAACTTACAGTATTAATGTTCATCCCTGTTGTGCAATAAAGAATAAATTATATAAAGTACCCGCTTAATTAACAGCTTTATAATAATTTTCTCTTTATTCCCACAATAAAGATATATTTCAATTAGCAAGAAATAAAAACATTACCTCCGGCTAAATAACAAAAAAGCTGTCCCAAGAATAAATTTACAATTTAATTTTGTCCCACTTCTAGCTGCAAACAAATAATTAGAATTGTAGATTAGGTAATTCATAATTTGGGAATTCGCCAACTCTCTTTCTTTTTAGGTGGGTGTATTTAATTTGTGAATGATTTTATTATGTCTTTTTATTCATTACCTCTCCCTTCAATATGCATAATCAAGGAAATGTACGACGTATTTTTCTCGTCAAAACCGAAATAAATAAAACACGATTATTAAATGTGTGTGTTCATTCAAAATCGAGTTATGTGTGTCATTTAAGTATTTCCTGTTTCCATTGCTAAAACTACCTGTGAAAATATGATTGATGCACTTCACTTATGCGCTTTCGCTGCTGTAGAGTGCTAAAAGCACACAAAATTCTTTACGAATTCATAGCTGCTTGGGAACCTTTACCTGTTGCACGACTCGAGCTCGGCACATCCCGTTCGCGGAAGCTTACAGACCGTATTCTTTTTGTATGCATTTACGTTTCAGATTAAAAGATCCAATCGCCACCCCCAGTGGTCGGCCGTCCTCGGATGTCACCGGAAGGCTTCGGCGCGGTCTTCTGTCCTGATTGGTAGGTTGGGAAATGGGGTGAGTGATGACGCGTTCGAGGGAAGTTTTCGCGCTGGAAAATCAGTTGTGGTCGAGGGGTTGAGCGGCGAGGCCGCGTGCCGCCGCCGGGCTAGACGCCGCTCGCCCGCCTCGAGGGTAAGTGAAAATTTCATTCGATTAAAAAGCAATCTTTGCAGATAAGCAGTGAATATACAAGAACCGACTCCAGAATCTTCGTCAGTTTATACGACTGATTTTATTTCTACTTATTATTATGTGGTAATTTGATAATTTCGTTATTAACTCAATAATGCATATTAGATACTTTCGTAAACATTTTCGTATGTGTGAACGGCGCGAAAAAATAAACACGAATTTTTTTTTCGAATACAATATATGATTTTCTTTTAAAATCATATTTAGTTCAACTGTTTTTTACTTAATAGTTAAATAGTTGTTTAAAATTTGAAAAAGGTTATTTTTGCTATTTTTAACGGATCACCTAACATAAAACAAAAAACTTTAGCTGGATGAGAATTCAACTTGGGCATGATAGCACAGACAAACAAAATCCTTAGATAAAGTCGGTATTTACAGAAGTATATTTATTTGCACCCGATTGAAGATGTCCCGTCGGATTATATTCTCCTTAATGCGAACCCATATCGGGCGGAATATTTAATCTTCAAAGGATTGTAATATGCTGATAAACATTGGTCCATTTACATTTGTATATTAGAGTATAAATAAGGAATTTTAATATTCCATATCTAGCTGTGATGAAAAATAAAAATTGGAGCTTAAATATAGGCAGAGTTTGTACAATAAATATTCGAGTTGATTTTTTTTTATTTAACACCAAGGACTTTTAAAATAAACTAAGTATTATAAAACTGTAACTACAAATTAGTAACTTGATTTTATTATGATGGTGTGTTGTGTACTGTACATGTACATTTTTGTTCTGTTTCTTGCAAAGTTTATAATAGAGTTAGAGATTAAATAATGTACTACAAACTTAGAAACTTGCGTAGAAAAAGCAATGAAACTCTTGATGTTCGTACAGAGGCCTACTACAGAACTCTAGATCAATCGTATTTTATGTTAAGTTATCGCTTAAATTAATTGCATCCATTTTGGCCGGTCTATGTACAAGTAATTGGTCCCAACCAGCCTGTACAAGTGTACAATGTAGCCCCCAAACATTTTAACTTATTTTCATATGTCTTTAATTAAAATTAGCTTGCTTCTGCGAGATATTTGCTATATTTTCTAATAAAACTAAATTATTTGTAGTTGACGATACTTAAAGGTCAATAATACAATATGGAACCAAAGAATTTGGAATAGTTATTCCAAATTGTCTGTATGAAACGTAGGAATAAAGATTCTGACACATTATCATTATCGTTATAATTTGAAACTTGGCTCTGATAAATTTTATTAATACTTATTACAGTTACATAAAACGACTTTAAATATGACTTGATTCCTTACGCTTCTTTTTTCATGCGGTAAAATGATGAATAAAATTTGAAAAAACACAAATTTTTACTTTTTATATTTCCAATGTAGGTAATGTGCGTAACGTCGGGAAACCCTTCAATGGAAGTTAAAAACTCTACCATTTTCCTGGTACGTCACATTACTTACCACAATAACACGGTAACAGTTGAAAATCACAGAAGAACTGGCCGCATAATAAACCACCACAAGTGCGTCGGGGAAAAAGTAAAAAAAAATAGTCAACAAGCGAATCAGACAGGAGTGGACGATGTTTCATTACTAGATGACCGGCCACGGCTGAAAAGCTGCTGTTTCCTTTGTTACGAGCACATTTCGCTAGTTATCCAACAGTACGATGACATTGTTCGTTGACTGGTTTACATTTAGTAATAAGAGACGCAATTTTATTTTTTTTAGTTGTGATTTTTTATTTTATACTAGCTGGTGCCAGCGGCTTCGCTCGCGTTAATCCTTTCTTAGCGGATCACTACGTTATAATATCTACCTGCATGCCAAATTTCAGCCCGATTCGTCCAGTGGTTTAGGCTGTGCGTTCATAGAACACTTCAGTCAGTCAGTCACCTTTGAGTTATATATATATAGACTAGCTGCTCACCTTCCTGTGTGCTGTTCCTTGTTCTATTCTAATAAATATTTGCTTTTGTTAAATATTATGTAATGATATTGAAATTATGACACGTGTATCTGCTGTCCAAACGCGAGAAATTGTTTTTTCATGTGGTTTAGACCAATCAGTCAAAGTAACTGAACAAATCAGAAAAAGTTGTTTTTCGCCATAATTTCTTGTGCGTTTTAACGCCGTTCACATTCAGCCAGCTGCCTAAATACTTGAACTTAGTGACTCTTTCAACTTCTTCATTTCCCACCAGTTTCTTTCCCATAACCTTAGGAAAAACAAAAAAAACCTTTCTTTGAACAACCATAAATTTAGTTTTACCGACATTTATTTTCAGGCCATGTCTAGCAAAAGTTGCAATTTGTTAAGGTCACTCGTCATTAATAAGCATACACACTTTCTCTCAGCTGAAAGACTACTACACTATATATGCAAAAATCGATATTACACTTTTACGGCTAAACCGCTATATAGCTAACCGATTTTGATGAAATTTTGTACCGACCCGAAATCGCGTTAAGGCAAAAATCAATTATCAAAAGGTTGGCTGCAATGGTTAATGAAAGTTTGTATGAAAAACACACAAGAAACTTTTCGCCGCGGGCGAAGCCGCGATCAACGGCTGATACTTTATAACGTAGATAAAAGTATATTTATTTCATAAACTGTATTAAACTTGTATATAGGAATGATGATGTTATAATTGGAATAAATCGTAACATCACTCATATTTGATCAAGTACCGCGAATACGACATTTTCTGTTTACTTTTAATGAGTTTTGACGACTCCGCGGCTTCGTGTGATTTAGAACCAATCAAACTTGGTCTTGTTAGCCAGCCAATGAAATTTTAATATATTTACTAAGAAATACCATTCATATTTACGTTCCTTATTTGTACAACTTTTATTCACAATCTGGTGATTAGATATATATTATTGGTTCATTACATTAGAGCATAGCTCATCGATATATTATGTAACTAACTGTTGCCCGCGGCTTCGCCCGCGTAAGTTTCGCTTAGATGAAAAATCTTTTGTGTTCCAAACTGTAATAACCTAAACACCAGTACTCAAAACTTTAGCCATTTGGTTATCCCGTGTCCCGCGGGAATATATTAGATACTCGTAGTACAGTCGTGGTGTTAAAATAAATCAAAAGTGATATTTCATTCATAAAACGATCTTCGTCTGCTCGTTCTCTACAATATCCTATGTACCACCACTTCCACCCCGAGTCCCTCTTTGTCCTATCCCGTGTCCTGTAATATAAGTCAGCAGAAAATGCTCTTCAGGTTGAACGACTTTTGCTAAGGCGGCATTTCCATATATGTAATAGTGTAGCTAGTCTCTTGGAATTCTTCATCAGATGAGCCTGATCTTTGATTTTTATACGTCAACAGAAAATGCTCGTCAGATTGATAAACTTTTGCAAAGTACTATTTCCATATTTCTTACAGTTTAGCTGTTCTGTTAAGGTTCTTCATCAGGTGTTCCAGTTTTTAAAATCAATTATAGCCTTTATGTTGCCCAGGCTTAATAGCTATACAACAAAAAAAGTTTCATTCAAATCCGTCCAGTAGTTTTTGCGTGAAACGCGTACATACATACAGACAGACAGACAAGAAATTCAAAAAAAAATTTTTTGCTTTCTATTATTCTTTTTAAGTGTCCCTCTATCCATTTCAGTCAAAAATACTAAATGTACAGATTTTACAACAAGGGCACAAAACGAACCATTTTTATCCGAGACTTTTAGCAGCCCGAGCCGAAGGCGAGGGCTAATAGTAATGTCGAGGATAAAAATCGTTTTGTGGACTAGTTACAAACTCTGCTTTTCACTTCGATTGCGAGGAATTATAACAGTAAACGTACGAAAAAACAACAGGTTTCCCGCCGCTTTTTTTTTTAAATCTTACGACATTGATATTAGACTTGGGCTGCAGTTAGACCTATACAGCCTACTATTAAATTAATAAATAAATAATATTTGTAATAATATTTTTCTTAAATTAATTAAATGATTTTAATATTATTTATGTCTTAAAAACACATAAGGCAAATAAATTAAAGTAAATATTATGAAATATCAAATTTAATCTATGAACTTCTTCTAAAGAAAATGAGCCATACAGCCATGTATGGCTCATTTTCTTTCCTTTATAATAGATACATTTATGAGTAGATACGTTAATGCCCTTGTGCACAAAATTCGATTTTGTGCAGCCTATATTCTGCACAAATAAGCACTTTCAGAGCATGAGAAGTAAAAATATTTTACTGTTTTATTATATGTATAAATAACACACGCAAATAGCCTTATAGTTTGTCAGGTTTTATATTAAAATATATAAACGTCTGCAAAATGTCAATTCCTCAGTAAAAGAAAAATATGGCTATACAAAATAAATAGAACCTCCACTACCGTAGTGACTAGACTATAATATAGTTCAAATTAATAAAGTTAACGTTGAACCCACAATTTTTCTACTGTTGATTTTTTTTCTGCTTTCCACCGGTCAGTTTTACGTTCAACCGGCAATTTGGAAAGTAAAATAAATAGCCCATGTACAGTCGCAATATATCGAAACTATGAGAATGGAAGCTGTTCGCAATGACTGAACTGTTGATTCTGATTGGACAATAGAAGCGTGCATTATCAGCGGACCGTGTGCGAAGGTAGTCGTTTCCTAGTTGATTGATCGAATTTTGTCTCTTCTATAAGCTACTAGCTACAGAGTAAAATAGTGAGAATATAGAAACAATACATTGTGCAACACGCTCTAGCAACAACGCACTAATAGATTGCACTCAAAACAAGAACAAAATCGAAGGTGCTACCGGTGCTGGGCGTATAGTCTCAAAATGTATCAAAACACAGAACCAATTAATTTATTGTGACAAAGAATACCTTTAAATCGAGGGTTCTTAATGTCGTCTTAGGCATTGTAAACAATTAAGTATGTTTTTATTACTTTTGCAAATGTTGCCAAACGATAATTACTTTTTATTTACTATTTTTATATATCATTTTTGTCTTTTTAAGAGAATTGGCCTTAATACATGTTTTTTTTTATTGTACAAGTATAGATTTTAATCTAGAGCCATATCGTAGAATGCAAATATAAGTAAATTTAACAGTAAAATGAGGTAGAGTTCCGTACTTTCGGCGTTTTGTGACCATTGTAAGCACGTAACAGTAGGCGGTAGGCGCAGGCGACATGTTGGCGTGAATGGACGTCGCCGTCGCAGGCTGGTGTCATGCCTGCAGTCAAATGTACCACCATTTGATAACTTTACCATTTCAAATCATTCGCATGCGAGCGTGAGGACGTGAATGTGAATCCCCAATTGTATCGTTTCACTCAGATTTGCTTGGGTGAGAGAGCTGCTGGTGTGGAATGACATCTTGTTCTGTATGCATACCTGCATGGTTCATGGGATTAGTAGTATTGATACAATTTCAAAATAGAATTGATAATTTCGTCGATATTGATACACTATCACATATTTATTCATTACGGGGTAGATAGAGTCAGAGTAGCGAGTCACTAAGACCACGTTTACTGGTTGAATTGGCAAAGAAAAAAAGCAGCTGGCACATCTTATATTTTTTCTTTGCTTATTTTTGAACACCTAATGAGAAGGAATCGTTAATTAGGTATCTTCTAAAAATGACCGCGCTTAGTATGAGATTAGGTAATAGGGTAATAGCGCTTAGCTAAACTTTTCTTATTTTATAGCATTTACATAAAAAATTGTTGGAATCTCATTCCAGGTAAATATTATAGGCCTAGAGACACGCGTCCAAGTCTACCCAGACGAAATAACGATTATGAGCGTTAAGGGCGGCGGCGCGGCGAGCGGCTTATTGCCGGTCGGTTAACTTTGTAAGTCTGCCACAATTACTTCTAACCGCTTAATAAGACGACCTGCGAGTTACACTCACTAGATTTTAAAGACTGCACCGAGCAAAAATGGACTTCGTTACACGTCCGCTTTCTTTTTAATCCCTTCTATGAACGTAACTGCGTTCAGTTATAGGATTGTTTTATCAAAAATACGGCCGCTGAAAAAAATACACGCGGTTGCTTTTTCATTCTCGTTTGCGCGGCTTAACTATGCGAGCGCGTAAATAACCATTTAGTGCCTATGGGATATAATTGTAAGGAACTGGAGTAAAATTTATGACTGCTAGTTATATGGGAGTAAAATGAGACACATGAGTAATCAGCCGGCGCAGCCAAAGAGTATTTATGCGGAAGAGTGATTGGCTCCTTCGGACTTCCGCGCGCGAAGGAGTCCGTGTTGCTCTATGATTGTCACCCTTTCGAAGAAGGAAAAGAATCTTGATCGATGATTTTGAACCATAGACATAGAAAAAAAAAATCATAAAAAAATTTCCAACTTTTTATTATGAAATTTTTGAACTGATCTCGAGGATTTTTAATAAAAATCACACTTCAGTTCGTAATCATTTAAAAAAATTATATAGTCAACCAGGGTAATTGTAAACGCATTTAATTTTTTGGTTACCTTTATCAATATTATGAATCATATTTTTTTCATTTATTTTATATATTAACAAAATAATATATGTCGATATTGTATGATAACTTAGCTATATTTTAATGCAATTACTTAAAGTATTGATCGCTTATAAAGGTCTATAAATATCTGTTTACAATTACTCATCACTTTTTTTAACTTTTTTGCTTTCTGGGGTAATTGGAAACACCAAACTAAACTCCGTTTTTCCCTACTTGTCCTATTATGTAAACAATCTTACCATGTCTTTTTATGATTTTACAACAAGATAAATTAAAATAGACTTATTAGGAAAATACTTTTGTGGTTAATAAATGTTTTACTTTAGAATGTTTAGGTTTGAACTAATATTTGATTTATTTTCAACAAAATGTACTGTGAAGATTGCTTACATAATAGTACAAGTAAGAAAAAAAAACCGGCCAAGTGCGAGTCAAGCTCGCGCACCGAGGGTTCCGTACACAAAAAGCATCTCACATTATAGCTCTAACTAAAAGACCAACAAGTTTCAAAAACAAACTTTACTTTGCAGTTCGATTCCAAGGATTCATACTGCATCGAGCGCAAAAATAAGTTTAGAACACTTTTTTTTACACGACTGACCAAAAAAGGAGTGTTATGTTTTCAGGGTTCATGTATGTATGTAAGTTTCTTTATACCACCATAAGTCCTGAACGGCTTAACAGATTTTGATGTGAGTAGTATTTTTAGATTCCTTGCATTCCTCCGAGTGACATAGGCTATGTAAGTTGTCAGTCGTGTTTTTTATTTTTTCATAATTGGCTTTTTTATACTTCCAACAACATATTTACAACTTTCAGATTTATTCCTGTATAAGTACTGTTAGACCTTACTTTTTGCCAAAATTCATAATTTTAGGTCAACGGGAAGTGCCCCATAGCTTATTGCTGTCTAAAATCGCAAAATATGTAAAAATTCGCATCATTTACGGAAATATCTCCCGTGTTGACGTAAAATTTTGATTATTTTTTTGCTGAAAGAGACAGTGGATCCAAGTATTCGATATTAATTTCAACTTGATAGCTTTAAGCGTTCCTGAGAAAAAAAGTTTGACTGACAGACGGACAACAAAGTGATCTTATAAGGGTTCCGTTTTTGCCTTTTGAGGTAACGGTAAAAAAACGGAGTTTACTTGGTTTCTCTTTTTTGAACATATATTGGCATCCTGTTCATTATCTGAAAAACTTACTGAAGTTTGAAGTGTTTACTTTTACCCACTACCGCCTACTATGCATTTTATATAATTGTTTCCAATTACCCATACCGTTTACGATTGCCCCAAAAGTTGTTTACAATTAACCCATGATACAATTTACTGATGGGTAATTGTAAACATCTATTTACCGCGTACCGGTTCGCTATAAGTGTTCAAAAGCGATGAAAAAGCAAAGGTAAACCTTATATTAATCTATCAAAACTATAGGGTTATCTAAACCCTTAACTTTCATTAACAAATTGAAGTGTCAAATATTTGTCGTAAATTGTAAAACCACTTTATTTTAAGGACTTTTTTTAGCAACACACAAAATTAAGTTATATTTGACGTGTGATGGATTTTGATAGCTAACGTCATAGACAATAGAACAAAGTTGTGTTCCAAATTAAATAACATTATTATTATTCATATTACATAAGAGTTATGCTCACTGTTTCCAATCACCCCTGTTTACAATTACCCTGGTTGACCTAATTATTTAATTTATTTTTTTAATATGGGGTTGGCACATTGTATTAGTAGTCTCCATTTGATACCATAGCTTTAAATTTCAAGAATAATTATCAAGCGAAGACCCTACAAAACAAAATGATTCGCTTGTCATAATAACTGAACGTGTCTTGCGGCCGATCTACGATAGTAAATTTAGGCGCTTGTTGACTACCTTATCTGCGCAGTCGGCTTGATTGTCTGGAGACAACCCCAGCTCCTAACGAACCACTCCTTTGTATTGCTCCCAGCCACAGCTTCCGATCTTATTGCAGTTTAGATGAACGATCTCTGTTGTACAATAAACTATTTCATTACTGACACCTAAAAATCTCAGTTTGGATTTTAAATCCGTGTAAAATAATAAATGGTCATATTTTTAAATAAGAAGTGGCGATTTTGATACATTTTGTCGTTAGGCTACCATACCTCGGTAGAATATCAATATGAAGATAGTGCAACACAGTTTTCTATTCGATAACATGTCACATTTGTTTTAACTTATCTCTAATTTCAGCCGTTGTTAACACTATAAATTACCACTCGTTAAGGTGATAAAAACGTAAAAGGTATACACAATAAGGTTATATTTCATTTGATATTCAGAACCCTAAAATAAAAGCGCACAAAGTATAATACAGAATATAATATCTGCTATTCGCTTTAGACGAGTGCAGTTTTCATTGTCCTGCAGAATACCACTTTATTGCCTGCGAAACCAAATAACCTCCTTTATATCGCGGTTTTATAACGGAGCTTATAACCAGCGATCGTACCGCCGATACGAGACACTTTACATGATAAAATCTCAAAATATAACTATTGAGCCAGTATAGACTACTTATCAATATTATTAAATAAAATAAAACTTTAACTGGTCTGTGTCTGTACATAAAATATATTTAAGAAAAAAAGCTATGAGGGGTATTTATAGGGCTAGAAGCCAAAACCATTTTTCTAGATATTTTTCTGTCTGTCTGTCTGTATGTTTGTACGCGCATCACGCAAAATTTGATGCGGTTTTCACTGTTGTATTTTTAAAAATCTAACTTAAACTCTGGCGTCTTAGAACCTGAGATATATATAATAGTAAATTCTACTATTGTTTATATCTCAGGTTCGCGGACGAAGTCGCGGGCACAGGCTAGTACGTTATAATAATACTTTTGGTATTGCCAAACTATCTTATTGGGCTATCTTTCAAAACAGGTTGAAGTCTTTCTAATTGGGTTTCCTTCTTAAATTTTCCCTAAAAAAATTGTTCGTATGAATATGCTTTATCAACATTGTTATTTTCAACAGGCTTCAATAGGCTAAAATTAGATAAAGGTTAAAATATTTTTGTCCCAAAGTTCACAGCACAGTTACTTAGATAAAAATAATAATACCCGTAAAAAATAATGTAAGTTTTCTCGAAAACCCCTATCCATGTGAAGTTCAACGCTATATCTTTTAGTTCCTTTTCGGCACTGATCTCGAATAGTAATACGCAGAAATTTTATAAAAATGTATTTATTTTAATTTTGTCTAATATATTTTTTTTTCTATGACTACCAAATTTCTGTTCACACCCATAGTTTTTTATTCTAAATAATTCAATACCGGTTTTTAATCGGAAGCTTAATGCATCTAGCGGTAGTAATAGTAAGATAAGACTTGATAATCTAAAATTGGTCATGGAATGTCACTATTTGTGAAATGAAATTATAATCTTTTCGTGTATTAGATAACACTGCTGTCAGATTTTTTTCACGTCTCCTAAATCTAATCTTATACATAAACAATAAATATAACAAGCAAATATAATTATATTGATATACAGCTTACAAATAAATAAGTTTCAGTAACATTGTTACTTATTTCAATGGCAGTTGATATCCGCTCGGGTGCCTGTAAAGGAGCCCCAATGAGGCGTGAGCGAAGCCGGCGCAACTGCCGGAAGTAATGTCAGCTTTCATTGTTTTCGAATTCCGAACGACGACGGCGCGCGCGCCGACACACACTGAGCACCGATTTTAATTGAAACGAACTAATTGACCGAGAATACTGTAGGTACCTTCTCTCTTTAAAACTGATCATTAGATTTGCTTTAAATATAACTTAAGCACCTATGTGGGAGTAACTTGAAGACTCTTACGATGTGTTTTCATGTGTTTTCTCTGTTCTTGTTGTAGATAGGTACCTATTTACGAGACTCTTAACACACCCACATAAAATTATATGGAATACCGTAAAAATATTTAATATAATTGTTATTACAATATCTAATTTATGTTATTGGGGTTTTATATTTTGCAATCATAAAACTTCAACATTTTAATAAGTATAGAATTTCGGAAAGTAGATAAAGTTTTCTTCTGGTATTGTAAATATAAATTTCGGCGCAACTCTACTGAAATTTAAAAATAAATAAATCTAATTAAATAAGATATGAAAAAAATTATCTATGTAATGTTAATTAGAAAAATTAGCCACTTTCTAAACAAATACTAAGTAACTGTACTGGAGATCAATAACAACAAAAAATCCTCAACAGAGTATCATTAGAAAAATATTAATATTCAAATCGAATCCTAATATTCATGACTGTGATCAAGGTATGTCTGTTGTGAAGCGTCATCTATGTGCCGCGGGAGTCGACCCAATTTAGCCCCAAGTCCGCCATTACCCCTCCTTCGACAGCACAATAAAAATGATTTATAGACCGACGAGATCGCCCGCTCAAGAATATAATACGACTTTATTTATCGCGAGCTGAACTGATAATAAACCTGGCACTGAGATTTTATAAACTAAAGCTCAAAGAAAATCATGAACTTTCATAAAATTGTAAAGAACATCACAAAAGTCTGTAAAGAAAGTAATGAAAAATTTATTAAAAAAACACTTCTTGTAAAGAAAATTCCGCTTCAAATATAAGTGCTTATTTTTTTACTATGCTCCATATTCCCACCGATATTACGAGCATTTTAACAACCAGTAATGATATTATTAACAACATCGACTACAATTGACTGAAAGTTTAAACCACATAGTTTTCCTTTACGTCTAATAATGTGAGACTACTTATTTAAATACCTGAGTTTCGGTAAACAAATAATTTAGAAACTAATAACAAATTTGCGGAAGAATTTAGCAAAGTGTGCAGCGTTGGTGTGAGGACGTGGTTATTATTGGCCACATATTTGCGGCTCGGCGGGCGGCTCGCTTACTGAACAAACTAATCTGAAAATTACACGCACCCCCATCCCTCGCCACACCCTGTCCTTTCCCTCACGTTCGAAGCGGTGAACTGGACAAAACACTGACAAACTACCCCGTTCACTACCTATTTAGCAACAATGACCGACCTGGTTTGTTTAAATTCATCCAGTTTTAAAAAACCGCTTTAGTTTTAAAAAGTTTATTATCTAACAAACTTATTTCTAGTCACAAGTTTATGCAGACAGATCTAGATTTGTTTGAACATTTTTCATCTTGGCGTAAAATTCTAGACGGATTTTTGCTAAATTATATGCACGCATCGACAATAATAATTACAAAGGATTTGCCATATAGTAAAGCCTGAAATAATAATTGATTTCTACTTATTATTATTAATACTTTTTACCCCAAATTCCCACAGAAGCAAAGTCAAAGTTACATTTTAAATTGGCAAATAAAATTTGGTCAATAGCCAAGTAAATTGTGTTTATATTTAAGTAATATAATAAAAATGTAGCTTTGTTCTTTCTTCGTAAAATATTTACGTAATAAAATCTGATAAGCGGCCCCACAAAGTAGAAAATCCTTCGCTGTAAGGTGGAGACATTAATTTGAAGCAAGCAATAAAGGGACAGCGAGATGTCTTCGTCGGCGCCGGAGCGGAGGTTCTCGCGGTGACGCTCTTCAACACCGCTCTATAAATTTCTCAATAAAAACTCCGCTCCTCATCCTCACAACCCAATATGAACCTTCTCACCACCACATAAAATCCACTTCTAACACCCAACTACACCTGAGAGATGTGCACTTTCGTAAATGATGGTAAACGAGGAAATAATTTACTTTGATATGATTTTCCTTCCGTGCGAACAGGTCAGGCGAAAAGACAACTTAACCCCATCCCGCAGGGTACCAAATTAAGCTGCTAAAATCTGAGTAAATACAATTTTTGGCAATTGATTTCGGCGAGGAGATTAACGCTGTGGCTTTAGGTCGCCATCTCGCCGCGCCGTAAAATGTAAGCGAACCTTATTCAATTAAATTTGACGACATTATAACGATCGCAGCCTCATTTGCAACAAGTAAAACAGCATCTCTGCCTTGTTCATAATTTCAGGTTTGCTGTTATTATTTATTAACATTACCCATCACAGGTTTGATGAACTTTATATAAACTTACTATTCAAGTTTATTAGTAAAAAATATATATATTTCGGATTACTTTATAAAGTAGCTATTTATAACACGTAAGTAATAATTTACGTAGTTAGTATTCTAATTTAGTCGACCCTAATTTTATCTGAAATCAACATGTTCTGCCAATAAGTAAGGATAAACTTTTTCCTTCTGAAAGAATTTCTAAATTTATAGAGAATATGATACCTCATGTTGGTCCAATAGGATATTTAGTTAGTCCCATTTTTAAATTTCTTTCATACATCTATCTATATATCTTTCGGTTAGTACAATATTACGGCATATTTCCGCACCATGCAAACAGGGATTATTAATTCCACGTTAAGCGCCATTGTACGGAAGGCTTCACAAAATTTACTGTAATATAAAATCAAACCGTGCTTTCGGACAAATTAAAGTCACTGAAATAGCCTATTTAATTTGGTAAAATAAAACCAAACGAATTTTGGTGGAATTACAGTCATTACTTCCTTATATTGTTACAAACCAGTAAAAATAATGCTCGGACTTCAAAAGTACAAAATGCTTTGTTTTAATTTTTCATTCAATTTTAAGGAAATTGAACTCTTAAAATATCGCATATACAAAAAGCTGGGCATCTGGTACAACCAGTAATCTCCTGAGGTGAACTATGGGATGAAAAAATTGTCCTTGGTACACCCAGGTGGACAAATGAGGTGAACCATGGGTTGGGAGTGTACAATCCAGAAACTATTACTTACACATCTTCAAATTTAAATCACCTCGCACTACAAGATGAATTGAACCTTCGCGTCATTTAACAACTTGGCTTAATTTTCATTACTCAAATCGAATGTTCCCAATAAAACTTAAGGAAATGAATGGTCATTGTTTTAGTTTTTGCCTTCCTAAAGATTTGACCATCAGACAAAAGTAGAGGGCACTAGACAGCCACCCTTTGCAATAACAACTGCCCATTAGACAGCAGCCTTTATCCATGCCGGGAAAAGGACTTGTTGATTTAGAGCCCCGTTTTGTCCTAAAACGGTCTTTGTCCTTTGCTAAGAAGTAATAGATAATCATGAACTTAGTGAAATAAATTCAGTTCATTTTTTTTTCAAATAATTACATAAGTTTATTTTTCACTTTTGTAAATATATTTTTATCAGTTAAATATAAAACTTAATAACTTGAAGTCAATAAAAAGCATGCTACATATAAAAAAGAAAATAAAAGTAACTAGATATTTAATTACAAAACGTGCCCAGGCTTTAAGTCCGCCTTTTACTTGTGTAATAAAGTTAAATAAATAAATAAATAAATAAAACGTGAACTTCTCAAATTTTTAACAGAAAAGCAACTCTAGAGGACTAAAAAGATCCAACCAGCATTAAAAAATATGAGTGTATTACAAGTTGGAGACAGTCGCCACAAACAATTGTTGGGCGATCCAATCGATTGCAATCCGCTTCACGCTCCAATCTCCCGGCTCCATAAAAGTTGCACGCCAGTGATACCCTGTAGCTGTAGGCTCCTCTGCGATACGAATTTTTCTCGTGCCCCGTAATAGCCCATCGCTGAGCTTATTACCCGACGCCATCTATTGAGAGCGGCTTTGCAGGGAAATCCCGAATAGCTTGTAGTCGGCGCTAAAGTTAATAATACCTACTTCCAACGTATTTTCTACCTTTGTACCTCTAACAATATTATCAGACAGTAAAGTTATTAGCTGTACAAAGCCAGCGTTTTAATATAAAAGTCTTGAACGGTACTCTTCAATGTTGATATTAAAGCACTATGATTTATCTATCTACCCATCTGCAATGTCGTCATACTTGTGCAATTTCCTTTTACAAATAATACCATTATACAACGTGATAAAATGTACCTAATTTGTAATTTAATTACTTAAACTTTCTAAGAGTTTCACGTTTATTAAACTTTAAGAATTCCTTACATACCTTCGCCAAACTTTCTATGAAAACACAATTAAGCACTCTTTTTATTTTTATAACAGTATTTTCGAAGCTTATTATCACTTGACTTAATAAGCGGAGTAAAAGACGAGTGAATACTAATTAAAGTGTTCCGAAGTTCGGCAGTTGTTGTGGCATTCGTGGTCAGACGACGGCGTCTCCCTGCAAACTTTTATCCCTGGTGATACCGGAACCAACTTGGAAACTAAAGAAGCGGTCGCACCGGAGGCCATTAAGCCATACGTGTGCCTTAATAGATTGCAAGGCTACCTGCACAATGAATAAAATTAGAGATCTCGGAGACGACAAAGTAAGGAAGCTGCATATTTGCTCTGAGGAGAGGTTACACCGGACACAATTACAGGCGCCAATCGTCGCCACTGACCGTCTGGCTTTAAAATATAAGCTCTATCCGTAACGGAGAGCTCTCTCATTATTGTGATTCCAGTGACAATGCGCCTCTGCGGCTTGTTACGGTTTGCCTTTGGCTTGCTTTTGAAAATTGCATGATAAATACCGGTTTGTTTTTTTATACGGAATAGTTATTTTAGATAACACTTTAATATTTATTTTTGTATTTTTTTTCGTGCTAGCGGATATTTTTTATATCAAGAAATTAGTCTGTATTTGTGCAGCGATATCTCAATCATTTGCAAAATGCAAGAATTTGGTGGGTGGTTACATTTGGCCATTCTGCACATTACCTTCAAGGACTAGTCAAAGCTAACCTACAATTTCTATTGTGGCTCACGATCCACTATCCTAGTTTTATTGTAGTGGTCCTCATGTGAAAGCCAATACACAGCGCATGGAGTGGTTAATGCGCCGACCGTAATATCAATAAAGAGGGGAGGTAGGGGAGCACCTGTCTCCTCGGCTAGGTGTCGCCTTCGTGTCGACTTTCCTCCAATACTTAAAATATGGCGTGTCATCTTCCCGGCTCCGGTTACTCGTTTGTACAGAGATTTGTTCACGGTTGTTTCTGAAATCATTTTTGTAAGCCGATACTTGGAACATTCTTATGGATTTTATTTGGATAATTTACTGGATAGAAAATCTGTATTAAAATACTCGTTAAGTATCTTGCCAAGTCCGAAAAGTATGGAGTGAAATGATAAATGGATGAATAAATGGTGTTAAAACACAGATTTAAGTGTTAAAGTATAGTTTTATTTATATTTTTATTTGCGTCGCTATTATATAAATAAAAAACTTTTAAATAATTTTCCCATAAATCACCCTCTTTTAGCTATATTTGTCCTGACGGCTGTATTGTTTGCCTATTTAAATATGTGTCAAAGATTTCTCCCCCGATAAAAAGGGTGATAAAAGCCTGCAATGTCAACACGCTTGTTCAAAAGTAATCTCCACAATTTTCCTTTTCTTTCTCCTAAGTGAAAATCGAGATTATAGGTCGTATTTTATCTTTATTAGCTTATCATCCTTAAATAGAACGTAATAAGAATATTGGCTTAGAATATCTACAAAAACATTTTTGAAACTTTGCTTTTATCAAAAAACAAAAAAGATGCCAAAAATAACATACTGTTTGTATTGATTATTCTCTCCATATATGAACTTAATTAAATACTTCTTCAATTTATATTTTATGATTGATTGTTGAAACACGTTTTAAAATCATTCGCAGTTAAATCTTGCAACCGCAAACAATTCTCATTAGATGCAGCGGTAAAACAACGTTGTGTCACTCATGGCCGGGGCTTTCATAGCAACACAAAATACATAATACACAGAAAAACAGCTAGCTAGCCGCAAAGTAGGTTATTACGTATTTAAGTTTTGGTTCTTACTCATAATTAGGGACCTAATCCTTTTGTACGAAAATATTTATATGAAAATGGAGTTGTGATTAATAAGGACTGATTTTATAACAGTTTGGCTGTCTTGTACACAAAATTGCCTTAAGTCGATAACGGTTATTTTTATAGCAATGTTTTTATTCTTATAACTATAAATGTGCTCTACCTGCCATCTTGGGGTTTCTTATTGCACCCTTAGAATTTTATTATCTGTTAGTGTTACAGTCAGGCAGACCACACGCCTCTTATGGCAGCTTGGTACTGCGTCGTGCTCTATATAAGCGCGCTCTACTTGCTCTAGCTAGAATATTCGAAAGTCTGTCTGTCTGTTACGCTTTCAGGGCTAAGCCGCTGGACCTATTTTGATGAAATGTTACGGATATAGATAGATGAAGACTTGATTCTTTTTTAAAAAAATTACCTCCACGGAGCTTAAATGGGGGTTCAAATTTTGTATTAAAATATACTTTTTGCCGCTGGCGGAGTTGCGGGGCTAGCTAGTAACATATATATCGTAATAATTATCAAACGTTATATCTGTACTCTCAGTGTTACAGTCGTGTTTGTGCGTCAGTGGGCGCAGGCTGACCGCACGCTTCACGTGGCTGCTTTGTACTGCGTGCTCTATGTGAGCGCGCTCTAATAATGTCCTTAATTTATTTTTCATGAGACATATATTTTACTTCTTTGTCGAGAATATAGTATAAGTTTAGAGTCTTTAGTTATTCCTCTGATGTTTAGAATGTTGTTTCAGAATAAAGTTACTTCGAAGGCTTCGTCAGTACTCAGTACCTGCCAATAATCCAAACCACTATGTTGCACTAGCTTATAAGGCTCGACGAGCTTTCATGAAACTGTATCACAGATAGACCGTAGCCTGGATGAATAAGTAAGATGAAAGCTTCTGACTATTCAGTTACGTAGAGCTCCTTAATGCACTTTGGCATGATGGTCAATTCTCTTCTCAATCAATCTTCTTTTATCAATGGTCTATGGTCTATATAAGAAAATTATCCTAAACCGAGTATCCTTGCAAATATCTAAAGATCACTTGAAAACAAATAAATTTTATTATTATATTAAAACTGTATTGAATCGCTCATAAATTAAGAATGCCAATCAGCCTACACCAAAACAAAAATATAACAAAATACGTTAGTCAAAAAGGCGTTATAATAAAAAAAGGGCTTGAGGTGTTCAACCAAGGTGGTAGACACAGAAATCCTCTTGGAAAACTTTAAGCGTTTGACTACTAAAAAGAAAAGACTTGAATAAAGGTAAGTTTGGAGGGGAAAACCATTAATTCATACGTTGTAAATGTTGTATTTATTTTCCATTTTATGCTCATTTTCAGTGTTAAATGTACCACCACCACCAGAAATAAATATGTAGAGATGGTATCGCGTCTTAAACATTTCAAAATTGAAATTGAAAAATTAGTTTTATTAAATTGCGAGATCCTGAAATTACCATCAAATTTACCGGCGTAATTAATCACTAAATGCAAATGCTTAAAAATAACTCGGCAATATCCAATTTAAGTTTAATTTTCAAACCATAAATTCGGTTTACTCCCCGGAGCGGGGCGGGATTGAGTCGACTCTCCGCAAAATTGCAACCAACATTTTTATCCCTTTGTATTGTAGTTGGGAAATTTAAGAGAGGATCCTTTTTAGTCTTTGTAATTTTGTAACTCGTTTTGATTGTCTACCGATGAAACGCTCATTGTGGTTGAGAGCCCCTGATATTGTACCTGAAATTTAAACTTTTGTAATACTCCACTGTCGAAGCGATGTTTTGTTTGGCGATTGATATTCTCTCTTATTTTGTTTTACACAATGTTATGATACTTTATTTTTGTATGTTTCCCGTTTTTTTCTATTGTTCGTTACTAATTTATATACTCTGACTCATATTAAAATATAGGTATTATGGCATTTAAGTTTAATATAATCGCACTAGCTTTTGCCCGCATTCGCCCGCATGAATTTCCCATGGGAACAATGCTTTTTCCCGGGATGAAAGGTACCCTATGTCCTTTAGTACTTCTAACAATGTGTAAATTTCAGGAAGATTGGTTCAGTAGATAAAGCGTGAATTGGTACTTAACAAACAAACTTACTTTCGTATTTATAATATTAGTTGGTATTATACAATCATAACGCAATCCAAAGCATTAGGTGTAAAATTAAAGTTACTTCTCGCTAACAAGCATCTTTCACAGAAATATTCTCCATGTAATAAAATCGTTGTACTGTTAATACATTCATGAGTTAACACCGACTGCAATGCAACATGACATTTAAATATGAATATGTCGTTAACGCGAGGCGGCGTTGCGTTGCGTCGCGTCGTCGCATGCGACTTGCTAATAACCTGAGATTTTTCCGCGCATCTGAGTCCAACACTGTTGCATGCTACAGGTGCCGCGTCTCGCAATTAAGGTTAGCTACGATACACAAGACTTACTTACTTAATTCTAGAATCCTACTAATATTATAAATGCGAAAGTTTGGATGTGAGTTTGTGAATTTGCGAGTTTGTGAGGATGTTTCTTACTCAATCACGCAAAATCTACTGGGTCGATTGCAATGAAATTTGGTATACGGGTAGACAAATACCGGGAATAGCACAAATGGTACTTTTATCCCGAAAGTCCCACGGGAGCGAAGCCCCGGGGCGCGGCTAGTAGTTACAAAAAAGATAACGCTTTATGCTGCGTTGACAAAGAGACAGACCGATTAATAAGTTCATTTTTTAATTTGTGGAACTACATATTATTCTATATTTAAGGTCCTACTTATAATTTAACAACTTTTTCGTCTATTATCCTAATATACTATTCTGTCAAATAACCAGTTTACCAGAAATTTTTGATAACACACATGTACATTCAATTCATAAGTAAAAGTTTTGCAGCATGACACACAGTTTTCTTATAAACTTACGTGATAACAACTCAGTGACATTTGTTTGGGAGTAATTCGAGTCACTGGGAGAGAGCTTTTCGCGCAAATTGACGTCACCCCTCGGTAAAAGTTTTGATTCATATCCTTTTTACAAAACGACAAATAGCGAGATTCTTCAAAAGTAGGCAAGTATTGTTCCTAAAAGAGGGTAAAGTCACATACGAATTGACTGCGTCTATTTGGAGTTTTATTCTTTTATACTTCTTTGGTACGCTTTGTTTTAAAATTACTCTAAAAATTGATAAGTATGTCAATTGAACTCTACTTATTTAAAAAAATCAATTATTGTTTAAACCACCGCAATGACCGGTAGTTCTTTAAATCGGAAATGCTTACAACTTGCAATAAAGTGATCCGGGCAAAGGAAGCAAGAAGATAACCTACTTACTGATCCGGCGTATTCTATTTGCCTGTAATAATCGCGATGACAATCTCATATTACATAAAAGATTTGCCCTCTTTCGAACGAAATGCGATTTTCTCCCTTCAGAGTTATTGCCGGGTCGTCTCGAATTTTTTCGCTTTTGAAAAGGGCGCTACTACTATACGATATTTTTGAATGTATTCGAATGAATAAGAAATTTTGGCGCCACGGAGAATGCATAATACGAAACGAAGACGGGGGAGGCGTGCCTGCGTGGTTCGCATCGGCTCGGAGTAGGCTTGGGAGGCGCTGTGGAGGATGACTCCAGCCTCTTAGCGATTTATAGATAATACCTGTCATAACATGAAATTTAAAATCTATTATTTACAAATACTAACATCAATAAAAAGATTTCAATATTTTTAATTCTATATAATTCAAATACTTATACAAATATTTCAAATATTTCTAATTTTTTTTTTTCATTATTTGCTTTTATTTTAGCTTTTGCACCACTTGTCTCCTACTCCAAATAAATCAATCACAATCTAATTTTATGTCCGTGTGTGTGTAATATATTTAATTTTTCATGTATTATTTTATAAAATAGAAAGAAAATAAATTACATCTTGAACGCGATCAAGTAGTAATAGAATCAATATTTAGAATAACAAAAATAGAATCATCGTACTTAGTAAGTCGAGTATTTTCCCTTTAATTCAAAGTGGATTTATTTACAGAAATTGTATACCCTCAATTAACTGTTACAATACCTGCCAATTACAAAGTCTGTCTCGTAATCTAAACGTACTTAGAGTAGATCTGGGTAAATCGAATAATTGCTACTTTTAGAATAAAAATTAGCCTGTCTGTTACAACGACACGATATGAGACGATTCACAATTTGATATTTTGAATATGTACTCGTAACAGAGGGCAATCATTTTAATCAGATTTAACTTAGGCCTAGATTTAAAAAAAAAAGCATCCTGTGATCCAATACACCTTGGTCTACAACATTATGTGAAATATAAATAATATTTATCTTAATGTAATTGAGTTAACCAGCCAATTTGATCGTTTTACACGGGTAACAAAACAAACACGACATCAATTATTACGAACCTCGTAACTAACATTATCTTTGGTACGTCTTAATAGAATTCGGGTCCTTCGTCAAACAACCCCTCGCTAAATTGTGCTAATATGAGTACATACCCGATACTAGCGCTATTCAAACAAAACTGGGCCGATGGGTGGCAGACTATGAAAGCATTGTCGTGCCCCATGACATGAAGCGCGATGTAGCCGTGACAATTCCGAGAGATAAGTTTAAAGTGAGCGAATTCGGCAGTCGGCGGCGTATTTGTAGCATTAGCCTCGGGAATAAGTTTGTTCATTACCAGAGGGAACAATGCGGGAGGCTCGACGGCAGCGGAGGAAACGTGCGCCGACGCCGCGACAATAGCCGCCGCCTTATCATGCCGGAACGAGTCGGCCGCCCGCCCGCCCCGATCCGCTCCGCGCCTCACCGCGCCGCTCCGCTCCACGCCGCGCCCTCTACTCCACTCCTGCTTGACATATGAGCACTGAATAAATGGGAAAACTTTTAGCGGCGCCCGTTATGGGAGAACGAACAATTGGTCATCTGTTGAGTGAGAGGGAATGCTTAAACGTGCGTTAATCTTGAGGCAGACGACGACAGGAAACGCTCGTCTTTCGGTTAATTGCTTGTTAGTGGCCTACTTTGCGCGGATGATATCCTCTTTTATCACTTTTATTTTTGTGATTTCGAATGCTGTTTTCACTATTTAGTTTAAAGTCCTAGCGATTGCATACATGAGAGCCACTTGCTTGCATATTGCATGCAAGTTTTGAAAAAGAATTGGGTCTTACTATGCACTGGATTGCATAGTGACTCCGCTCTGTTTTCAAAAAGAAAATTATCCCGATTTCAAAACCAAATTATAGTTGTTATTTATTTTTACCATGAGCAAAGAAAAAATACACTACCCATGAGGCAATTTTTAAAATCGTTTAGTACTCGACCTCGGCTGATGACAAGCAAGAAAGTGGGTCTGTCTGGGCAGCCAAGGCACAGTTTGTTTGCAAGGACACCATCTAATTAATTAATTGCCCTCCATTTCTTAATTAAAAAATGTTAGGTCATAATACTTTCAAGTCTCATCATATTTTATTTTGTACCCATGCTATTTACTGCTCTGAAATAGGTATCAAGTTATCTATAAAATAGTACTTACTTACTAGTAAAATACATATGTAGTTTAATAGGAGTAAGCAATTTGATAATTTCATCCCCTCTATTAAAAAAATAAGTCAAAAATATAGATCATCTTACCCGATATAACATATAACTAATTTTAAAGGTTATTTCACCTGAAAAAATAAACAAGCGTATTTTATTATCTGTTCTTGCAGGAAAGCTAATACCTTACAAAATTTATGCACCTGAATACGATGACAATCAATTTTTAAAATGTATGAAGATAGAAGACAAATCAGTAAACGAAGAAGATTCAGTGAAGAGAAAATGAAGAAGATTTCAGAAAAAAGAGAAGAATCCGCACATGATTCGGGTTTCGGGACGATGTAACCGTGCGAGTCGGTTCGTTGTCGACGAAACCTGCAAAATGTGCGGCGTACTACTGCGCTCCACTCCGCTCCGCTGATTGCACCCTGCTCCAACTTGAAGCTCTTCAACCACTCAAACTAATCTCAAAACAAATGTTATTGCCTTTTGCCTTTCTTGCAGTGATAACAAGTTATTTGATAAAGTTGCATATAGCTTATTTATTTCGAAGACAATGTTATAAACAAATATTGTCTGCCTAGCATACAGATCAAAATCCTGTAATATTAGTCGTTTGGAGATTAAATTGGTGTAGTGCCATTGGTTAAAACGGTTGCGGCTAGAGTGGACGTGGACATTGCTGTCATGCAGCACTAGACTCTCGTCCACCTAGTCAAAGACACCAAACCATCAACAAATTTTGATGTAGATAAAATACTAACATACGAGTAGTTATAAGTTGTCTTTGTTACTAACACTATGGGTTATGCCTGAAATAAAAGTATTTTATTTTATTTATTTTATAAATTGCTAGTTAAAATATTTTATGGGTATTGTATCAGACACTGGCCATAACGCAAATCCATTTTTATAATATGATACGATTATGTTACGATTTTTTTTTTAATGTTCTTAATAATTACTTAAGTTCCTAAATCGTTTACCAAATAAGGTTGAAAAATCGAATAAAATCTCAAAAGTTGACTATAAAAGACATATTTTTGTGTTCAACCTAATAAGATATACCTGTGCCCGGATGTTATGTTTACTTTCTTTGTATTTTCGAATTCGAAAGAAAAGTAGAGCTATTTCGATACTATCTGAAAGCACATTAATTTATTAATACTTGCAACTTTTAATTTACTTCTGTTATTATCCAGTCCATTGTTATAAAAAAAATCGTTGATCGAAACCAAACACATAATTCGATTGAACTTAACTCCAATGTATACATATCCAATAATTGAAATCCCATTAAAATTAAAATTGAATGTGAGAAACAACAAAAACGAAATTAAAAGAATCCATATTGCACATATCGCGAATGACAATACGCCTTCAGTTTATTTGGAATATGCAAGTGCTTTTTTTTAATTTGACAGGTGAGTGAGCACGCCTTACTCCATCTATTGTGTTGTAAAAGTATCGAAATTGAACGAGCGCAGTCCATTTGGAGGCTGTATGAGTCGACAATAACCGGCCGGCCATTCGTCTCTCGCTTTCTGAATATCCAAATCATTTTTCCACGATTTCATTGCATTTCGAGCGATGCCATGCACACTGATCTCTACATGCGTCTGGCCGAGCTGGTATCGCTGTAAGTTAATTATATACGCGGCATCTGACGTTTTATTAACGTCATGTCTCGTATGCTGCGTGCAAAACAGATTTCATTCGCTGTACTGACTTAATACCGGAATATTTTACGCTGAGTACCAATTCTGTTCGGCGATTAATTTACTAGTGTTTCCCGGATTACTAGTTCGATAATAGAGTTGCACTTACAATAGAATAGGAACTATTAAACCACAGAACATATAAAAGAGGTTAGAATGGCTATAATGCCCCGTTTCTATGAGAACCAGTGTCGCCTAATCCGCCCCACCTTTCACCGTTACCACACATTTGCAATTTCCAATCTAGCCAATCATAGCGCCACGTCATCACGAAATTTCAAACTGAACCAATCATACGCAAGTACGCAATCGGTGTACAATTAGTGTGATTGTGTTTGTAAACTACGCTAGTGCTTGACTAAACTTTAAATGACTTAATTATCGATATTGAATTTTGTTATTAAACAATAACATCATTCAAACAACAATACTGTTACATACAAAAGTGATATAGTAAAATGGAAAATAAAACAAAGTACATTTCTTACAATCTTATATTTATTGACCTTGGAACAAGATATATTTATTAAGAAGTTGTCGCTTGGTTTGTTTTTTGCACGTATACCAAACAGCTCAATCGGTTAAAATAACTGGTTTTTATAATTCAGTTGCAAGATTCCACCCGGACGAACATACATACATACATATATTGCAAGTTAAATAAAAGCTTGTTATAATAATAATTATTCGAATTGCTTAATTTAGTCTTTCCACATTAACATTAATTTATAACATTTATAAATATATGACTTTGAAAGACGATATCGATAAATATCGTCTCTCACTACGCCCAGCACTAGAGCTAATGCCACGTTGTTGCCGCGCACTCCACTACGCGGTACGTTTGACGTTGCAAAAATGACGAACGCATGCAGACAGCAATGTATATTTTTTGGAGAAAAAAAATATTTTAATGACCTTTGAAAGATTTTGACTAAAATATCGTATTTACTAGAGGTTTTTTTACTTACCGATGATAAGAAACGCATCCTTTGTTTATACTAAGCGCTTGGCTTCTCGCTCGACAAGTAATTACCGCACATGAAGGCATTTTCGTACAATTTTGTAGCAGCGCTTCGCAATACTTACTCCGCTAGAGTTCGCGAGCGACTAAACGGCGCGGTCACGTGTTTTTGTAAAGATACGAGCGGTCGCTCGCATGCTTGGCGCGCCGGCCCCGCCCACAACTCCTTTCTAAAACATATAACAATGCGTATTAGGCCAAGCACTACTGTATCAATTACGCACGTCTGATTGGTCTGTGATTATGTACGATCATGATACTTAGACGGCTATCAGTTCACTCACACTGACAAATAGCTGGCAGCCTTGTGGTCCAGCAATAATGGCTCTGTATCAATGCAGATCACGATGAATGGCCATCATTAGCCTTCGCCAACTGTGATCATCATTTGCATCTACAGGTATGCATCATTTCACTATCATAATGCCTAATACCTGAAATGAGGCATAGGTGGTATTCAAAGCTACAGCTACAGCAGTTATTATGTAAGCGCTCTATCACAAATTTGTAAATAAATTCATTTGATTTTAAGCAATTTACTTGGCCATTAGATTTAACTTTGAATAGAATAGATATTACTGAAGTGAATACTTCTTTAAGCGAGCTGCACTTTATTTTATGTATTGAATAAGACGTAACTTTTGCCAATGTTACGCTCGTTGGGTATAGTTGGGTTGGCTTAAGTCAATGATGGAGGGACCTCGCGCCACGCCTTGGTGAAGTTTCACTTCTGTCGGCATACACTCATAAACTTGATATACGTAGCGGTATTACTTTGCACGCAAGCTTTTATTCAACGTGTAAGATAAAAAGATGTAGGTATTCCTGTGGTCCTGTCATGTATCCCTTTTAGAGCACCAATCAATATATGTAAAATATATTTTTTAATGAATGCATTTAAAATTACTTACACCCAAATTCTGATTTCACTTCATTCAAACTTTAAATATGCCATTTCGACTCGACAAGAAAAAGAATATGAATAAGAAGTCATCATTACATCTAATAATGACAAATGTTACACTATTAATTATAAGACTATTTTATTAGTTAAGAAACGAGCAAGGAATTACAAAATAAATCGTACTTAGTTATCTAAATCTTAAAAATAGTTACCATTCATATACTGGGCATGTAAAGTTAATATTCAGTTTCCTGAGAATTCGTTAAACGGTTTAGACTGAGCGAAATTTTCCACACTTAACTTTTAAATTGAATAAAAATGCAATTTCGTCCAGATTGCCCTTTAAAAAGCTTCATGGGACGCATTCAGCAGGGGCGAGTTTTAGTTATTCGCGGGTGCACACCGCAGCCGTGAATGGGGTTCAACGAGTGCACAGCCGTGTGTTCCGTACCTGCAATTATATAATGAACAGATGTTACTATTTATCCAAAATGCGCTGCAGCAAGTAAACCACACTTTCTTTTAATAAATAATAGAAGCAGAAAATACCAAAACTAAAATACTTAATCCAGGTTGAAAAGAGGCTCTAGAAATTACAACTGGAAAAGCAAAAGACGATGATTTGAACACGTCCAGTAAATCATTTTTTTATGTAAAACAATCTTACAAACAAACACAGAAAAAAAATACAGTCAACTTGAGAACTCTTTTTGGTTTTTGAAGTTGGTTGAAAATAACTAGCGCACTCAAATTGAAATTGTTAATATTATTGATAACGAAAAATATTATAGATAGTAACTGAACAGATGATGTTATTTTTGAAAACTACCAGGAACTCTACTTTCCTTGAAAATTTGAATCCAAATGATGTCCCTCTTAATGTGAAGAAATATACTACATATATAGAATTACAAAGTTTATGAAAATGTTTACTATTTCAGAAACAAGTGCCAGTTCTGGTCTCTCGGTATTTAAGGCCATATCACCTGATTCACCTACGATAGGCTGAATGCAGAGCATGCCGTCGTCCAATTTCGCGCGCTAAATTGTTCATAACGGAAGTTCATATCCGGACGTCGGCGCCTGCGCTCGGGGCGAGATTAGGCGGTAATTACAATTTCCGGTGACAGCGGACGTGGAACGTTCGAGAAGAAACGGTTCCTCCTCAGACTATTCCGCATTCGACGCCGCAGGAAGGAAACATTGCAATAATCAAGCGCTCAATCGGATCCTACAGTGCTTTTGTTATTCTTGTTTATTTCCTTTATAGACATGCAGAAAGAAAGAGATGTGACTATTCGAATTTTAAGGAATATTGCAATAGGCATGTAGTGTGGCTCTAACAACATGTTAGAGAAAACAAATAAATAATGTCAATTTTCTTAAAATGCATCATAAAGATTGAGAACTGCATAAATCGCTTAACTTCCACCAACAACCAGACAAATGTCTCCTGCAGTAGGGGTAACACGAATAGGGGTTACACAATTAAGTACCTAAAAAGGCATGCCGAAAAATGTATTTGAGGACGCATTCCCATATCAATAAATTGAGTGTATACCATTACCGAGTCGGAAAAACTGATTATGTTAAGAGTTGAGTGGAGCGAACAGAGGTTGCGTTGTTGTGCGGCGCGCGCGCCTCCTCTGCCGATATTATTGAATAAGCGAGCGCCGAGCTGCCTAATGAAACATATTGAACGTGTATCGAATCACTTAGCCCGTGCGCTTCTGCACTCGCTTTCGGGCCTGCCAACAAGCCGTAGGTGAACCCTATAAATAACATTACTGTGGAGTCTCGTTTTAAGAGAGACAATAAATTGAATTAACTCCGGGAACTTTGAACGTCAAAGGAGAATAAAAAAATTCAACTTCATTTTACGGAACATAATTTCACGCGGCATCAGCTCGGCGCCCTTTGTGTCGCTTAGAAAATGTTTACGCAAAGCCGAGCCGTGAATACCCACAAAAAGGGCAATCCTAATTAATTCATTAATGTCATTATAATTACGACATTTGGGTTAGCGAATATTATTACATTCAATCTCATTTTTTATCGTGTAAGGATTGCGTGCTTCGATGTTCGCTATAAGTAAGTGTTTGATGCACAGCATCCATCATCCTTTCAACAACATATGTATTTACTAGACACTGGCCTTACCCGTTTTCACATTAAATTTGGGTTAGATGTTAAATAACTCGTACTTTACTTAAAATAATTGAGAATAAAACTTGTCATGTCTTGTCAACAACAAATAATATTTCATTTTACAGTTATAAATAAATCAAGTCATTATTACTTCTACCTCACACAGGTTTTTAATTAAACACATTTTTACCTGAGAAAACTGAGAATTTAACTTTGCACTTAATTAAACACAAGTCACATTCACTCATATTCTAATAAACAATTTAAAATTTGGTTGTTAAATCTGCAACGAGCAGTCAAAGCCAGCTTGGACTGGGTTTAACCGGGTTGATTTCAATCACCAGCGAGCAGGCTGCAGCAGCTTACCTACTACAGCGACGCACAAACGCTGTGGCCGACAGCAAAGCTTTGAGCGCGCCAGGTTGGCAACTAGAAAAACTGGCACCTTTGAAACTGGCCTGAACATGTCCATCACGCTCGAAAACTAGAGCCTATCGACAAAACTATTTACATATGTTACTAAAAGGACCTACGGAAAATACACAAAAGAGTGATGGGAAAGTTTCAGTCTATGTAATATGATTAAAAACTAAAAAAATAACAATTAAATAATATGTTGTATCCTTGTATTTAATAAATCATAGAAATACCTATGACTTCCATGGTTTAATCTCACGAATTATCCGGGTAACCTTCAATAACGGTAAAGTTATAATCAGTCGCCATATTTACTATATTAGTTTACAGTTGGCAAGCCTGCTAAAATTAGCGGTTATTGGCATACGTATTTAAGTATGAAAATTGAAGAATGGCGATTGAAGAAATCAATTAACTTGTAGCGATCGAACTTCGCTCGTTTGTTACATGCTAGGCTCAGTGTCTCTTTTCCTAAGCATATTACCTAGCCAATTTTGTGTCCATAAAGTCACTGCTGAGCATAGGCTAAATACAGGATGTTTTTTAAATCATTGGCATCCTTTCTACTGGTGAAAGTACTCATGAACATGAGCAACTTTTTGTATGGGACCGACTCAATCCGATGGAAAAAAAAATCAGCTGTTCCATACATTTCGGGTGAGTAGGTATTGGAAAATAGTATGGAACAGCAGATTTTTTTTTCCATCGTATTGAGTCGGTCCCATACAAAAAGTTGCTCATGTTCATGAGTACTTTCACCAGTAGAAAGGATGCCAATGATTTAAAAAACACCCTGTATATCAGTAATAGAAAAGTTACGAGTATATTAGCTACAGCAGACAGTTTAAGAAGGTAAAGGAAAGTCATATATCTTCCATCTGTCTGACAGTTCGTATATAATACAATCACGCCACGTCGGGACAAGAGTCGTGCAATTTAAATTAATATCGCCATTAGCACGTGTGCGCGACGGGACGAAACGCCGAAATTCGCTGAGACGCGCAGCGGGATGGTGGTGAGCAAGAGTGGACTGTGACACCAAGGAAAAAAATAAAGTGCCCCATCCAAGTGCTAAGGTATGACACATTTCTATTTTTATATATTTTTAAGATGGGAAATTCATTGAAATTCTGTATTTAATTGGATGAGAAGTTTAATTCGCTATCACCTTAAATAAAACATAAAACATATAAAAGTAACAATAATTTTTATTTTCTCTATATTGACCAAAATGCTATCGAACACTTTAGCTGAGAGCAAATGCACATGAATTACTGCACTTTTCTTTCTATCAACGTAAATATCAAATTCGAATATTGATAAGGGTGACGTGGAAATGAGTTACGAGAATCTAGAGTCGAGAATAAAATATTAATACAATAAAATGTCCCGCACCTGTCTGCCTGAATACAATAAAAAAAGAACCTGAAAATATTTTTCTCCGGTGAATATTATACTTCGTTTATGATCTAAGCCAATCTACGGATGTTCAATTCGAACTAAAACAATAATTAATGAATTGTGGTAAATACCACTCAGGTGTAATCTAATTAAACTAAGTACTCGTTAAACAATATAAAAAAAAATTGATTACACGATAGAAATGACAAAGGCAAATAACTTCTTCGTTATAAACGGTACCAATATTATTGTAGTTTTAATTAAAATGTATTTTGCATATAAATACTTACTTAATTATAATAAAATATATTATAATATTATCAGTAATTTTGTTATTGTTGTCATGGAGAATATAAATAAATATTAATGCGGAAATCCATACATAAGTATCATACGTCATCTTTTTGTATTTATTTTGATGCAGTTTAAGAGGACATCTCAAACTGATAAATTTGATAGCATAGAGATAGATAGAGAGATAAGTAAAGCACACAAATAAGAGCACTTTATGTTTGTTAGCACTATGCGTCGTGATCTGTTTCAATTTGCATCTCTTGCGCGCCGCAGGACAAACAGACAGAAAACCATATGGCTGTTTAGATAGTTTATTTTATTGCGCACAATTCTATGGCCATTACCATGGCCGCCGCTACCTTGAAATATGTAGAAAATCTAGCTAGAACTATGTTTATTTACTGTAAGCAATATTTTGTGAATTTTCCAAAAAATTACTTTGTAGGTAAATTTATAAATTTTAATCAAAATATTAATAGACATATTAAAGACACGTGGCTTTACTCAACTTGCAGCTACTCCAATAAAACAAGTAGCCACTTTTGCTCAATATTTGCCAACAGCACTTTGCTGGCGTAAATCACAGAAGTTAGTGCAGCCGCGACGCGGCATCAGGTGCGATACACTCACGCAAATATTTTAAGAAAATATCAGCAATCCTAATGGTAGTGATGTGCTTATATCGATACTTTAAAATATAATCGTAAATAAAACGTTCGACGTGTAAATTCTTCAATTTTACCGTGACTCTTCATTTGTTTATTTTAGTTACAAAGTCTTTTCTAAAATAATGTTAATAATAGTTACTAATTATATTTTCTATTTCAAAAGGCAATTAAAATATATAAGTAGTTATGAGGCTAGTGTCAGAGTAAGTACATTGTAAGTGCCATTTGTAGAGAGCGTCTCGACGGCCGGCGCGGCGGCGTAGCCGCATCTCCATTCTACAGCCAAACGGTAAACACTTTGCTGTAATCTCGAGATGAGAAAACTTTCAGTTCTCTTAATTCAGAAACTTATTCAACAACCTAACAACCTTAGAGCGGACCGCCCGGCGGACGCAAGACAAACAAACTTACTCTTTAATCTTACTTTGTATACATTATAAATATTTTGTGATTGGTATAGAGATATAAAAAATTTAGTGGGATCAGTGTTTTTATGCGTACTTATAACTTTATATTAGCTAACCGTGGAATTAAAAGTATTAAGTTAAATGTACACTAAATATATAAAAAAATAGAGTTTATACTCGTATTATAAAGTAACTAAATGATGATAATAACTAAATTTTGATATGATTTTTATCATCGCAAAATTTTATAAGGCAGACAGAAATACGTGCGAGTAAGTACTTATATGTACATATATATTTCTAATCAAAATTCTAAATGCACATCCAATGCTCACGTCATAAAAAGTATCGACGTAGTTGATTGTTAACAATCGATAAGATCTCCTTTGACAACTCCGAGTGGCCCTTGTGGAATAAGCCTCTTGTCATAAAAATGCAGACATTAGGAGATTAAAGGATCAAGAACACGCAGAAATAGTTTTTAATAGATTTTGTTCTGACTCACGCGCGTAAACAAAAGCATAACATGTTATATACGCTTATTCGTTCGCGGACCGCCTTGGAAGGCTGGGGCTTTGGACTGACGCGAGACGAAAAAATGGGAAAATAAAATAAAAAATAAAAACATTTACTGGAAGCAATTTGGATGTGCCGTGTCAATTCAATTACCTGCGTTGTACGCCTCAGTGTTACGACGGGGATTAGGGCAATGAAAAAATATTCCAGAAAGAAATCTAGCAAGCATTTAGAAATAGACAGGTAAACAATTGAAAATTCTAATTAAAATAAACGGGTTATTGTAGTATCGGGGGTTGTCGGCTATAGTTAATGATATAATTAAAAAAATTACTTCATATTTTCATTTCATGTCACTTTGCTGTTGATGAATTGATGAAATTGAGATAACCTTTCCTTGTATTTTCTTCCGAAATTTTCTTACACGAAGCATCTTTAGCCTATTTTTTTTTCTTGATAATTTTGATTATTTTCAATTGTTTTGTGTTTTGAGGCCGAGTTAATTATTGTTTAATGTTGTGTTCAAAACACACGATAAGAGCAAATTAAAATGATGTCATACTCAAGGGCAACGCGGAATTCATTATGACGTCACTTTTAAATTCCTTTTTACTTAGACACACCCAGAAATCAAAAGACTCATTATGGCAAGAAGTGTAATAATGTGAAACTTGTTCAGATGAGTCCAAGCAAGCGTGGAGGTGGTTTGTCCGAAGAGGGCCGGCCGAGTGTCACAGTCACTGACATGGACACAGTGCACGAGGAAAACGATAATGAAAATGATAGGTATGTACACCACTATATATCTATTTAGATATTTCTCTTAAGTACCTATTTGAAAAGTAGTTAAATAAATTGGTGTTCATATTTACAATCAGAGTTATTTGTTAAAATGTGAAATTACACCGCTCAGAGTTTTATTCTGTTAATTTAT
This sequence comes from Ephestia elutella, assembly GCA_018467065.1. Classification (NCBI taxonomy): domain Eukaryota; kingdom Metazoa; phylum Arthropoda; class Insecta; order Lepidoptera; family Pyralidae; genus Ephestia; species Ephestia elutella. The sequence continues at coordinate 8,972,225 of CM031576.1, read as the reverse complement.
GAATAAAAGAAAAAACGGGTGCATTTTTTTTTCATCTAAAAATGTAAATCTAGTAATTAAGGCATAGGCATTAGGTTGGGTCGCACCGAAATTGAACGTTTGCTTTTGTCATACAATTTGCAAGTATTTTTTGCCTAACCGGTACGTTTAGGGTTACTGTTACTGTCAAGGTGAGACGGTGCAACTAAACCCTAATAAACTAGGAAATATTCATATGATTATCTAATTAAAAATATGTAAAAAAGTCTAAATTTGAAAAAGATACAAACAAACGGATAAACACCTTCATTTATGGAAGGAATACAACAAGAATGAAACAACAATGCTGTAAAATGTTATTGACGGCTTAATGCAAAATGAAAAGCCGTTCGGAAAAGCGCGGGAAATGAACGCGGCGCAGCAGACGGCAGATAGTCGTCATAAACAAGCGGCAAGCAAATCCCCACCATTTAATTAAAGTTTCTTTTTAACTGTGTATTCTCTTGTGCTCTTACTCAGGCTTATCTCTTATCTGAACGCGTCATCTCAATATATTTATCACCGATGCTATCAACGTTGTTATATCTGTGATGGGATGTAAATTACGATAGTAAATAAACAAATAACTGACTAATACAGGTTTTAGCTGGATTGCACCATCTTACTTTGACTGTAATAGTAACTTTAGCTGAATCGAAAATCCAGTTAAAGGGTTTAAAGGTACTATGGTTTTGATTAACTTTTGAAATGAAAGTATGCGAAAATTTGCGATATCAGAATTTGAATTACGCGAGTGGTATTTAAAAATATCGCAACCAATCGTGTAATTCCAATGCATATATTTTATTGTGTTGCAATATTGATACAATTTGATACCTTATTACGTTGACATACCTCACCACCTCGCGTACCTTCGCGTCTCTGAGGTCTCAGTAGATAATTTTGTACGGAACCCTCAGAGTGCGAGTCCAGCTTGCACTTGACCGGATTTATTTATTAAAATTCGATTTCTATATTTAAATAGAATGAACGTTAAATTTAAATATCGAAATAAAGTGTGATATTTTAAAATTCAGAATCGTACGAGTAGCATAACGAAGCTTAGAAAGACATTTCCGGTGAACGGATGCACATTTTGGAGATTTGGCGCTCACAGCGATGCTACCCAAATCGTTCAATACTAGTGCAGACGTGTCTTTAAATATTGCACATACAGGTGGATTTTTATGCTATGACTTATATTTATTTTTATAGTTAGTCATATCTGAAATAGCTTTATAAGTGGGTACTTAATTTCTCGACGTTAATGTGTTTTATTAAAAAAAAGTGTCCAAGCAATATTGTTTTGGTATATTATACCTTTTGGATTGACTACGTTAGCAAATTTTTCCTTTTTAGTGTTCGTATGAATCAGAATCTAGCGACACAGATATTTCAGTTGTCATGATTTAATACTTTTATTTTTATCATATCCCAAAAATTGGTAACACAATATGCCGATAGCTATGACATTCACGTTCTGTATATCCCACTGTATTCTAAATTCCACCAGGTATATAGCATACCTACACAAAGAGCGGATTTCGGTGCATCGTGCTTCGAAAATATTTATGACATTTGATAGACTGCTTTGTGCTGAGCGATACTCCTCGCACCTGCCGGTTCCGTTTCGTTTATTGTCGAAATACTCGATCCGTTGGTCTCTCTCTTTACAGAGAGTATTCTGAAACTTTAATTCAAAATGATATTTTTTTTAACTGATCGGGAGTATACTCTCAATTTTTAGGGTCTGAAGTAAACAAGAAACCCTTATAGTTTCGTCATGTCTGTCCGTCCGTCCGTCCGTCTGTCTGCGGCTAATCTCAGAGACTACTAGTACTAGAAAACTGTAATTTGGTAGAGATATACATATTTATTACGCGGAGCGAACTGTAGAATAAAATTAGGAAAAATATTTTTTTAGGGGGCCTCCCCTACACCTAAAGTGGGGATGATTTTTTTTCTCTCGATTATACCATCGTGTGGGGTATCATTTGATAGGTCTTTTAAAAATATTATGAGTGTCTGAAGAATATTTTTTGATTTAGGGATCCGTGTGCGAAATATTTAACTTTAAAGTGATAAATTTTGTTAGAGTCAAGTGTCCCCCCCCTCGAACAGGAAAATGGTGGAGGGTGGATACATGAAACAAATTATAATAACTAGCAAATATAATGAATTTAAAAGGAAAATTATCACGGCTATGTAGACTTTACACGTTAATGAGTAATAGACGATAAACTTACAAAATTGATTTTAGTATGAAAAATATTCGTAGGAATAATTTTCATTCTATATGATGGTATATACTTAGGTTATTTTCATTAGTTATATAAAAGTGGAAGTAAATATAAGTTAATGTGTCCGCATTTCTACAGGATAGGTACCTTCGGAATCCTACATTGTTCGTGGCCCTACACGCACTTGACAAATTATTTTTATTGAAATGAGAATGTTAACATGCCACTCTGATTGACATAGGTACTTGAAAACTTTAAATGAACAAGAAGCACAATCCTACTAGTACAGTCGGGTGCAGATGATACTGATGTTATTGAGATATTGAGCTATTATATAATCTGTGATCATACTTCAATCATGATCAATGAATATTAATAATTTCACTAAATAACACAGTGACGAGTCATCGTACTCAGACTTGGGACGTCTCCGGGACCGCACGCGCGCCATGCTGGTGCCGCCGACGGAGTCCCTGTTGCAGCACTCGCAGCCCGGCAGCCGCAGGATGTCCGACATCGACTCTAAGCTCGCCGCCAACCTTAACACCAGGTACTGACACAGTGACTCCGGGACCGCACGCGCGCCATGCTGGTGCCACCGACGCGACGGGGTCCCTGCTGCGCACTCACAGCCCGGCAGCCGCAGGATGTCCAACATCGACTCCCAGCTCGCCGCCAACCTTAACACCAGGTACTGATATAGTGACTCCGGGACCGCACGCGCGCCATGCTGGTGCCTCCGACGGAGTGTCTGCTGCAGCACTCGCAGCCCGGCATCCGCAGGATGTCCGACATCGACTCAAGCTCGACATAATTTAAAACAGCACTATTTTTACTTGGAATTTAAAATGAAATAATAGAAATTAATAGATAATAACGTACCACATATCCATGTTTATATGCGAAACTATTATCCTATAGTGCTGACAAAATAACAGGATCCTATTTTGTTGATATTACAATTTAAGTATAATTATTTTTAGTGCAAATTATTTTGCTATTTCATTTCTCTGCTAAATACTTGCGCATATTCTATTTTAATACTAAATCTAATTTTATGGGTCTCTTCTCTATGGTGTAGGTAATAACCCGGTGTCCTAGGTGAGCGACAGAACGCTGCGCGGCGCGATGCGATGCTGTGCTACAAGGCCAAATTACACGCGACAACGCCGACACGACAACATGGCCACAAGTACTTACATTTGATAATTACGCATCGCGCCGCGCCGCGCTGCCTTGCTGTTTTTGACGCTCATCCAGGACAACGGGTAAGAGATATTTTTTATAATATTTTTTTTCAGGCGGCCATCGGCCATAATCGCAGCGTTTCGTCGGCCATCGCAGGCGCTAGCATTGTGTGCCGCCACCCAGCGCCGCTTCCTTTCAGAATTAGGACCACATTCACGAACATCAGTGGCTTCCACCATCCATGAACATCCTCCATCGGCTGCTGAGATATTGGGACAGTATGTATTCTCATTTATTCTTCCAATATGAAAACATCTAGAAATATTTTATTTTCGTTCTTTACTCATCATGTCATCCATCAGTCATGCATACTACTTTCATCATTTAAATATCAGGTACTGTCAGACAGTGGACGAAAAATCACGTGATCACTCACTCAATTCTCGCTAGGTGTTGTTGATAGATCACATATAAAAGTCGGTCAGTCTGGACGCAACACTAAATGCCTAAAATGTCCGGATACCTAAAAACCCTAGTGTCTCTTCCTTCCCATGAAGGCAACCGACAAGCATTTGTCGGAACGGTGAGGCGAGACAACGTGATGTGCTCACCGGCCGCGCCGGGACTCTCGGCTTGCCTTATATTATTTTGATACGATTTGATACCTATAATACTGCAAATCTTATTTTTTTTTATTATTGCTCTATTTATCTTATTTTAATTTTATAGGAAGGCCAACAGCTACAGTTTTATTTGACAGTTAACAAACAAAAATGATAAAGAAGACGTTTACTGAATAGTTTTAGTGGAAACGTTAGCTAGTGAGAGCACATGGTTATATTGAGCAGTCATAAGTGGTTAGTTTTAGCATGGCGAGACATCAATAGAGTCATAGCACACAGATCCCATACGTACAGATCCCACAGTAAGTTTCAGTTTAGTGTGGGATCTGTAGGTTTGGCTCTTTCGACTCCTTTCTTCTTCCACTTGATAATACAATTAAGCCTCATTTCTTCCCCTTAGGAAGTTAAACTCTACCTCGTCACTTAAATACGAAGGACGTTTGAAAAGTTTGTGGCTTGACCAAGAAAACGTAAGAAATTAGGGTCAGAATTATTTTTAGTTTTCGACGTAGTCACCACCTAATTGAACAGACTTCCTCAAACCGTCTTGTAACTTGATTTTGAATTTAAAAAAAAAGATTCCTCGAGCCCCTGAAAATTCTAATCTTCGACAGCTATCTACCTTTTCTTTGGTCAAAAATTTTGAGCCACAATAATATTTTTTTGAATTAGGAAACAGATAAAGGTCCGACAGTGATATATCAGAAGAATGTAACAACAATTCAAAGCCAAAATTGTGAATTTCGGCCATCGTTTCTGCGAAAGTGTGAACCCCGCCAATATCTTGATGAAACAATCCTTTTTTTCGCAGTATACCAAGTCGCTTTGCTTTTATTTCTTCCAACAAACGTCATAAAAGTTTGCATTAATAACTGTTATTTATTGTTTCACCTTTTGGTAAATAATCAATAAACATTATTCCTTTGACTTTTCCAGAAAACTGAAGCGTTAACTTTATTGGTCCAAAAATTACCTTAGCCTTCTCTAGAGTAGGTGACCCAGACGTATTTCATTGAATCGACTGTTATTTTGGTTCGAGTATATGGTGATGAACCCAGCTTTCATTAATTGTAACAAATCGAGCCAAAAAAATTCAGTGACTGATTCAAATAATCCCAAACAGTGGCGTGAAATTGTGAATCGAACAAGTTTCTCTTCAACTCAAATCGGTCTCGTGATTTGATGTTTTGTATTCAATCATAAGTAGGCTTATAATCTCAGCTATCATATTTAGAGCCATTTTTGATTACTTAGTATCAAATCACATATTTTTTCTACGTTTTCCTGAGTGGTTGATGAAAACGGCCTTCCGCTTCTAGGGTCATCTTCAGTATTTTGCCAGCTCCGTTAGTACCTATATAGCTATACACTTTTTGATGCTTGAATGTGAATGGGCAGACTCCCCTGATATACCCAATATATATTGATATATATCTTTTAGAGTAAACCCCTTTTCATGAAGTTACTTATTCACAGCTTTGTGTTAATCTTTACCCACATTTGAAATTACCGTCAGATCACTTCAAACAAAAATTTATAAAAAAAATGTTTTTAGCCGTATCGCTATGAAACATTACACTTTATATACTGATTAAATAAGCTATCTAATGAAGGTAGTTACATAAAATACCAACGATTCTTTCTATGTCAGTCTACGAACTTTTCAAATGCCCCTCGTATCTTCTTCTTATCGAGTCGAAAAGGCTCGTTTTTGACCAGTATGTGACAACTTTAACCGTCGTATCGTTGGCATCATTAAGATCCTCTATTGTACATGCATGACCAAGGGCAGTTGGGGCATGATAGGAGATGGGCCATGGACGCATTACATATAGAACATAACATCTCAGCCTTTCATTAAATTATTAATGCTAAATTTTGAGGCCACAGTCTAAACAATAAAACAACTAAGAGCAAAACTATCCTACATCCACCATATAATTTCCTTACTCTACTAATGTATACTTACCTTTGTCAGACTCTATGCATCTTGTTAGTTGGTGATTCAAATAGACCCATTTAGACCCGTTTGAGATGGGGCGTGAGCATTATATCACCGACAATGGGGGACAGTTACAACACGTCAACAGCAGTCGTGGGTTCACCTTTATTTGTTCATGGCAGACAGGTGACAGTGGTGACGTCAACGCTCATGTTCACATTTATGTTTATTCATCCCATATTCTTTGCATAAATATATAATACTAGCCGCGTCCCGGGGCTTCGCTTCCGTAGGAATTTTGGGATAAAAAGTACCCTATGGGCTATTCCCGGTATTTTTCTACCTGTATACCAAATTTCATCTAAATCTGTCCAGTAGATTTTGCGTGATTGAGTATCAAACATCCTCACAAAGTCACAAACTCACATCCAAACTTTCGCATTTAGGATTAACTTTTGCCCGCGACTTCGCCCGCGAGTTTTTGATTTTGGGGTTGTTATCGCGAAAAATCCTTAATATAACTAGGTTAAAGACTAACATGTAGGGACATGTTACTCTGTAACTTTTTTAAACCTCCTAACCGTTTCGAAAGCATAAGTTTGTTTTAGGGTTTTTTAATTTTCACGAAAGAACTCTAAAATTTTCCGGGATAAAAAGAACCTAATCTTATCTGTAACTTCCTTAACTCTCCAGTGAAACCCTCCCATCAAAATCGGATAATCCGTTTCGAAGATCTCTAGACAAACAGACAGACAAACGATCTAAAAAAATTCGGGGCCTTGTAATGGGGTAATTGTAGTTTAATTCTCATTAAGTCAATTAGATTTATACTGTCGTAGACAATCGTAGCAAGCTACGAAGCTACGTTGTATATTGCATTGCATATACTTGCACATCAATTTTTATACCAGTCAGCTGAGCCAATATAAGTACTCCTTTGACTAACTAAAAATTGTCAATGTGTTATGCTTAATGTCCTTATTATTATTTCTTCCAGTGAAGCGTTAAGTAAAGCATTATCCGCGCTTTACGCCAAACTTCTGGTAGTGCTGGGGATAGCGTTTCCGGTGACTGAAGTTATTGCTAATGGCGTACCGGACGCGTACTATCAGGTAACTTCTGTATTTATCAGAATACTATCATATTGAGAGACGAAACAGGGGAAGTTTATGCTGTTTGGTTTTAGAAGAGAGGGACTCACCAGGCACATATTATCTTAACGTAAATGGTGAGGGCCTTTACCCAGCTACCTTCTTGTTGTTTAAAATGAATTTTTAATTTGAAATTCACTTGTGGTGTCGTCATCATGAATTTTATTTCTGGTTTCTTACAAAAAAAAAATATCGTCATAAGATGACAAGATCGATCAACACTGTCTAAGGAAGTCTTTACAAAAATAAAATAATGTCATCGAAAAAGTAAAAAAAGCATGCTTTTTGTCTCTTAATATTTAATTTATTGCTTGGAAAACCTTGGTTCTGTTCGTGTAACTTTTTCTTAATAACTGGTTACAATATTTTTCAATTATGTGCCAGTTTGAGTAATGTCAACTTATTTGTTTCAGGGTTTCTATTTATATTTATATTCAGTATCAGTAATCTTCGTAATATTTCAATATGCCAATATAATGCGCCAGAAAGCTGTCAACCTTATTATACATAGCTACGGTAAGATCATCTCTTAATTGCCTGATTTTAATTTTATTATACTTAGAGAAAAGCAATACATACGCCTCAGTAATTAGTTGACATTTGCCTAACAAAATGCGACATTAAAATCACATCTAGTTTGCATAATTGCGTCTACAAAGAGTATTGCCTTCTTTAGTTTCATTGCACTAACGTTTTCTGCCATTCTCATAAGTGTACCGGAAAATTAAACTCGAGATATGCAAACGAACGGTTGTCTAATGTCTTTTAATAAATTGGTAACAACATATTTGCAATAAATGATTTGATTGATTGATAACTTTGCAAAAATTCCAGAAGGCGATGATAAAGATGACAAAACAAAAGAGGTCAAGACAGAAACTGAAAAACCTAAACATAAAGAAAATATTTCCCGTTACGGAAGTTTTTACTTAAGACTAGGTGCTATTGGTAAGTATTTCAGAAACTACTACGGTTTCATAATAACTTACAATATATAACAAGCATTTGATTTCTACGGTTACTAATATTATATATCGTGAAAATATATAGTCTAATTATTTTACAGCTTTTGGAATCGGCTCAATGGTGTACAGTGGATTAGAATTCGGTGAATACTTTGAAATGACGGATGATTGTCGATCAGTACTAGCAGCCATAACTCCCGCCCTTCGCATGGCGTTGACTCTCGCACAAATGCAATTCATATTTCTCACTAGCAAAGACATAGAATCAGGAGCCTACAAAATGATACAGAGATTTGGATTCATGCACATGATTGCAACAAACTTGTGTGAGTGGTTGTATGTGCTGGTAGAAGAAACAAAACATGAAATACATCATCTGGAACATTCAATGGCATCTCATGCAAACATTACAGCGGGACATGACAATGTTACTGCAGAAATCTATTGTCGAAGAGGAAACATCATGGTGACATTACTACGTAACGCGTCTCCTTTTCTCTTCCCATGTACTATCGAGTATTCGTTGATCTGCGCAGTCATTTTATACGAAATGTGGAAGGAGGTATTTATTATTCAGGATGACGATTATCTCCCTTAAATATTCACGAAATTCTAAACTTGACTTCAAATTATATCAATTTCAGGTAAAGTGCACCCCTGAGGACTTTGAGAAGAAGTTTAATTATCAGGCTAAAACTAAATCTCGTAATAATTCTGTGACACCCGAGAAGATTTTGCAGCAATTTGGTGAGATATGAACTTGATTTTACTTACTTATTGATTAAATCCAACTTAATTAAATCATCAAGGAATCAAGAGCTTTTTCTCGGGATGAAAGCTCTATGTCCTTCTCAGTACTTCTAACTATGTGTATGCGAAATTTCAGGAAGATTGGATCAGTAGATAAAGCGTGAAGAGGTAACAAACAAATAGACAAACTCACTTTCTTATTTATAATATTAGTGGTGATCGCTTTCGGCATTACTTCTCAGCAGTGGTCGTTCCGAAATGCTAGTAGTTTGTAGCTTTGAGATATAAAATATTATGATTAAATAATTAGTTATCGACGTGAAAAAGAGCCTTCTTTGAAGGCCAAGTTTCAATAAAAAATTTTGACTTTGACTTTGACTTTGACTTTACCATCAGGTGACCCGCTTGCTCGTTTGCCGCCCTATGTTATAAAAAAAAAAGTTACAGTAAACAGAGTTATCTCGATATCTCTTCGATGCAAATCTAACCCAGACTCCTACACACGATTACAGCCGGCATGCTGGGCGTCAGCTCCCCCCACGGCAGCCGCACCGCCCTGCACCACTTCTCCGTCGACTGCTCGCACGCGCACCGTGGCCTCTTTGCCGGCATCCTGGTCATCGTCCTCACTATCATATCCTTAATCATGTTCTTCGTGCTCGCCAATAACCCTAATACCATCAACGTAAGTTGTCTTATCTTTTGTCTAATTTTGTTCTCTTTCGCTTTTCGTTACCCTTATATATAGTAAGTAAACTCCATGTTTTCTTAATTGTCCTATTATGTAAACAATCTTCACAGTACTTTATGTTGAATTTTGTGGAAAATAAATCAAATATTAGTACAGACCTAAACATTCTAAAGTAAAACATTTATCAACCACGAAAGTAGTTTCCTAAAAAGTCTATTTTAATTTATATTGTTGTAAAATCATAAAAAGACATGGTAAGATTGTTTACATAATAGGCTAATTATGAATAAATGGACTTTAAGTTATCGATTAACCCAACCGAAATGCTAGTGCTCGAACTATGTGTGTCATAAAGTACAATGCAAATTTCTGTTTCCTTGATTTAAAATATGTCTGTAATATCAATATCATGTTTTTATCAGCTTTTTACTTGTTACAGGATGCCATATTTGAAGTCAATATCTGCGAGCTGATTCTGTATTCTTTGACGCTTTTGGCGACAGCAACAGCAGTGAAACAAATGAGAGCACTACCGTACAAAAGAAAATCTCAAGGTAACTACTTAAACTTAAACTCATACTTATTTTATTGAATAAGTTCTTGGACTAATCTAATTGATTGGCGACTTTATCGCAGTAGCTAATTAAGTTGGAGAGTTTGTCCAAATAAAGAATGAAATGAGATATGCATCAGATATTCAGATCAGTTTATGATTCTGAAACGTCGTCAGATAAGCGATTGTTAAAGTCAAAGTCAAAGTCAATTTTTTTTATTGAACTCGGCCTTCAAAGAAGGCTCTTTTTCACGTTGATTACTAATTATTTAATCATAATATATTATACATTACTAAAACCCTATGCATTTTCTCAGCTGTCCTGGGACTGGACACATCACTGCTAATTTTGGCGCAGTCGGGCATGTTCATCTACTGCATGTTCAGCATGATCGGCTCCCATCACACCATGGACACGGGCCAGAGCGAGAGCCTCACTGGCTTCTTCTCAGAATTTCTATCTCTTATTCAGGTAAATAAGTTGTAAACGTCATGTTATGTTCATAGACTGTTCATAAACATGGCAAGATGTTGATAGCATGATAACAAACCGTAAAGTTAAAACGTTCACACAATTTGAACGTTGTTATTGCTATTTTTAGCTTTTTTGCTAAGAAAGAAAGTCCTCCTTAAACTATCTCAAAATGTTTTGTTTTTGAAGCGGTGGTGGCCGAGTGGTAGGGCGTCCACCTGTAGCTGCAAAGGTCCCAGGTTCGAATCCTGTCCGTGCTACATGAGTTTGTTTACCAATCTGACTCATGTAACTATGTTAGTTTTCATAGACCATCACTTGCTTCCGGCAAATGAAAACATTAAAATTGCCAAGAAAGTCGTATGTGTTTCATTCCATATAATGACCACGACCCTCAGTCATGAGGAATACGACTTAAGGAGGAAGGACCTACGAATTTCGGACCTAATTGAACTTATTTTTGTATAGAAACACGCTATGAGGTTCTTAATGTAACTTTCAATAGATTCTTCTTCTTCTTCAGACAATATTACAATCATTATTCATAATTGACGCGTGGTGGCGGCGCAGCAGCACATCTGAGCAAAGGCGAGAGAAGCCGGGCCGGCAGCTTGTCACGTTTCTACTAGTAGCTAACATGGCCATGTGGGCGATTAACACTTTGGAAAAGGTACATATTTTACCCATTATAAGTCTCAATTTGTATCCTTTACGTGTTTTTGGTGCAATAAAGCATTTTTACTTACTTACTTACTTACTTTTTTACTTATTTTTCTTTGCTCACGGTAATCGTATAACTGTAAACTATATTTACAATAATATTTCCTTTAGGCTGAATTGCACCGTCTTACGTTGGCAGTAACTTTAACCGATCCGAGCCGACCGAAAAGTACCGGTTAGGCAAAAATGAATTGCACCGGTTGTCAAATAGTATGTCAAAAGTCAACGTTACTGTTAACGTTGACACTAATTTTTATAGTAACTTCAATTAGAATTTGTATCTCTACCTTTAATACTCTCGAAATTAAAGGTAGAGAATCCCTGGAGTGAAGCTAGTTAGAACCACCGCAATTTATCTATTTTAATAGGTATCTGTGCGAGAACAGTTTGATGCCGAGATGGATGGAAATAGGCTACGTTTTGTCGAGACACCGAGATCCAATGAGAACTATAATCATTTTAATATATTAATAGTTTTTATACCTATACTAGCATGTACTTGGGCCCGGGACTTTGTTCCCGTGGGAATTTCGAGAAATTCTCACTTAGTCCTCTCTTACATTCCCTAAGGAACCTACATGCCAAATTTCAGCTTCCTACGCCCAGTAGTTTTGGCTGTGCGTTGTCCATCAGTCACTCAGTCAGTAACGGAAGAATTTTATATGTATATATGTTTTTATTTTGTATAGAATATTTTTAAATGTCTCATTAATAAAATATATTTAAAAAAAAACAATTTCTGTAACGCTTTAACATTAATATGACCGTTTATCATCAGAATCGCGCGGAGTTCCGGCCCGACCACCTCGCGTTCTATGGGCCTTGGGCGTGGACCATCATCACGCACGTCTCCATGCCACTGGCCATCTTCTACAGGTTCCACTCCACCATCTGCCTCTTTGAAATCTGGAAGAACTGCTTTAAAAACAAACCTATTTACCTTAATGTTTAAGTTGTAAAAAAAGGAAGTATTAAAATTTTTTGAACTAATGTCCTTGTCTTATTTGTTTACCATGGACCATGACACATTTATTATTCTCCAACCTGAAAAGACGATAAATTGATGACGACGATCTTCGCAGCAGAAAATTAAGAATCATAGAAATCAAGTCTTTATAATAATAAAATCGTTCAAAAGTTTTTGATTTTATTGCGTACAGACGCCGCGGGGTACTTCCATGCTTAATATTATAAATTCGAAAGTCTGTCGGTTTGTCTGTCTCTCTGTTATGCTTCATGACTAAATTGCTAGACCGATTTTGATAAAATTTTGGTATAATATAGTTATAGTTGAAGACCCAGGAACAAATATAGGCTACTTTTTTCTTTAAAGATCAACCCTCATGAGGCTAAAATGCCCCCCATTTTTGTATGAAAAACACATACGATATATTTAATTTTTGGATACATTAACATTTTTTTTTTATTTGATTTTTGGATTTTTTTTTTACACATACGATATACTTTTTGCCGCGGGCAGAGCCGTGCGGTTCAACAGCTAGTTATTTTATAATATGTAGTGATAAACGATAGTGCTAATACAAGGCGAATAGAAAAACCACTCCATTAACATTGACATTAAAATCGCTCAATATCAATCACACGATGCGATGTTCCGTTTCACGTAAAGCTATTATATTAGTTGCTATCAAAAAAGTCAAAAAAGTTTAATGAAGTACGTGACAACTGACAGCTGAAAAAAAACTTGTGGAAAGATCATGGAAGTAACAAGTACTTTGTACAAAGTACTTATTACTTCCATGGGAAAGATAACATATCAAGATTCTTTACTGTTTTAAAATATTATTTGGGCGGAATTACATTAAAATTGGGTAAATATTGAGCAGTATTGAATTTGTCACGCTTATCTCAAAAACGGCGAAAGCACAGAAGGAAAAATCATGAATCACGGGAGTATATTTTTATCTCACTCTTATTGAATCAAGTTTGCTCTAAACTCAATACAAAAAAAACAATTGATTACAGAACCGACCGATCCGTGTAAAGAATTATGTTTATTTCTATGAAAAAATACAGTTAGTCGCTTATTGACATCAATTTCTGTTTGGTTAAAAGTTGTTATTGTAGACCACACGACAGAAGTGAACATTTTATCAGGGCCCCTTCGTTGACTCTAGCTTCAGCCGAGCGAGCGTTACATAGCCAAGTGTTTCGGCTCAATCTTATTCAAGACTCATAAAAGTGGTCAGCGTGCTAAACTGCACAGTATCTTTCTTCAAAATTGGACATTGAAAGAAGCAACCTAAACACATTTTGGTTTAACGGTAAATGTTTGATGTAAGTACATATATTGGCGTGGCTTGGCAGTAAAATCGACTCGAATGCCGTGACGGAAAATGGCCTGACCATCGTGCCATCCCGTGAAGGCCATTATTTATATTTTATTAATAAATTAAGTGACCCTTCTGTTGTATATTTAATGTACTCTTATCGGCGACGCGTCGAGCGCGATCGTGACGGGGAAATTAACGCCAGCCCTTTGTCACGGACAATACGCCGCGACAATACTACACTAATTACATGTATTACCTAAACAATCGTGTAATCGCATAATTACTCCTACTATACGCACCGTATTTAGTTCTCCGCAAATACGCTTAATGTTTATTTAAGAAGGTAACACTGCATTTTGATATTTTTAACCACTTTTTTAATCAGTACAATCGCTTGCCTGGACTACTCCAAATCAAAATTAGGGTTACCGTTTTTCCGTTTGCTAGTTGGCGCTACTAGAGAGTGAGGTCTGTCAGATAGTACAATACATTCTGTCATCAGTTATCAAATTCAAATTATAGTATTTTACCGTCTGACAGACTTCACCCGTAGAAACGATAATATAAAGGCATAATCGTCTGCATGTGTATAACCCGTATAACCCTCATTGGATGAGTTGAGTAGTACAGCCATCATTGGCCACAAAATTATTTTTATATCTAGTTTAGTAACTATACTGTGTAGCCGAATGGTTTTGAGTTTATTCTTGGTTTAGCCTCTGATTTTCGACCCAAATAAAAAAACCTCGTAGATAGGACAAAAACTGTTCAACAATACTTGTTGATATGGCTGTGTGATATGAATACCTAATTTTATTTCACTGAACTCAAATAACATCTCAGAATTGAACTATTAGTGCGTCAAAATCGGTCAGTCACTTCAAACACGAAACTACTCTAAAGAATGACTCATTTACCTATCGACTCATTGAACTTCATCTACTTAGTAATTTAGTCATGAACCTGACTTAATTATAAACCTGACGGCAGGCAGAGGCTTACGTCATTGTTTGTTTTATTGCGATTCCCAAATGATAGATAAGGAATCCTTGTATCAGATAGTATACAGCCTCTGCTGAACGTTTATATCAAAACATGTACAGAGATGTCAAAGAAGCCGATATCGTGAATGGAGAGATTACTAGTGATAATTTACTTAACAATGTCACTGCAAATACTTGGGAGGAGGATGGAAGACGTCATCGAAGAGGACGCAGAGTGGTAAGCACTATGTACCAACATGTTCCTACATACTTAAAAAAAATATATAATTGTGACAGAGACAGAAACAGTGTGGTAGTGCTAGTTCATCACTTATTCATTCATTAAATTGTACTCTTTATTTAACTTCGTAGCTCCGGATTGTACGATGATGATCCCATGAGCGTTAAACACGTGAGAATATAAAAAGTGAATGAAAATATTATGTATGAACAAAATTGCTTAATTACCGCTCGAGAGCGGTTTCTTTATATCATTGTCGTTACGAAAAGTTTCATTATACAATTTATTTCAAAAATTAATTTATTAAGTACGTATTTATTTCTAAATATAAATTTTAATATCAGTTTCCTTCCTTTAGATATGCATAGAACACACACCTAATAACACATACTTATTGTAATAACTTCTTCGGTACCATAATTAAATTATGTATACGAGGTATATTGTGTCCCATTAGTGTAGAGTTAAGTTTATAATTAACATATTTATTGTCATGTTCAGTCATGCTACCGCTAATTACTCCATTAATTTTATGAGAAGGAATGTAAGTAAGTTGGAAGAAATAACAACTTTGTTACATACGAAGTTTATAACTACTTAAGTACCTACTAACTTACGTATTTGTATTACTAAGAATCACCCAACCGATCCGTAGTCATAGTAGTAATTTCAACCTTCATAATAGAATTGCCCCAGAGTGCTGGTGCTGGGCTATTCTTCAGAATTGAAATACCATGATGTAAGTCTGAGACTGAGACCATTTAACCTATGGCTCAGATGAGAAGTCCATGACATATTATAGCTATTTTAAACCAATAAATTGATGTTGTTGAGATGTTCCCAATACCATTCTTGCATGTGAATTCACAACTGTTAATAAACATTTTCTAAGCTGAAATGACGCGCCCCACCTCCGCATTAACGTACACAAGCAAATTAAGGAAAAAAAGTAGTGGGGCGCATCATTTCAGTCTAGACAATCTCAACCTATATATTAGGGCAAGCAGGGGTCGTCATAATTGGACCTCGCTCCATTCTAAAACTAAACTCCGGCTTGCACTGCAATGCCATCTTATGTAGTTAATCCTTGGGAATTTCTTGACTAAAAATACTAATTACTAGATTTACACCCGGGAACACATGCGGGACTACGTAATTTTATTACTCTTCTAGGTATAAATATAGAACGTTTTTTTTTTAGTTTTAGGTCATGCGCTCAGACTTTATTTTGTTATTATTCTCTTTTTACACGACTGACCAAAAAAGGAGTGTTATGTTTTCAGCGTTCATGTATGTATGTATGTATGTATGTATGTAAGTTTCTTTATTCCACCATAAGTCCTGAACGGCTTAACAGATTTTGATGTGAGAGGTATTGTTGGATTCCTTGCATTCGTCCGAGTGACATAGGCTATGTGACGTCATCATAAAAACAAAATGGCGGATTATATACGCGATAAACAGCTGACCAAAAAAAATTTTTTTTATCAATCTTATCGAGTGTAGTATCAAATTGAAGGGCTTTGAAAGCCAATTTCAAAAATATATATAAGTTATATGTTTGTGTGTACTTTTAGTTGTATAAGATAGATAGTAAGATCAACACCGTTAGATCGTCCATATACACAAAGGGCTCGGCCGTCGGCCTTGCCCCGCTCTTTGCTCATAAGACCGAGTTCGGCCTTCGGCCTCGCTTGCGTGGCTAGCAGCCCTCGATTTAAACGTAGCTCGGGGTACCACGGTCACCCTCCACCATAGTAGTCTGACTATCGATCGGCAACGCTACTATCGGCTATTGCAAGATCACTGGCTTAAAATCGAAATGTTACACGGAAATGTTACATTAAGAATCTATTATAGTTTCCTCGAGCGGTACTCCCTTTCTGCCTCTAAAGGACTAAAGCTGCAAGGGGTGAGGCCGCAGGCCGAGCTTCGTCTAAACTATCATACTTCCACCGGCTGTGGTCGACGCCAGGGTTCTCTATGACATTCGGTCGAGCACCTCCCCCCTCCTATATATTACAGGTACTCTCCGCAGGCATGTACCCCAGGTCTACTCCCAGGTCTACTCCCAGGTCTACTCCCAGGTTCATTTTGCCTCCAGTAAACCAGGGACGGGGGTCCCTGGTTTACTGAAGGTTGCGGACCCCAGCCGCGCAAGCAAGGCCACAGCCCGACCCGCGTCCAGGCTAGGCCGAAGGCCGAGTATTTCGTATACATGGACGACCTTATGATTTAATTTCAAACGGCTATTAACGTCGCCTAAGGTCTACTATGACGGCGAGCTAGCAATCCCCCCCGCCGATTATACGATTGTAGTTTCCACGGGCAGTACCTTAGGTCCACTTTGGCGCGCCGTTACAAATATATATATATATTTATATTTCATTTCAAACCTCCAGTAAACTAGGGGCCCCGAAAGCCGAAGCTTGCGCCCGCAAGGCCACAGTCCATTTTGGTATAATTTCCCGGTGCTGCTGCAGCTGCGTTTAAATCAAAGGTTTAGCTTCCCTTCCTCCAGCCGCGCCGTCTCGGGAACAACGTGCAGGACGAGGCCTAAGGCCGAGCCCTTTGTATGCATGGATGACTTTTATATTTCATCTCAAACCTCCAGTAAACCAGGAACCAAGCCGCGCAAGCAAGGCCACAACTCGAGCTGCGTCCAGGCTAGGTCGAAGGCCGAGTCTTTCGTACACATGGACGACCTTATGATTTCATTTTAAACGGCTACTAACGTCGCCTAGGGTCTTCTATGACGTGCCCCCTCCCGCCCCCGCGCCGATTATATGATTGTAGTTTCCGCGGGCAGTACCCCAGGTCTACCTTGGCGCGCCGTCACCAGTAAACCAGGGGCCCCGAAGGCCAAAGCTTGCGCCCGCAAGGCCACAGCCCGAGCTGCATCCAGGTTAGGCCGAAGGCCGAGCTCCATCTCGTGATCGGAGAAAGAGTGAGGCCGTAGGCCGAGTTCTTCGTATACATAGATGACCTTCTGATTTGATCTAAAACCCCCAATAACCAGTTTGTATGAAAAAAAAACTATAAACTACCACCGGCTGTGGTCGTCCAGGGGCCTCTGTAACATTTGGTCGAGCACCAGTCCCCCACCGCCCCTCCTTATCTATTATAGTTTCCGCGGGCGGTACTACCTTTCTGTCTAGGCCTAATCCCAGCTCAGGTCACTTTGGTATATTTCCTGATGCTGCTGCAGCAGTGTTTAAATTGAAGGCTTAGCTTCCCTTTCCCCAGCCGCGCCGCCGTCTCGATAATAAAGTGCAGGACGAGGCCTAAGCCCAAGGCCGAGCCCTCTGTAAACATGGACGACTTTTATATTTTATCCCAAACTTCCAGTAAACCAGGGGTCCCCAGCCGCCCGAGCTGGGTCCAGGCTAGGCCGAAGGCCATGCTCTGTCTCGTGAGCAAAAAACGGGGCGAGACCGAAGGCATAGTCATTCGTATACATGGACGATCTTCCGATTTCATCTTAAAGCCCCTTCTTTTTCTTCTTGGCGAGTCGAATTGGCATCTATATTTTCCCAGACCAGTAGATGGCAACGACAATCACCCTATCGTCGGCCTGGTAAAGGTTCTCTATGATACACGATTCGGGGCATTTCGGACACGCCAAGACAGCCAGTTAAAGCTCCTGAAACCAGTCGAGATACTGAGTGCACATCACTCGAGTCGATTCGCCTTGGCCCGCGAGGCCGATGGCCGAGTTCCGTATATGAAGCCGAGAGGCGAAGTGAGACCGAAGGCAGAGTTGCGGCTTCATAGCAAAGAGCTAAGTGTGTGTTGCCAGTAATGACATACGGAACAGAGACGTGGTCGCTTACTATGGGCTCATAAAAGGCTCAAAGTCACCCCAAGGGTGATGGAGCGCGCTATGCTCGGAGTTTCCCTGCGTGATCGAATCAGAAATGAGGAGATCCGTAGGAGAACTAAAGTAACCGACATAGCCCACAGAATCGCCAAACTTTAGTGGCAGGGGGCGGCGACATAGCTCGTAGAACAGATAGCCGTTGGGGCAGAAAAGTTCTCGAGTGGCGACCACGAACCGGAAAACGTAGTGTTGGCAGGCCTCCCACTCGGTGGACCGACGACCTGGTGAAGGTCGCAGGATGCGCATTGATGCGGGCAGCGCAGGACCGGTCATTGTGTAAATCTTTTGGGGAGGCCTTTGTCCAGTAGTGGACGTCTTTCGGCTGAGAGAGAGAGAGAGAGAGAGAGAGAGAGCAAAGAGCTAAATCGAAAATAGTCTTTCGGCTCTTCACCTAGTCTAAACCGACAACTCTTCTAAAGTACATTTATTCATAATTGTCCTATTATATAAATAATCTTTACAGTAATTTTTGTTAAATTTTGTTGAAAATTAATCAAATATAAGTTCAAACCTAAACATTCTAAAGTAAAACATTTATTAACCACGAAAGTAATTTCCTAAAAAGTCTATTTTAATTTATATTGTTGTAAAATCATAAAAAGACATGTTAAGATTGTTTACATAATAGGACAATTATGAATAAATGGACTTTAGGTAGATGACTTTGCCTATTTCCAAAACAACATACTCGAAACTGCAGAAGTAAAATTGTTCTAAACAGCACGCTAGGTGCTTTAGCCTCGCCTCGCCTCTTTGCTTCATGTACGCAGCTTGCACCACGGCCTTCGTCCTAGGCCCCTCTGCTGGTTACTGAGGGTTTGAGATGAAATGAGAAGGTCATTCAGGGCTTCAAGGGCTAGGCCTTCGGCCTTGGCACTCTCTTTGCTCACGAGACCGAGCTCGGCCTTTGGCCAAGCACAAGTTGTCAGTCGTGTTTTTTATTTTTTAATAATTAGCTTGTTGGAATACTTTATTTAAAAACTCGCAAGTGTCATTACACAAACCGAACATGTAGTTGAAAAACCCTACACAATTGTGCCTTCTGTATTACAAAAATAAAAAGTTGAAAAGTGCTTCAGGACAGGAGACACCCCGTTGTCTAAGCCATCCACGTCTTATGAGCAGCACGAACCTGGACCCCACCACCATTACGAACATGGTCTGCACCACTTCCACCCTCGGAGGCAGAGCAGCACAGCCCTGGAACGAAAGCTTCGCCATAACCGGTATGTTGTGTATCTACCTATAATACTCAATTTATTATTAACAGATCACTTTATATTAGACCTACTTTCTCTCTTTTTTTAGTTTTAAGTTACTTTATGTGTCATGTAACTTCTTGTGTGCAAATAATTTATTCTTGTTGTTGTTGTATTAACTAACCTTTGAAAAAAAATATATTGGCTGCGTTAGCGATTTTGAATTAGTAGAGTTTTTCAATGACTCTTTAGAAGATAACATTTCCCCTTTAAAATATCGCGCAGAAAATTGGAAAAATAATTTCCGTAGCCGCTTAACTGGCAGGTTAGCGTGTAAACGAATCTCAGTTCAAATAAAAAATCGAGGTCGCATGATCGTTTGGAGTTGAAGTTCTAATTAATCTCACGGCTGAGGATAAGAAGTGGTCGGTGGGGGGGTATGTACCTCGTTAGGAGGGCCGTCTGAAAGTGACACCGCCGACGCTAATTACCCGTAAGGACAGCAAGCAGCAGATGCAGATGCACCGGGAAAATAAAACCTCTCCTATATGCAAATTTATTACACCCAGCTTGCATTACTCGTATTTTTCTACAGATTATTTTATTTTCATTACATGATATGACCTACAAGTAGTTGACATTTTAACAATAAAATTAGGTTCGTAAAACACATAGTCAAAATTCGGAATACAATCAAACTATATAACTATCACTTAACTATATTAACTAAGCTACGGACAACTTTTATTCCGAAAATCAGTGTGATTTTCCACAGGAAGACCATTTTCATTTGGGCAAAGACGTTCGCAGACTTAATTTATTAAAATGGGTGCCATTTAATTGTTTATATTAGTTCCATGATTTTATCACACAAAATGGCCTCACGAGTAACGGAATAGGCCAAAATGTTATTATTAAAAATATAGAGTTCGTAAATGGTTTGTCATTAGTGACGACGGTCGTGCGCACCGGAAAGGAAAACTTTGGGTTGTGTTTTATCGCACGTTCGGAATCACTTCGGAACTAAAAAAAACACATACCTACTTTATAAATACCACAGGCTTCATCCTCACTTAATCTTGTGGGTAGGTATACTTACTTCGACAAAATTTTTAAACTTATCCAACACTGAAAGTACTGTGCTCCATCTACCTACATGACACATTAGTCGTCTCACAAATCACAACTAATTATTTAGACATACATTTGCAAGTATCTCACTTTAGTATTGTCAGAGCAGTGTATTCTTTGCATTTAACGTATCGACACCTTTACTTTAGTTGTGTGCAAATTCGTTAATAATCTATTAAAAATATGATGAAAAATAAGGAGAAATCAAATCAGACCGTTAAGGATTGGCGGGAACGCTCGGAGCCTCTGCTTGCGGTGCCTGAAGATGAAAGGTGAGCTGACGAGATCATTAAAACCACTATTAGTCGATAAATGCTCGTTTAAACAAAACAACTGCTGCTTGTAACGTTATATCGACGACTGCTTTATTGCCGATAGTTCGACTGCGTGCACCCGTGATTTGAAAGAAGGATTTTGTTTATATTGCGCAATGTTTTTGTCAAAATTTATAGGGATGTTTTAACCATGACGCATAGGTGTATTTGCGTAGCTTTTAGACATTATATTCGCTTTTTATATTACGATAATAACTGCAGCTACGGTAATTCACTTTAGGACTTATATAAGGTAGGTACTGTGATTAGTACTCCGACTTAAATGAATACCATCCAATATTTTCGTATAATATTGGACAACTTATCCTTGGACTGTTGTGATTTGGCGTGGCATGTATCAGAGGCTGCCTTCGTACCATATTCTATGAAAGGCAGTGATAAAGGTGCTGTGGACTCCATTGAAACGCAGTCTCTCATACCCTTTCACAAAATTTACGTCAGTCTTTTGTCTTCTGGAGGAGTTGGGCACATTGGTACATTGAGATCCCTATAACTTTCAGGTAGTACATTGTTTTGAAATAGGCGATCGATGGGGGGGGGCAACCCAATGTGCCCCATGGGACAGAGTGACCAGACCATATATGTTTATGTTTACTGCACCCTACATTTTTTCACATATATTTCCTTCCACCCAAAGGTTGGCTGGAAGAAATTGCATTTGCGATAAGCCCGCCTTTGCGCTCATTTATTTATGTATTTACTTTTGTTATTACGTTGCATGTTCTTTTCTGTAAATGGTGCAATAAAGCGTTGATCTATCTATCTATATAGGATTCAACTGTATTTAATCAAATTCTACTAACTACCCCTCAATTCCCATGGCCAGAGTCCATGGTAGCAGCCAATAAAGCAATAGGATGTTTGCAGAGAACACCCGCCACACTCCCTGCCCCGGCTGAGCGTGGTGATGCCCACCAGCAGCAACTCCAGCGTCGACAACATTCCAGTCTCGAAGCCACAGCGGCAACCGCTTTCCCACGGCGAGTAAGTAGTCAAGAATCCCAAAATAAGGAGAAATCAAATCAGACTGTCATACCTTGCTTTAAAGATCATATTGCCCTATAGTTCTGACTGCACATATGAAGCGTACCGTACACTCATATATTACTCCTAATAATCCTAATCCTAACTATCCTAATCCTAACTAATATTATAAATGCGAAAGTGAGTTTGTTTGTTTGTTACCTCTTCACACTTTATCTACTGAACCAATCTGCCTGAAATTTCACGTACATAGTTAGAAGTACTGAGAAGTCATAGGGCTTTCATCCCGGGAAAAAACACTGTTCCCGTGGGAAATGCACGCGGGCGAAACCGTGGGCAAAAGCTAGTAATCAATAAATAATCTCATAAAACATGCATAAGTTACTTTTTACAAAAAAAAAAAATTGGCTCAATCATTCTCACCTGAGGTAACATTGACTCGCAACTTGGACAAAAGGAAATGGTTCTAACATTTGACACAAGCTACTCTAACAAGTAAAGAAACTAGGTACAAGGTACAGATGACCCGAACTTTAACAACTTCGACTATTGATGCCCTAACCGTGTTGTAACATTCGTGGAACATTACAAATACATAATTATATTGGCTACTGAAGCATTAACCGTAGTGGAACGTTCGTACAAATGCCCAATTATTATGATAACTCATAAAAGGCTCATCAAGCTAATTAATGACCTAATGATATTCATGCTATCAGCAATGTTCTAAAATTAACCTAACAAATAAGCGCACACTAAAACTGAATTTGCTCAGTTTCGTAATTTAGGATATTTCGTTAATTAATTCGATATTTCATTTTGTTTCAGCGAATCAATGACAGTAGTGCTCTCAGCGTTTTACGCCAAATTATTAATAATTTTAGGTGTAGCTTTTCCTGTGACCAGCACTATACAAAATGAATTGTACACCAATATCACATCTGACGTAAGTAGATATTATATTAAATACAACATAGATTCAGACGGTCTAGATAGCATCAATTTTAATGTACTTATCAATAAAGGGTTTCTTGAGTAGGTATAGCAAGCAGCAAATTACTTGGGATAGAGATAGATGAAGAGATGGGAAGCCCTATGTGGGACACAATATATGGCTATTAAAAAAAAAAGACAAAAGGATCCTATCAATAAATCTCGTACAATATTGTACGAGGATGGATGTAAGCTCGTACCGGGACCCCTAAATCTCGTACTTGTACGAGAAAACTCGTACGGATGGCAACACTGATTTTAATGGATTTTCCCTTCATTACATCGTTAATATTTTTATTTTTGGTAAAAAGTATCTGATTATGATGTAACAAAATACCTTGATTTAATTTATAAGTGTTACCTATTAGCTACTAAAGTATCTGTTGAATACTATTTCTTAGCAAAGGTAAAAGAAAACTTGAAAATATAAAAGATTCGGTCGACTTAAAATCCTTATCCTTGCGTTGCGCTGATTGTTTCAGGTTTTCGCCATGTACTTGTATGTAGTGAGCATGTCCTTCCTTGCTTACATTTTCTACCATCTTCGGATTGCGAAAAAAGACAAAAATGGTAATTATGTTTTCTATGAACTTTTTGCGTTTGAACTTTACGTCTAATTTAATAGCATAGCCTAAAACTTTATCCAGGAATTTATAAGTACTAGATGTAACATTAATTATTTATATTTCTTACATAAGGCCTATGACATGACACAGTGTCACTTCATCTGCAAAAGGGTAACATATAATATCACGGCTTCAAATATCACCATTGTCTATCACTATGGAACTCTATAATATATTGTTACCCGCATGTTTTTTAAAATGCATTTATACTTAGAGGTGGAGAAGCGCACTCGCTACGGCAGTTTCTACCTGCACATGGGGGTGGCAGGGTTTGGGGTCGGCTCCATCATCTACTCGTGCCTGCAATTTGGAGAATACTTCGACCTGTCGGGCGACTGTCGCATGGCCATCGTCGCCGTCAAGCCTGCCCTTAGGATCTTGTTTATGGTTGCGCAGACAGTCTTCATATTTTCTTATACAGATGTGAGTATAGCAGTAGGTTTTTTTGCCATTTTTTTTCTTTAAGTTTTTATATTAAGTTATTTTTTATTGTCCTGTGTTTAATTGTTATCTTGTAAATAAATCAGGCATAATATAGTTTTATTGCCAAAACGTAACAGCAATTGTTAAGCTTTTATTATAATTACAATTTGTATGATCTAACTTACAAGTAATAAATATAGACGCAAAAGTAACTCAGCTACAAAATTGTTAATTAGTTAGAAAAACATCCCGAGTATAGAGTCGGGCCATCATTATCATGAAATCAATCTAAGTATCATGACGCTACAAGGCAATTTTCTTCCAAAGTGATACTAAATCCAATACTAGTGAATAATAAAATAAAATAGCAAATAATGTCCTGTATCGTATCCAATGCTTAATAGCCCTCATACCACTATATTATTTACACGTTACAGATTAAACACCAAATTGTGAAATTTGGTGTTCGTTAGATAAATCTAAGCTCTAATTTTTGAACATTAATGACTACTATCAAACATGATCTACTTAATATACTTAAAGCTTTTACTGTATCCAATAACCGAACAAACAACAATATGTATACTGTGAGCCATAGCAGAATAACTTAAT
The DNA here is from genome assembly GCA_018467065.1 of Ephestia elutella. Lineage (NCBI taxonomy): Eukaryota > Metazoa > Arthropoda > Insecta > Lepidoptera > Pyralidae > Ephestia > Ephestia elutella. The sequence goes on along the minus strand of CM031576.1, from coordinate 8,947,211 downwards.
AATTATTTAGGTACTTAAAAATGATCCCTTACTGAGAAAAATATACAATATAATAAATACAATGAATATAGTACCCGCAGCTTTTACCCGCAGCTTCTTCCGCGTGTATTTGTTTTAGGGTTTTTTTTTTTTTCACGAAAGGAACTTCTATAAACCTACTTACTCTGTAACTTCTTTAACCCTCCAAAGAAAATCCCAGCTAAATCTGAGAAGTCGTTTTAAAGAATGTATGAGTTTGTTTTAACGTTTTTTAATTTTCACGAATGAACCCTAAGTATTTCCACGATGAAAACTAACCTTTATATTAATCTGCATCTTTTTAAAAATAGGTACAAATTAAAGCACTGCGCAAAATTTATAACACAAGCTAATTATTAAAAATAAAAAACACGACTGACAAGTTTTTACACAAAAAGTACATACAAACATATAGGTAATATACATTTTTGAAATCGCCTTTTAAAGCCCTTCAATTTGATACCCCGCTCGATAAGATTGATCAAATTTAATTTTTTTGGTCTGCTATTTATCGCATATATAATCCGCCATTTTGTTTTTATGATGACGTCATAAATATAGCCTATGTCACTCGGAGGAATACAAGGAATCTAAAAATACCTCTCACATCAAAATCTGTTAAGCCGTTCAGGACTTATGGTGGAATAAAGAAACTTACATACATACATACATACATACTTACATATATACATACATGAACCCTGAAAACATAACACTCCTTTTTTGGTCAGTCGTGTAAAAACATTTGTCTTATAACTTATGTTTAACAAACAGAGCGTCCAGACCACATCGAAGACCACGCCAACAGTTTGTTAGAATAGCGTGTTAGGCATAAGAAAAACACAATAACATGTCGCAGTGGACCCGTCTTTAAAAACAAATTGCTGTACAGTTCTCGAGAGATTTACTTTATTTAATCCGGCAATTTTCTAAATCTAAGTATATTAATGTAATAATGCTGAAAAGTTTTCTATTAGATATTTAAAAAATATATTAAAATCAGTGCAAGTTTTAAATTACTTGATAGCCTACCTAAAAACACATTTTTAGGGTTCCAAAGTAAACAAGGAACCCTTATAGTTTCGTCATGTCTGTCCGTCTGTCCGTCTATCCGCAGTTTATCTCTGAGACTACTATTACTAGAAAACTGTAATTTGGTATAGATATACATATTGATTACGCGGAGTTAACTGTAGAATAAAATTTCGAAAAAAAAATTTTTTTTAGGCGGCCTCCCCTACACCTAAAGTGGGAATGTTTTTTTTTCTTTCGATTACACCATCGTGTGGGGTATCATTTGATAGGTCTTTTAAAAATATTATGAGTATGTGAAGACCATTTTTCGTTTAAGGAATCCGTTTGCGAAATATTTAACTTTAAAGTGTTAAATTTTGTTAAGAGTCAAGTGTCCCCCCCCCCCCCCCCTCGAACAGGAAAATGGTGTAGGGTGGATACATGAAAAAAATATAATATATAATAATATAATAACTAGCAAATATAATGAATTTAAAAGGAAAATTATCACGGTTATGTAGATTTTACACGTGAATGAGTAACAGACGATAAACTTACAAAATTGATTTTAGTATGAAAAATATTCGTAGGAACAATTTTTATTCTTATGAAGTTATATACTTAGGTTATTTTCATTAGTTATATAAAACTGGAAGTAAATATAGGTTCATGTGTCCGCATTTTTACAGGATAGGTACCTTCGGAACCCTACATTGCGCGTGGCCCGACACACACTTGACCAATTATTCAGAGTAATGGTGCGATCACGTCCTTAAATATTTTATGCATACGAAACGATTAACATGTGCTAATGAATGAATAAATAAATATATATTAAAATGATGCAAATTCGAGATGACTTTGCATTCGCATATATATCTACCTATGCTTAGGTATATATGCATATCTTGTTATGGTATCACAAAGAAATATATAGGGGAAAATACTTTTTTGGCAAAATAACATTTCGCCAAATAACATTTTTGAAAAATTATTTTTGTATTTAAAATACGTCGATAAGCTCAAAAGTCCGCCGTTTACATGTTTTTTTGTAAAGAAGTGTAAATAAATACTTTTCAGAAACTGGACCGCATGAGAGGCGTAATTTTGGACAGGTTCGGGCTGATGCATCTGATTGCAACGAACGTGTGTGAATGGTTCAACGTCGTCATCCAGGAGACGAGGGACGACATCGTAGCGGTCGCCTACGAGAGGCCGACACTCCTGCGCTACGCTAACATCACCACAGGCTACAAAACTATCATAAGCGATGAAAGCGACAACTTAACTTTCATTGAAACACAGTCTGTCACACCAAGTCCAAACACTTCTACAGATTTGAATTGGAACTGTAATGTATCTGATATTATTACGCCGTTGCTAAGAAGTGTCAACCCCTACTTGCGAAACTGTGGAGTCGAATACAGCCTTCTCTGTTCCGTAATATTGGTGGTCATATGGAACGACTTGTGCACTGTACCGGGATTGGTGAGTTAATATTTTCACCGCCTAAGTCTTGTATTCAGTAAACGTTTCGCTGACGAATTTCTAATCGCACATTACACTCTGGTAATTGGCATAAAATACTTAACAAAAACCTTGAAAGCATCCATACAAATACCGTACAGGCGACGCGTTTAGGTAGTCTGCAGCATGCGAACTTGGTGCTAGGTGGTGAGTTAGATAAAGGAACAGCAAAAATCCTGGTGTTTTTGGTGTTCCTTTAACTCAATTTGATATTTATGAATATGACCTATTGCATAATTTTGCGCAGTAACAAAGATTGAATAAATTTATGTGTTTTTTCGTTTTTTCAGAAGTCGATAATGAAAGTAGCACACTCATTCAACAAAGAGGCAAAGCAGTGTTGTGAGCGCGTGAAGTACAACAAGCACTTCTCAGTGGATTGCGGCAGCGCACACAAGGGGTTGTTCGCGGGGGTTGCCACCCTGGCAGGCACGATCGTCAGCTTAATGCTGTTTAATGGACTATTCCAGAATGGCAAGCATGAGGAACTGGCGCTGTTGCAGGTACCGAAGGAGAACAAAAAAAACGAAACAATTTATTATTTGTCCCTCAACTATTTCCTTACATAAATCCATAAAAGATTCACTAAATGAATACTCTTGTCTCTACTACTACTATACTGTGTGTTCTGTACTACTCTCTTCTTACATGACAAATAATTTCAGATAAACATATGGGAAACCATTCTGTTCGTCGTAATGACACTGGGTTCCGGCGCCTGTCTGCAGCGGATGCGGAGATTGCCGCTGCGCCACACCGTGACCTCCTTGCCCCTGGAACACTCCTTACTGCTCGTCACTCAGTTCGGAGTCTACCTGTACTACCTGTTCCAAATCATCGGCGCAGGATTCGTCATACAACGATACCCGGAGGGAAGAAGGCCTACTAGGCAAGTTCAAATCTAGAACCACCTTTGAATAGAAATTTATTTGTTCGCATTTTATTTCTACAGAGTTGTTCAGTGTCAGCAGGTGCCCTGGACTGATCTTGACGATACCTATACAGTTATTCATGTTTTAAATAAAATCCTATGTGCTGTGACACAGGAGAAATAATAATAATTGAATGGGTATTCAAGGTATGATGAAGTTGTTAAAGTAAATATGGGGTAGCGAATTGATGAATACAGCTTGTAACGTAAATATAAGTATATTTTAAATATTTCACAAACGCTCTGACCTTTTACAATAATAATCAACAACCCTCGTTGCTTGGGGCAACGTGTCATAGAGCAATAGAGAAGTATAAATACTCATATCTCAACATCCACCCCTGTTTAGACTTTGAATGCCAGCCAACTTCTTCAGTAAATTTATTCTGGGTCCATAAAGAGGTTTTGTTAGCATATCAGCTATTTGTTTGGCTGCTGGCACATGAGAGATACATATACTCCCATCTTGGATACACTCTCTAATAAAGAACGAGCGAAGTCTAATATGCTTGGTTCAGGAGGGTTTTTAGCTAATCGGATAGCCGACTCATTATCCACACAAAGAGTTGCAGGACATTCTTCACCCGTAATATCCTTCATTATTCTTTTTATCCAAATAATCTCTCTGGCTGTTTCACTGGCCGCAATAATTTCTGCTTCAGTCGAGGATATTGCAACTACATTTTGGCGTTTACTATTCCAAGCTATTGCTCCTCCAGCATACATACAAAGAATGCCTGACGTTGATCTTCCAGTTTTAATATCTCCACCATGATCAGCGTCACTATAACATTCTAAATTATTAACTTTGTCTGTGCTATATAAGATACCGTTGTCCATTGTGCCTTTCAGGTATCGCATGATCCTTTTCACGGTCAAGATATCTTCTCTTGAAGGTGACTCTAAATTTCGTGACACACAACTCACGGCAAAGGCTATATCCGGTCTGGTGCCTGTCATTAAGTAGGCTAGCGCACCTACCGCCTGTCGGTATGGAAAGGATGTGTTAGTTCCGTCATCCTGGACATCAACTGTCTTTAAAATAGGTGATGCTACAGATTTGCATTTATCCATGCCAAATCTTTCCAGAACGCGTTTCGTGTAAGCTCTCTGATGTAATAAAACTGAACCATCAGAGTTTCTCTCTATTTCCATTCCTAAAAAAAAACTTGCCTGTCTCACAGTTATTTTGAAACGGTCTCTCATTTCATCTAGAAATCTCATTTCTGCCCTCTTGCTGCTAGATGCCACTAAACCGTCGTCAACATACAATGCTAGGACAATTTTTTCTTTGCCATGTCTTCTTACAAATAAACAGGGATCAGAATGGCTTTGTTTAAATCCAATATTTACAATGTAATCGGTTATACATCTGCTCCAGCACAAAGGTGCTTGTTTAAGCCCATAAAGACTTTTAATTAATTTAAATACTAGTTTCTTATCTGCCACATAGCCTTCTGGTGGTTTCATGAAGATTTCTTCATCTAATGTGCCATATAAGAAAGCTGTGGAGACGTCAAATTGCGTTAACTGAAGCTTTTCTTTAGCAGCAACACTTAGCACCGCTCTTATGGTACTGCTTCTAGCAACAGGACTAAAGGTTTCATGAAAATCTATGTCCTTTTTCTGTGAATATCCCTTTATGACCAAACGAGCTTTATATTTGTCGATCGTGCCATCTGGATTAGTCTTAATCTTAAATATCCACTTGCAAGGAATAGCTTTTCTACCTTTAGCCAATTCAACCAACTCCCATGTTTTATTATCTTTAAGTGACTTGATCTCACTATTAATGGCTTCTTGCCACTTTTGATAATCTTTGCAAGACATCGCTTCTTTGAAGGTAGTAGGTTCAAATAGACCATTCGCTTCTGTTGCCATGATATAATCTTGAAACGATCTGGAGGTTTTAGCGTTGCTCTATTTCGCAGAGTCATGTGTCCTGCTCTTTGTTCCTCTTGTTCAGACAGTTCCAAATCACTCTGTTCTTCAGCATGCTCTTCATCCTCTTCTTCAGCTGATTCAAACTCTATATTACTTTGATCAATCTCGGGATTATTTATATCATTCGTTATATCTATGGAATTTCTCTCACTTAGTTCATAACGAGCTTCAGATGAAGACGGTTCATCCATAGACACTAATTGCTCAATATTAGCTTCTAACTCAGCTCTACCTTCAGGTTGAGGTGTCTCGTTTTGTCTCTGATTGTATCCTAACGAATCAAATTCTGGTATCTCAAAACTATGGTTTCTCTTTGGTCGTAGTGAAGGCGTATCTTGTATGACAACTTCTTCTGCAGGTTTATCTAATAATGCTACTTCATCAAATTTAACATCTCTGGACCTGATTAAAGTAAGTGTTTCACACACAAAGACTCTGTATCCTTCATCACCTTCGAAACCAATTAGAATTCCTTTTTGAGCTTTCTTTTGTAGCTTTTTGCGATTAGCTTTAGGGATATGCGCATAGCATGTGCAACCGAGAATCCGCAGGTGTTTGATGCCTGGTTTCTTTCCATACCATAGCTCATGTGGAGATATGTTTGCTACACTTGAAGGTCCTGTACGATTCAGTACATAAACAGTAGCATTTGTTATCTCTGCCCACAGACCATCAGGAATTTTCTCGTGTGCGTGCATGATGGCTCGTGTGGTTTCCACCACGGTACGATTTTCCCGCTCTACGCATCCAGCTTGTTCATGTGTATGAGGCATAGTCAGTCTTTGCTTTATGCTATGTTCACGAAGCACTTTTTGAAATTCTTCACTGACGAACTCTCCCCCGTTGTCGCTTAAAATTTCTTTGACAACATGTCCAGCAGTTTTAGCTTCTGCTAGGAACTGTTTTAGCTTTTGAACTGCTTCAGACTTTTGACGTAAAAAGTAAATATGGCGATAGCGTGTGTAGTCGTCTTTGAATAAAATAAAATATCTTCGCTTCGAAATAGAAAATGGAAATGGGCCGCAAATATCGGTGTGAATTAGTTCACCTGGGTGGGATGCTCTGATTCTTGAACCGAATGGGTGTCTGTGCATTTTACCATAAATACAGCCTTCACATAATTCTTTATCTACTTCAGCTTTGATGTTTAACTCCCTTTCAATCAATTTCTTTACATGTGTCTTGTTCTGATGTCCAAACCTTTCGTGATATAGTTGTAATTGATTTGGTGTAGATAATTGATTAATCTGAGCAGCTGGTTTCAGGCACTTTAGCTGTAGTTTGTAAAGACCTCCATGCTTTTCTCGCGTTCCAATTATTTTTATACAGCCATTAATCTTTAGCGAACATTCACGTGGTGTTGACTGGAAGACACTGTTTAGAGATGACGTGTCGTGAGCAGCAAGAATCGAGAACAAGTTTAGTTTAATGCTAGGTACGTACCAAACGTCTTTTAAAAGTATTTGTTCAACTTTTCCGTTGACATTGGCTTCAGCACGGATATTGCCCATTCCAATGGCTTCAATGGTTTGTCCGTTTGCTGCAGTAACAGTATGTGAACCTTTGAAGTGCTCGAAGCTCTCAAAGTAATCACCTATGTTTGTGACGTGGCTCGTTGCTCCATTGTCAACATACCAATTTTGTTTGTCCAAAGGCAATTTATTTTTAAGGGCTAACACCGTAAGATTTACATTTGTTAAGGGTGCAAATAAAAGATTGTGTTTTGATGGACAAGTGGCAGCGGCGTAGCTGCGAGCGCATAGGCAGCTTTGTTGCGACTAAGTATATAAGGCTTTGTTTGAATCATGAGACGACCCCCCCCCGTCAGCGGGGGAAGGCAAGGAGCGCTCGCAACTACTACGATGACCGTTTATTTACCAAAATAAACACAAATATACATATGTAATGCAATAGGTAACAAATATACATTTAGAATAATACAACATTGAAATACCTAAACATAAGATAGAAATTACGTATTTGCATCGCCTACATTCCCCTCCTCAGTGCTGACGCAGCACTCATATCGTGGGAATAAACGCGACGCGAGCGGCGGACCGACACAACACTCCCGATTTTGTTCGCACTTGAACAACACGCACCCGGCCATCCTTGCCGGGACACACGGCCTCCACGAGTCCCTTTGGCCATGTGTTTCGAGGCGAATTGGGGTCTACAACTAATACGAGGTCTCCAACTTGCAATGGCCTCTGCTCTTCACACCACTTCTTCCTGGGGCGCATCTCCGGCAACACTTCTCGAACCCATCGTCTCCAGAATTGGTCAGCCAACCGCTGTGATATGCGCCATTGTTTGCGTAGGAAGGCGTCCGACGCATCATAGGCACCCAGAGTAGGCAAGTTTGATGACGTGCCCAGCAAAAAATGGTTCGGCGTTAGGGTTTCTTTGCAGGAGGGTTCCACTGTCACATGAGTAAGGGGTCGACTGTTCACCATGTGTTCAATCTCGGTCATTAACGTGTGAAATGTCTCTTCGCGCGGTGCTCGCTCTCGTAGTATTACTTTGAGGGCGTCCTTTATACTTCTTATCAGCCTTCCCCACGCTCCGGCCCATTGGGGACTAGCAGGAGGAAGAAAGGACCACGTCGTGGCTGAGCTGTAGTTTGACAACTTTTCTTTCAAATTTGCACGATCCAATTCCAGTACACATCTTTTCAGTTCAGCGTCCGCGCCTCGCATGTTTGTCCCGTTGTCCGAATACAGGTGTTGTGGCCAGCCTCGCCTAGCAGCCATACGTCGAATAGCCATTATAAGAACATCAGTAGTGAGCTGGCTTACTATTTCTATATGAATAGCCCGAACAGTGAGGCAAGTGAAAATAACACCGTATCTTTTTTCACGATGACGACAAACTGTGATTTCAAAAGGCCCAAATAAATCAAGCCCGCAGTGGGTAAATGGACGCTGGTGATGAGCCATCCTGGCTTCTGGCAAGTCACCCATTCTGGGTGGAAGGGGGCGAGCTTTCCTAATTCTGCAGATCATGCACTGTGAACTAATATTTTTTACAGTAGGTCGCAGTCTTATCATCCAATAGATTTGTTTAATTTCATTCACAACCATTTCTTGGTTGCCATGACACGCCTTAACATGATAGTGCTTCACAATGAGGCGAGCGATGTGACAACGGCCATCCAAAATTATGGGCTGCTTAACTTGACCAGGTACATCCGCAGCAGCACTTATGCGACCACCCACGCGAAGAACACCGTCGGCATCGAGTATAGGCGTCAAGGTAAGTAGCTTACTTGTTCTATTTAATGATCCTTTTTGTTTCAGATTATGTAAATCATCGAGGAAGCTTTTCATCTGCGAGTACTTCACCAACAGGACTTCTGCACGCTCCAGCAGCGTGCGGTCTGGATCACAGGTAAGTTTTTTACATTTTTCTATGAAGGACAGGACAACTGATGTAGACCTCAATAAGCGGAGCCAAGAAGAGAACCGTTCAGGCTCGGGAACAGCAGGTAAGCACATAGGTACACCGTGGAGAGTATTTGTACATTCCAGGTCCACGGGACTGACATCTGGTTGCTGCATATCGGATTCTACTGGCCATTGGTCTTCATCTTCATATAAAAATCTCGGTCCGTATAGCCATTCATTTTGTAATGTTGTTATTTCACAGGAATCGCGAGTAGCGAGGTCCGCGACGTTCAACTTCGTAGGTATGTATCTCCATTCATTGATATTTGTGTACTCATCTATTTCGCCAAGTCTGTGTGAAATAAACGCTTTGTACTGACACGTGTTATTTCTTATCCAATGCAGGACAGTAGCGGAATCACACCACAATATTTTGTTCACAGGTTGTAGTCTATGTTCACTTTCAATGCTTTTTAGCAGTCTTCCAGCAATTACAGCAGCCTGCAGCTCCAGCCGCGGTATCGATACGTATTTCACAGAAGCAAATCGGCATTTACTACTAATGAATGCAACTTTGATTTCATTGTTTACGTTCCAACGCCAATATGCTACTGCGCACATCGCTTTCGCAGATGCATCACAAAATATATGCAGTTGTAAGTTCGTATAGCAGGCGGGCGCTGTTGCCGACGGAGCCGTACAGGTGCGAGTAGTGCAGATAGATGACGCAGGTGGCGGCGGGAAGTTGCTATCGAGTGCATGCGGACGACGATCTTCTATTTCATTTTTTCTAATGCTGACCCGTTCTTCGCCATTGGTGCATCGCGTCGCTGTTACATAATGTCTTGGAAGGCGGATGCTACTTATGTTTTTTATTATCTCTAACCAGTTTAGCCACTTTGCGAATATTTCTTCGGATATTTCAGAGTCCCAGCCAATATTAGTTTTCCACATATCTTGTAAAATTATTTTTCCTTTGATTGTTATAGGAGATAAAAATCCATAAACATCAAATATTGACATCAATATTCTCAACATCTCTCTTTTGGTAGGTTTTTTCTCTCCATCTAATATTGGCTTCGGTATACGTTGGAAAGAGACGTCGAATCCAAGCGTATCATCACCCGGGAACCAGAGTAGACCCAGTGTACGTTCTCCGTCGTAGGGTTGACCATTTTTAAATGAGACAGCTGAGCGTAGATCTTCTTTAGGTATGCGGTTCAGTATCGATGGTTGGTTGGAAGCCCAGTTTCTTATCTCGAAGCCGCCTTGTTTGTGAATGAAGGTGACGTCATTGACAATTTTCATAGCTAACTGTTCATCTTCCAAGCTGTCGATGTAATCATCCATATAATGTTGTTTACGAATCGCATGAACAGCTTCCGACATGGTAGATTCAAATCTCTCTGTGTTTTTATTCTTTATAAATTGGGCAATAAATGGCGAGCAATTAGCACCAAATATAAGTGAGCTCATAGTGTAGGTTTTGACAGGGTGATCAGGTGATTCCCGCCAAAGAAAACGAAAGGCATGTCTATCTTCTTCGTGAATTTTGATTCGTAAAAACATGTCGCGAATATCTCCAATCATAGCAAATTTGTATTCACGAAATCTTAACATTATTCCATATAATGAATTCAATAGGTCGGGACCCTTCAGTATGTAGTCATTAAGACTCATATTTCCACTTCGAGCAGCTGCATCAAATACTAATCTTAGTTTCTGTTTATGTGGGTTATCAACGCCAAAGTGCGGTAAGTACCAAATTCTTTCAGAGTTTTTAGGATCTTGCAGTTCTGATGCATAGTCGTTTTTGAATAAATGGTCAATTCTTTCTTTGTACCTTTCAGCATATCCGGGATTGGACTTCATTTTTCTCTCAACTCCACGCAGACGTGTCATAGCATTTGGGTAAGAATCAGGCATCTTACTGGCAGTGCGAATCCAGGGTATACCGACGTACCATCTCCCATTTTCAAGTTTAGAAGTTCGTTCCAGGTGTTCAATCGCTTGCACGTCAAGTATATTTTGTCTAGGCTTAGTAGCTGATATGCCCAGAGAATCTAAGGCGAAAGACTTGCTGATGACTTCGTGAATATCTTGTAGTTCTCTGGCCACATTCATTTGATGTTCGGACAGCAATAGCGTCGATTGAGAAGACGATTGTGGGACAATGGAAGATTGTAAACATCCATGGACACACCAACCCAACGGCGTGCGAGTGAAGTATGGGTCTCCAGGTTGACCTCTGACGACTTGCAGTGGGACAAGAAGGTCGTAATTGTCTTGACCAATCAATAGTTCTGGTTTGCAATGCTCATCACTAATGTATTTTTTAATTTCAGGTTTCAGTAGCTCGAAACATTTCAGCTCGTCGGCGGTGATATTCTGCACAGGTAAGTTCATATCTCTCACACATCGCGCGCGCAGTTTATACATAATTCCATCTTCGTTAGACAAGCTCAAGTCCACTATCTCGCTCTCACAGACCATTTCGCTCCAAGCAGTGCATACGCGAAGGGATTGTTTATTTCCTTGGAGGCCTAGACGCGACGCAAGCGATGCACTTAAAAACGTAATCGATGAACCATCGTCTAAGAGCGCTGAGCAACGCAATGTACCGTTAGGTCCGTGTAAATAAACCGGCACTGTCTTCAGTAACACTTTGCGATTGTTTGTGTTCAGATGCGTCACAGTTTCGACCTGCAATTCACTCGCGTTAGCGTTCGGCGACGGCGTCGACGACGGCGTCGGCGTCGCGACGCTGCTGTTAGCGGAATAGTGCAACAGACGGTGGTGGGGACGACCGCAGCCGTCTATATCACATGCGATCTCCGGGCAGTCTGTTTGTTTGTGTCGGGCGTTTAGACATTTGTAACACAAACCGAACCGTTTTACATATGTCCACCGGTCTTTGCGTAAACACTTTTTAAACTTTTTACAGTCAGACAGCGCGTGATTGGAAAGGCGACAAAACCGGCACTTATCGTCCTTTGCACTAACACCAGTCAGTTCGTTGTTCACTAACACAGTCTGAGGCCGATTGCGAACGTTATCACTTTGTTTACTAAGTCCGTACGCAGTAATAAATGTTTTTGATATCTTCTCAGCTTCCGCACTCAAAAACTCGGACAAGATGATGAGCTTCGGTGTTCCTTGACTGATACGTGGGAAGCTGTAGTCAGTCCATTTGGATATCAGTACACTTGGTAGCTTAGCAAGAATCGTAGCTACTATATTCATGCCGTGCAGATAATCTTCACAGCCGATAGCTGTCACTGCCGCGACACAATTCTTCACTTTGTTGGAGAAGGAGATGATGTCCTTCTGATATTCAGATAACATTGGTCGGAGCTTATTCAAATCTTGCAGGATTCGGGATATAATCACATCAGGGTTCCCGAACTGGAGCTCCAGCGTCGACATCACTTCATCGGGCGACGTAGCACCAATAAGTAATGATATAACTGCGTCCTTGGCCGCGCCGTGGAGACATTTTCTCAAACGCCACAGGTTCTCCCGGTCAGTAAAATTACACACTTGAGAGGATTCTTCGTATGCTCGCTTGAATTGTAGCCACTCAATCGGGTCTCCAGAATAGGACGGCAAATCTCTCGGGGTGCACAAGCGGTTGAGCATTTTGTTGCTGCATCCAGTAGCTCCGGCAGCAGAGGTCGCGGTCAGGTTCTTCAGGGCACTCGCCAGTGCGTGCACGGTAGCATCAGTGCCACTATGGTGTGGTGGCGGTCGTGCGTCTTCGAGTGCAGGGTCAGCTACTGTTGGTTGTGGGCCGGCGGGTTTCGTATTCAATTGTGCTGGACCACTAGTGCCGTCAATATCGGCTACGACGGGAAGCTGACTCTTCAAGTCCTGTTGAGTAGATTCTAACCACTTTTCAACCAAATTATCGTTGTGCTCACTAGGTACCTTCGATAGCGAATCGCAACTACCTTCAGATTCTAACTGCGCCAAATCCACTGCTAACTTTTTATCAATAAGTTCCATCTGTAAACGAGCTTTTTCTTCAGCAGCCTTAAATTCCAGCAATTTCTTCTGTTTCATAATCGAAGACGAGGAAGATTGTTTACTAGCGCGACTGATCGACTTTCGCACGGATTTCATGTCCTCCATCTTGTTTTCGGACTCAACGTTGCATTCCGCTTGCGAGCCGCGTGCTTCCAATTCTTTTTGTTGCTGTTGTTCTTTCTTTACAGCACCCCTTGTGCTAACCATGCTTCTTGGTGGTGTGGTGAACATTCAAGGATTCGGCCGAAGGACCAGCGATGTTAAGGGTGCAAATAAAAGCTTGTAGTTTGATGGACAAGTGGCAGCGGCGTAGCTGCGAGCGCATAGGCAGCCTAAGTATATAAGGCTTTGTTTGAATCATGAGACGACCCCCCCCCGTCAGCGGGGGAAGGCAAGGAGCGCTCGCAACTACTACGATGACCGTTTATTTACCAAAATAAACACAAATATACATATGTAATGCAATAGGTAACAAATATACATTTAGAATAATACAACATTGAAATACCTAAACATAAGATAGAAATTACGTATTTGCATCGCCTACAACATTTGTACTGGTGGATTGCTTTGGTGGACGAACATCTTTGATCCATTTCTTGCATTGTCGTACTCTATGTCCAACTTCTCCACAGTAGTTGCATTTTTGTAAACTCTGTTTCTTTTTATTCTCCTTTGCTTTGACGACTAATACTTCTTCAGTGGTTTCGTTTTCTGCTTTGCTTTGTAGGGACTTCTCATAAGCGCTCAACTGAGCAGTTAAGTTATCAACTGTTCTATCTTTCTTTGTAATTAAGAGCCAACTTGACTTGAAAGCAAAGTATTGTTGTGGTAATGAACCAAGTATCTTACAAATCAAAAATATCTCTGGCAGATTTGTTTCCAATTGACTATTCAATTCATGCCATATATTTTTTAACGTTGTTATATGCTTTTTTATTTCAAAATTGGTATCATATTTATAATTAAAGAATTGTAGGCACAAATCGTAACTCTTATCTTCATTGCATCCTCCATGAAGACGATATAGTTCATCCCAAACTTCCTGAGCAGTTTTGAAACGCATCACTTGATCAAGTATCTCATCTGTTATGTTTGTGGTCATGAGAGTTAATATAGTACTGTCTAGGCTTATGAAATTTAACAATTCTTCTTCATATTTAGTCACTTCAGCTTCTGTAGCTGTTACAGCTGATGGTATCGGCTTACCTTTCTTTCCTTGCAATAGCTCAATTGCACCGGGTATTGCCCTACATACCGTCTCAATTCTGTACCTCCAATGTTTATAGTTCTTGCCATCGAGGTGATTTATTTGAACCTTTGAAGCTTCTGAAATTGCCTTATTCATTTTTCAAAAATAAAATAAAATTTTTCAGTTGACAGCTGGTTCCAAATTTTTCACTTTCGCAGGCACTGACTTTTAAACTTGAATACTTTATTTTTGCTCTGCTACCATGTTAAAGTAAATATGGGGTAGCGAATTGATGAATACAGCTTGTAACGTAAATATAAGTATATTTTAAATATTTCACAAACGCTCTGACCTTTTACATTAATAATCAACAACCCTCGTTGCTTGGGGCAACGTGTCATAGAGCAATAGAGAAGTATAAATACTCATATCTCAACAGAAGTGTCCTTCTAGTTTAGTTTCAAATACATTGTGCTGAAAGTTGTGAATGTCAAAATCGGATGATTTTGACATAATCCCTCTTGAATATTTGATCATTGGCACAATAACTAACGTATTATAGATGTTAAGTACCTGTGTTAAGTGTTGATCCCGTCGCAGGATTCTGTCACCCCTCTGTGCCATCGTGCAGAGTTCCTGCCAAACGCTGCTCATCCTGGACTCCTGGTGCCGCAGATGCGTGGCCACCAACGGCCACCGACCCGGCCGACAGCTCGTCACCTTCCTCCTTGTCGGCAACTTTGCTCTTTGGCTTCTTAATAGAGTAAAAAATGCCAGAGCTGAATTCCATCCTCAACAGGTTATTAATTTTTATTTTATTTTTATTTATTAGGAAGACCAACAGCCATTTATACAACGATAGGGAACTAAAGAAGCAAATTACTTAAAGTTTAATAAATTCTCTTATGTTTTAAAATCCTTATACTTTTATTAACATATTTAATACGCTTAAATAAATAAAGTACCAACATTATAAATCTATGAGTACCTACCAATAAATAACCGCCATGAAACTTAAGACATTCATATGCTAATAGATATTCATGCTAGTTTGTAGCTTTGAGACTAATATAATTATACTTACATATTACAATTAGTTTTGGACTTAAAAAAGTGCCTTCTTTGAAGGACAAGTTTCAATAAAGAATTTCTGATTTCTGAGATAACATTTTATATTTACAGATGGAGTTTTTTGGTGTTTGGGCATGGACGCTAATTACCCACGTATCCGTGCCTCTACTAGTTTGCTACAGATTTCAAGCCACAGTTTGTTTTTATGAAATTTGGAAAAATTCCTTCAAAAGAAAAAAATATGGCAATGAAATAAGCATAGATGAGATTGAATTAAAAAGCCACCATATAGCTTAAAGTGTTTATTTCTTTTTACACCTACTTGGGTACCTATCCAAACCTCAATTTGAATACGAACGGTGGCACGTGAATAAACAACGTAATGTATACAGGGCAGCCACTTTAACAAAGGTTTATTCAGAAAATAATGTTGGTATTGCAATGCAACTTCAAAATAATCTCAGAAAATAATATAAGTACATCATTGAAATCTAAGTAGCAATACCAAGATTAATTTGAGAGTTCCATACCTTCAAAAGGTAAAAACGGAACCCTTATAAGATCGCTTTGTTGTCCATCTGACCGTCTGTCTGTCAAACTTTTTTCTCAGAAAGAAATTAATATCTTACGGTCAACTTTCAGCAAAAAATAATCAAAATATTACGTCAACGCGATCAGGAGTTATTACCGTGAATGTTGCGATTTTTTTGCATATTTTTGGATTTCAGACAGCAATCAAAACCTATGGGGTACTTCCCATTGACCTAAAATTATGAAATTTGCCAAAAAGCAAGGTTTAACAGTACTTGTACGTGAATAAATCTGAAAGTTGTAAATATGTTGTTGTGGAAGTCTAAAAAAAAGTGTTAAAACTTATTTTTGCGCTCATCGCTGTATGAATCCTAGGGATCGAACTGCAAAGGTAAGTTTGTTTTTGAAACTAGTTGGTCTATTAGTTACGAGCTATAATGTGAGATCCTTTGCGTGTACGGAACCCTCGATGCGCGTGTTTGACTCGCACTTGGCCGGTTTTTTTAAATAAAGCTCTGTGAAGTAGCGGCCCTGCATACTTACAGTGCGACTAGGCTTATAATGAACGTGGCGAAAAAAAGAACTAACGCCCCGCCATCTTAATAAACTTCATCTGACAAAGTGTTCTCCGTTCTCCCATGTGTGCTGTCTCCAAAAGTGGTGATTACCAGAGAGAAAAAGATGATTACATATATCATTCACGAGCGCATCAACATACAACTTAGTGCTATTTTTTACATATTTTTCTATTACACTGTAATGCACCAAGTTTTGCAAATAATTATTCTCAAAACCTGAAACCACCTTTTATTGATCTCCGTTCGATCCAGTCGTCACCTGCTACGAACCGCACCCAGAGAGAAAAAAATCACTACGTTAATTACCATGACGACATGCACAATGTCAATTTCATGTTTTTTTTTAACCATGTAAGCTACCCATAGACCATAGCCATAGAGTTAGCAAAAAAATTTTTAAAGAATGTTTTTTTTTTTCTATGTCTATGCCACAGACATATATATATATTTAAAAAAAATATATTTCTGTGAAGCTACCTAACCTAGCACTTGTTTTTTATCATAGAAAATCATTCTATGTTTAATTATTTAAGATACGCGAAAAAAACAATTTTTTATTTCTTTATTTTACACTGCTATTTAATGAAATTATGCTGCTACCTATTAAATGAATGTGTCAGGAGGGGACACATTCATTTAGAGCCTTGTATGTACGATTTAGAATTTTTATAAAATCAGAAATTTGCAAAAATCGCCAGTATTTGCAAATAACACAGTGTATGATCCACAAAATTAAAACACATATATAACATAGTTGTATTATTTATATATTAAAGGACCAATATAGAACACGTTAAAGTGCAAATAAACGGTGCTGGATCACCTCCTGCCACCAGAAGGCACTATTTTTTTAGTTGCCAAGCCAATGTATGGGGAATGGTAACAGCTGTGCGTATATCATGGAAGTAATAAATACTTACGTCTTTGATCAAAAGTAGTTCTTATTTTTTCCATGATCAAAAGAGAACTAAAACAATGACATTTTTAATGTCAATGTCAGCCGTCATCAAGTTGACTGTCAGGCTGTCAGTCTGTCAGTCATTTACTTTTATTCATTGTACAAAATCTGAAATTCTGCCTCCCAAATAAAATTTGTTTTTAATAATTTATAATTGAAAATAAGGTATTTGCAAAATGGCAGCCGTAATGGATGTTGATGAAGAAGAAGTTGAAATGGCTTCTTCAAGTAGCGGAAAGGGAGACAAAAAAAGATTTGAAGTAAAAAAGGTACGTTTTGACATGGTTTTGACTAAACGCCTAATCATTGTTATTATCATTGTGCTTTCATTATAGTGTGTATGTTCTAACTTATTTGTCATTTCAGTGGAATGCGGTTGCTCTCTGGGCTTGGGGTGAGTTTATAATATTCTTTTATCTTCATAATATCTTAGTTTCAAACATAACCCTTTACCTATACTAATCGGTTGCATTGCAACCAGTAGAAATTGTATCATAATACGAATAAATTTTACTTGTTTCTTAGATATTGTGGTGGACAACTGTGCCATCTGCCGTAACCACATCATGGATCTTTGCATAGAATGCCAGGCGAACCAAGCCTCGGCTACGAGTGAGGAGTGCACAGTTGCTTGGGGAGTTTGTAATGTAAGATTTTTTTAATTTAACTATATATTTTTGTGTACATTTTTTTAGGCTTTACACCATTTCAGTGCAGCTTTGCTAGCATCTTGAACCATAAAAAACCTCTTTACATGCTTTTAAGTGAATACATTTTTAGGAACTAGAAAACAATTCAATTCTTAATAACATCATAAATCTGAAAGTATGTGTTATGGATTTTATTGAAGTAGCATAAATACAGTAATCACTGTAGGAAATGCAATTAATGACATTCACACAAGCGCAACCTCCTTCGCTAAAAGCTTATGAAATGAGTAGGTATATATTATTTTTATGATTAAATATTTTATATATTGAGATTGTTCTCTTGTTTTCAGCATGCATTTCACTTCCACTGTATCTCACGTTGGCTGAAAACTAGACAAGTCTGTCCTTTAGACAATAGAGAATGGGAGTTCCAAAAGTGAGTAATGTATTATTTTGCTAGTTGTTTATTTAAAAAATCTACGAAGTGTATACTGACTGGGCTCTTTATTGCAATGTCTGAAATAGATTTGTGGCTATATTCACATATATAATGCCACTGTAGCATAGTAAATAATTTAGATTTTAATTATAATTAAATTTTCTATACTGTCCTAAAATAAAAGGGGTTTATAATTCAGGTTTTACTCAACTGCCTAAATATTATTTTTAAGAATTTAGTTGATGACAGCTCACAAAAACCCTAGTTTTTAGGGCTCCGTAGTCCGACAAGGAACCCTTATAAGATCGTTCAGTCAGTCCATCCTAGTCTGTCACAGCAGAATATCTTCTACATTTATGGACTGATTTGCATGCAACTTGGTTCGAGGATACTTCACATATAGATCTCATTTTTAAAAATACAAAAAAGTAAAATTACCCCTTTTTAAAAGAACCTCCCCATACATGTAAAGGGGGGGTGAATTATTTTTTTGAGTGCACTTCCTTGTGTGGGGTATCGTTGAAAAGGACTATGAAAATGAGGTAGGGTTTCCATTTTTTATCAGATTTACCATTTGCGAGATATAGCCCGCCAAAGTTGTTTATACGGTGTGCCCTGTAATTTCTAAAGTTCTAAACTTCAAATCACTCACGTAAAGAAACAGGCGCGGAAACTCTTTATTTAAAATTGTTTCGGGTATCCTGTGATGAATACTTTTGAAATTATAAATAAAATAAAAATATATACTTTTTTCTTGCAAGAAATGCAAAACAGCGCGGTGCCAAAAATGACTACAGAACCCTACTTTATGCGTGGTCCGACACGCACTTGGCCGGTTTTTTTTCAATGGTTCATGTGAGGCCCACTTGTTACACTTTCACAATGTAATGATCAACATTTGCCTTTTCAGATATGGACATTAGAGGAACCGGTATGCTAGTGGTTCCATCCTGGCCCTGACAAGAAGCCACTACCAGTGTAAATTGGACTTGAATGTCAATATATCCACTAAGTTCTCAATAAAAAACTCAAAATACTAAATTATTCGTTATTATTAATTTCGCGAACATTTGTTTTTATTTTATTTGAAAATCTTGTACAGTATATTAAAATAAAATTATATAAAAATAGTAAATAATCTACCAGATTACTATATTGCGTCTAATTTTTTGAGTTTTTGCTAAGTGTTATAGGTTTTTATAAAAATCTTTTTAAGCCAGGCACCAGGCTTTATAAAAATAAATATGCCTATTTCTCGCTATTCACTTGATCTCCGAAATCAAAGTTAAAAGCAAGGAGGCCGAATCTTTCTGGAGCCTCGTTTGTACCTTCTTTAAAACAATAAGGCTTATTAGTTCACTATTTATAACGGCAGGAGTGACTTTCAACGGCCCCGGCGGGCCGGCCCCGGTGACGGGGCCCTTGGAAAAAAAATTTCCAATTGGCCCGGCGGGGCAGGATTTTGCGTTGACGGGGCCGTTGGAAAATAAAATTTACCAACGGCCCCGGCGTGTTTTTTAAATGGGACGGACAGCATACAAAATTTAAAGCATACGCTCCGGTAGTGTTTAAAGGGGGGAAATTGTGTATTATTTTGTAGACCTTAAATATGAAATGAAATTAAAAAAAGAGTTTGTATGTAACAATCAGTTTTTATTGTTGATAAAAAATAAATATCAACTAGGTATCAACAATCATATATATAAGAAAATAAAATACATGATGTTTGTTGTATATCATGACACATAATACATAATAGTACAAGTATTAGGATAACAATAATATTTATTTTATTTATTTATTTAACCTTTATTGTACAAACACAATGTATGGCACAATAGGTGAACTTAATGCAGAAGCATTATCTAACATCTACATAACCTAAATAATACATACAAACTCTTTTTTAATTTCATTTCATATTTAAAGTCTACAAAATAATACACAATTTCCCCCCCTCTAAACACTACCGGAGCGTATGCTATAATTTTTTTATGCTATCGGTCCCATTTAAAAAACACACCGGGGCCGTTGGTAATTTTTTTTCCCAACGGCCCCGTCAACGCAAAATCCGGGACTGCCGGGGCCGTTGGAAATTTTTTTTCCAACGGCCCCGTCACCGGGGCAGGCCCGCCGGGGCCGTTGGAAGTCACTCAACGGCAGGACCTATTTTCATGAAATGTAGTAGATGGGTATAGTAAACCTGGAATAGAACATGGAGCCCCTTATACCCCGGGCGCAGGACGCAGCTAGTTTGGGATAAATATATTAGTCCCTCAGACATCATAGCCAGGTATCAGACGTTGGCCAAAGAGTGGCCAAGTTAAAATGGGAGTGGGCCGGCCACATTGCCAGAAAAACGGACTCATGGTGCAAGCGTCTTCTAGATTGGAGACCATGGGATCAAAAGCGCCCCAGGGGTAGACCACAAATGAGATGGAAAGACGACATCAAAAAGATCGCAGGCAGCAACTGGACTCTCACTGCCCTAAACAGAGAAAGATTGCGAGGTTTGAAGGAGGCCTACACCAACTATTTGGTAGAGAAAGGCTGAAAAGAAGAAGATATTAGTCCCAGCACACCAAGCAGTGGGTCCAAGGGTCCGAAACGTAAGTTCAAATGTCTAGACCACCAAGCAAAGACCAAGGATGTCGATTCTCTTTACAACGCTAAGTCGTAATCGTGTCTCAATGGTTTTTAAATAGTATGTACTTATGGTGGAAGGCCTTAAATTCCCATTCTTTCTTTGTCAAACCTGCTAGAAGAGTCTGTAGCCTTTGCTGTTTTGCTGGATGGGAAATTGCGACGGCTTCGAGGGTCTTTCCCCTTGGATACTAGTTAGGATGGAGTTGAGCTTTTGACCGCAAAAAAATAGTAGCTTTAAAGCTACTGCTAAGGGCCGACTCGTATGTCAAGGGTCACAGGGGTGCCCCCGTGTGATCGCTGAAGATCCCCTAAGCGTGATTTTGGGTAAGCCCCATACCGTAATCGCCTGCCTCGATGCAGTAGCGCAGGGGATCATCTAAGAAGATTTTGAGGATAAGCACTCCTACTGCGAGTGCGAATCTCGTTTATTCAACTGAACGGATTTGTCCTAATTTGAAATCTATATTAATCCTACTTTATAATAGGTATTAATTATAAATGCGAAAGTTTGGATGTGAGTTTGTGAGGATGTTTGTTACTTAATCACGCAAAATCTACTGGACGGATTTCGATGAAATTTGGTACACGTGTAGAAAAATACCGGGAATAGCGCATAGAGTACGTTTGATACCGAAATTCCCACGGGAGCGAAGCCCCAGGGCGCAGTTAGTCTATACATATAATAAAACAGTAAAAATATTTTGTCTGTACATTTAGTATTTTTGACTAAAATGGATAAAGGGACACTTAAAAAGAACAATAGAAAGCAAAAAAATTTTTTTGGAATTTCTTGTCTGTCTGTCTGTATGTATGTACGCGTTTCACGCAAAAACTACTGGACGGATTTGAATGAAACTTTTTTTGTTGTATAGCTATTAAGTCTGGGCAACATATAGGCTATAATTAATTTTGAAAATTGGAACACCTGATGAAGAACCATAACAGAACAGCTAAACTATAAGAAATATGGAAATGGTGCCTTAACAAAAGTCGTTCAACCTGATGAGCATTTTCTGCTGACGTATAAAAATTGAAGATCTGGAACATCTGATGAAGAACTGCAAGAGACCAGCTACACTATATCATACCTATATGGATATAGCGCCTTAGCAAAAATCGCTCAACCTGATGAGCATTTTCTGCTGACGTATAAAAATTGAAGATCTGGAACATCTGATGAATAACTCCAAGAGACCAGCTACACTATAACGTATATGGAAATGGCGCCTTAGCAAATCTTGATTAATCTGATGAGCATTTTCTGTAGACGTATAAAAATCGAAGATCCGAAACATCTGAAACAGTTTGGAACACAAAAAGACTTTTCATCTAATCACGCGGGCGAAGCCGCGGGCAACAGCTAGTACCTAATAAAATAGGCCTGCGTGTAACTCAGGAGATATTTAAATTTCTTTATGGGGCTTGGTGTAGGGATCTTGTCTGTCTGTATACACGCACGGATGTGCACGCATCACTCAAAAACTATTCTATTTTTCAGCCTACATTAGCCCAGTGCTGGACATAGGTCTCCCTTTTTTGACGCCACTTACAATGAAAAAAAAAACTACTGAATAAAATTTGACGCAGTTTTCCCAATTTTATTGCTGAAGGTCTAACTGGTCTAAATCTGGTGCAGGTTTCCCTGAGATCCAGGGGTTGTTACCGGTACCCAATTCCCATTATAAGTACCGGTAATTAATGGTATTTCTATTCTGTTAACATTTTAACGATAATATAAGTAGGTATAGGAAAAAAGGTTGGTACCGTTACCAAATTCAAGTTACAAGTACCGTTAATTAACGGTATTTCCATTGTAATAAAATTATCGCCACCAAATTAACATAAGTACTTACCGGTATTTCTATTGTTTAAATTTTAACGGTAATATATAGTACCTTGTTACCGGTACCAAATTACCATGACAAGTAACATTAAGTAAAGGTAATTTCATTCTGTTAAAATTTTAACGGTAATTACAGAGTTATTACCGGCACTAAACTCACATTATCATTACCGGTAAGTAACGGTATGTCCATTCTGTTAAAATTTTAACGGTAATATAGTGTTACCGGTACCTAACGTTAACTGTACAAATGGTACTTTACTTTATTCAAAAGTTTTACGGCTTAACGTGCTTTCTGAAGCATGGAGGAGCTCGAGATAAAACATTTCTGGTTACCCATCCCGTAAGCGACCATTACGAAAGGTGCCACCTGTGCCTATCCCAGTTACTGTCATTACCGGTACCATCGTTTCAATGAGGCACCGGTAAAAATTATAGTTACCATGCTTAACGGTACCGCTGTTTTTAACGGTACCAAACTTAACGGTACCAATCCAATTACCGGTACTGTTGATTCGGAGAGGTACCGGTACCAGATTTTTACCGGTATTCCAACACCTGCTGAGATCCTGATATCAAATTCTACGCAGACAAATTATAAAATTTCACTTAGGTCCAATCACTTATATCCTCCACAGCGTATACATGTCCGTTCGCATTAAACTCAAAAACTACAACGGATTTTCTTCGGCCATATAAAATTTGGCGCTTGACTGATTATTGTATCGACGCAGAGACCAAACCGCTGAACGTTGTTGTCACCACCACTGGGCTACCCCGGCCAAAGAGAATGTAATCACTGTGTTTTACCCGGACTACAACAGGAGCCGTGCGAAAGGAAGTAATAATAATTCTGCGCTAGTAGGTACAAGCGCAGTCGAAATACAATCTATCTATATATGTAATAAAACAGTAAAAATATTTTGTCAGTAAGTACATTTAGTATTCTTGACTGAAATGGATAGAGGGTCACCTAAAAAGAATAATAAAAAGCAAAAATATTTTTTTGGAATTTCTTGTCTGTCTGTCTGTATGTATGATCACGCTAGTCTCCGAAAGTACTGAACCGATTTATTTAAAACTTTCACCAATTGATTTGTTTTAACTCAGCAACACATTTACAGTTTGTTTCATCAAAATCGGTTTATTAAAAAAAAAGTTATCGCCATTTGAATGAAGTCAAGGCATGAGTTACGCGGACGAAGTCGCGGGCAACAGCTAGTTTTCTATAAGTTTGAAATACATCCAGTCTGTTAACAAGTTACAAATATATACCTTTGCCTCTGATCTTGTTGATTGTGGAGAAAATAAATGATTATGAATTACATCCAAATGTCAAGACAATGGACATTGATCAAATAAACATCCGCATTTGGTGTTACTCATAGTTTTAATGCTTCAACTAAAACCGATCAATATTGACTAAATACATACAAATTCAATGCATTCACACATGCAATATATACAAATCTGCTTTTAAGATTATTTCACGAAGCAGCACAGATCTAAATACCTTTTTCATCAAATAAGTCAGTTCAGTTAAAAGTAAAGGCAGTAATATTCCATTTCTAGTGGAATTAATTTATTAATTAGATATATACATTTAATTAAGTAATTTAACTTATTTGATAAAATGTATGTGTATATGGTGCCACAAAATTGGGAAATAATAAATTAGTGCTAATGAAATAACAATTTTTATATTTTTAGTTTTAATAAATATGTCCTTGGAATCATCAAATAATAAAAATTTGATGCCTATCACACAAATACTTAAAATCAGGATTTCACATCATGAAAATAAATACTAGACATAATGTCCTAGTCAGCAAAAATTAAACTAATAATTGAATAATAACGGTGGAGACATAACCATAAGGTATTTGCGGTCAGTCTGCTGATATAGCAGGAGGCAAGTCAATAGTGCGACTTTCATTGCCGAAGATCAGCCTCAGACGTTTCATTGGTGGCAGGGGACGGATGGGACTGTGCTTCCGATGACGCTCTTTCGACCTGCGTCGCTTCTTCATACGGCGCACTGTCTCAGGGTCAACACCCTCCAAACGCAACACCTCATACTCTGGAACCTCTGCTGTAGATCCACAATCCATAACTTCTTCTACAACAGGGCTCCTCTTCACACGTAATGTCAACTTTAACCCTCTCCTTGGTGGAGTACATGGATACTCAGTGCCTTTGTTGGAATTGTCTGCTAACCAAGGAGGCCCTGAATCTAATTCTTTCTTAGACTCTTGTGTCCGGTTAGATACATCTATTTTGTTGCTCTTGCTCAACTTGCAATCATTCTCACTAGGATTAACATTTTCTCTAAAATCATAAATCTCACTTTTAGAACAAGCATCACTTGCACATTCAACCCTTTGTTCTATTTCTGTATTACAAGGGAGATCTTCCATTTTGACTTCTGAAGATGAACTCAATTCCATATTCTGCAATAGAGATTCCTTCACAATACATTCACCCTCCATATTTCCCATTTTAACATCAACCACAGAATCAGCTTCTGATACAAAATTGTCCCTTATATTTTCATGCCCTGGTTCAGATTTAATAACTACTTTTTCATTTTCTATAGAACTAGGCAATTCAGTTTCTTCTTTAGGAGTGGTAAGGTTTCTTTCTATTTTTGCTTCAGTCTCCTCTTTAACATTATTTTTTAATTTTCCACAGTTAGTTAATGTACAAGAATCAAGTAAGCGTTTATGACTTCTCAAAACAATCCCACTATGGGAGTCTCGACTACTACGGGAACTGGTAGTGCTGCAACATCTTGATGGGGGCACACGTTTTGTGTTCCTTGAAGTAGGTGCCACTCCATTTGTTGTACGGTTACTGTCTGTTCTCCGACGTAACCTTTCACTCCGACTGGAAGCTGAAGATTCTCGGCTTCCTTGTGATTGCTTATTAATAGACCTATCAACAATATCAGCAATACAACCCTGAGCAATCAAAAGCTCAGCATCATATTTTGTTAAACCTTTCTCTTTCATTTCTTTCATACTTAGTGGAGATACAATACTAGAATTTTGTCTACTTGTCATTCGAGGCTTATCTGGAATCCTATCATTAATTTTTTGCGTTTGTTTAGCTTTAGTCCTATTAATTCTATTATCAGTTTCTCTAAATCTATACCGTGTTGCTTGCTCATCTTTATGTGGACTTTTCACAGAGAAGGCTCCTTTTCCGCGTCTTTCACAAGTTTCACACTCACAATAACAATTGCCATTTCCAAAAAATCTTCACCATAAAAACATGTTATCTCCTCGCCAACTTCAATGTCTCTTAAAACACGAACAAATGCCTTACCACGATCAGTAGCTTCAAAAGTGCAGTTAGGCCTGCAGTCATGGTTTATATACGCTGCAGGTCCAAGCCACAACTGTGCACAATTTTTTCTACAACTATACATAACAGAAAAATCATTTTTGCCTGGATGAAGTAATTGCTTTTCTTCATCTTCTGTCATCTCTGCAATACAACCTACCAAAAAATCTATTCTCTCATGTTTAAAAAATTTCTTAGTGGTCGAAATTTTTGCTCCAACTCTGCCCTCTAGGGAATATCTGTAACATGGTTCTATTACAAAACCAGCCTTCTTGTCAAACACTCTCAGATAGCGGTTTATCTGAAAATAAAAATATAAAAAAACATTGAAGGAATCCATTATTACTTTAGTGCCACTGGCAAATTTAGATAAATATCTAAAAAGTTACATCCTGTTAAACCTTTTGAAGTATTCAAAGTACCTACATATTTTAAAGGAAGTAAAACATAGTGGTAACAGTAAAACATAGTGGTAGGCTTTTAAATATGGTAAACTATCATGCAGGGCAAGATGTTTTACTTATCAGTTTCTTGTCTGAAAATATATGTATGTAGTTAATATCATAAAACAAAAATAAACTCAAAAATTACCAGATAGGTATATTATGTTTTATATACAAGTGTTTGTTTGACTTAGTTAAAATAGTGTTAGAAAAATGACACTGTTAACCTCTCAACAAATCCAAAACATCTGAAAATACCTAGGTAAATAATAATATAATTGTGCACTTACATGTTCTCTGAGTTTACTTTGTTGATGTTTATTTTTACTGAAATGTCTTGGCACCCAATCCCCACTAGCCAATCTTGAATATGCCTTATTGTAATCTTGAGTTTGTATAAATTCTTTTACTATTTGTTTTAATTCCTCCTTGTTAGTTTTCAAGGGTCTATATCTTATATTCATTTTATGTGTAGTAATGTTAAGGTATGGGTCCACTATGAGGGCCGTCGCCAGGTCATCGTATTCCGACAGCTCACGAGGTGTCATGCCCATTGGCTGCATTTTGTGGAGCACTTGCCTCCCAGGATATGCCGCTGAACCGACAACCATTCTGAACTACACCTAAACACAAAGGACGCAAGTTATTTCAAACAGTTTCAAAATCATTAAAGGACACACATTTCACACTCATTTACTATGCAGAAAGATAGACAATAGTTGAAAACTGTGAACCTTTACTGAAACACTCGACACCAACTCGACACTCATTCATTTTTCACTATTTCAAATATAAAAGGACAAACATGGCGGCCTAACATAAATCCACAGAAAGACACGTCAAAATATCGACATTATTATTTACTAAACGGAAAAAGAACAATGATATTTTTTCAGTTACAGATATAGTAAAATTATTTAAGTGGATAATTCACTTACTGAAATCATGGAATACGGATAGAAACCATGTTTAATTCCAATATTAACTTTTACTATCTACAAGCACTAGACGCTAACCTCTAGATTATTTACATTTATTTTACATAACAAATTTATTTTTCAAAATTCATCTGCTAAACTCTATACTTCATTCATAATTAATAAGGACGATTAACTATGAAAACAGGCAAAGTTAAAAATAATATTGGATGAATGCTGAAAAACAACCATGTTTTCTTTCTTTCTTTTCTTTTTTTTTTTTCGTTTTGTTCGTTCGTTCGTCGTCTAAACTTCGTTCGGTTCGTGATGGTTCGTGCGTTTGCATTCGGTTGGGTTATCTGTGGGTAGCCCACAGACATAATATATATTTAAAAAAAAAAATATTTCTGTGGGTGGGGTAGCCACAAATCATGGAAGTGTTGTCCAAAGTACTTGTTAGGTACTTCCATGCCACAAATACTCATTCTTCTTTCTTCCGATTTACTTGGGGTCAGCCCTCCTAGTAAGTCTGCGCCACGCCGCACGGTCGTGGGTTGTCACGTCGTCTGTGTTATATTTTAAAAGCCTCCTCTACACGTACGCCTCCGCGGACATCATCTGCGGATGCATCTACCGACGTGTAGAGGGGGTGATTTGTGCGTCTGTTGTAGGTATTAAACGTCGCCAGATACGTCCGCCTCGTATCCGTTTGTTGTCGGTTTTTGTGGCACGCATCAAAGGGATTTGGCGCGGACGTTCGGCGTTGTGTCCACACGTCTGCCGATGCATCAGTTTGATCGGAGTTGCGTTTAAGTACACGCGTGCTTCTTGTAGTTAATTTTTTGTTTCTACTATTTTATCGTACAAAATGAATAATAATATGACTACCGACGAAATTTACAAGTTTATT
This sequence comes from Ephestia elutella, assembly GCA_018467065.1. Taxonomy (NCBI): domain Eukaryota; kingdom Metazoa; phylum Arthropoda; class Insecta; order Lepidoptera; family Pyralidae; genus Ephestia; species Ephestia elutella. The sequence goes on along the minus strand of CM031576.1, from coordinate 8,918,842 downwards.
GAATTGTATCAAGTGGAACCCTGTCTCTGGAACCCAAAAAATGAATATCAAAAAAACAAAAATATTGTGTACCTATGCCTATGTACTTCAACCTTTAACTTAACCTTTTTCAATCAATTTTTTTTTTAGCGGCAGCTACGATCTCGATGTTTATTTTTTACCGTACGAGTGCAAGTAGGTACAGCTTGTCTATAAAGTCCTGACATTAAAGTTCTAGGAACTAACATTGATGATGTGTCTGGCAACACCAAACGTATGTACATCAAGTGTCAATGCTGTCAACAATATTGAATTGTTTTTCGTTTGTATTTTTATTGTTTTGATTAAACTGCAATAAATTAAGACCAAACTACGCAGAAAAGTTAAAAAAATGAGTAAAGTAAATCTGAGTCGCACGCGGGAATTGATTTTTAAAGTTTTCCAGCAATGTTTTGTGGAGTGCAAGGATGGACGAATTTTGTGAGATTTCGATGATATTTTATGGGAGAACAACATATATTATGGGTATGTAACCGTGTTATTGTTTGTTTTTTATCAACCTGAATTTACAAATATACTGAATTTACAATTTTTAAACAAAAAAAGGTATTGTTTACATCGTACACTTTTAGGTTAGACTAAAATTGTAAATAGGTTATATTATAGTATGGTCTATTCGGGTTTTCTATCAATTTTGAATTATTTGTTTCTTGTGAATAAGTTATTGTTTCTATTCTGTTACAATTTTTATTCCTTTTTTTTTAGGAAAACCAAAGAGTACAGTTAGTAGTTAATACTCGACGAAGCAACTTGTTGAAGAGGCCTTCTACAGCATCACATCTGAATATGGAAAAACTGCTGCCATAACGTTGAGACGCTCAAAAAAGAGTGCTATGAGCGAGGACGTTACCTGTATCTAGATATAGACGAATTGATTGTTCGTTTAGGCGATGATAGCAGTGGTGACAGCAGCTGTAGTGATGACAGTGCCGCTGATGAAAGCGGCAACGAAACGTTTCTTGTTGTTGAATATTTTGACTCCGATGATGAGTGAAAGTGATCAACCTTCCATGACCCACTGCTGGGTATAAGCCTCCTTTTGTATACGCCAACATTTCCTATCCTGAGCCATTGCAACAAACATTATTAAAAACATTATTCTGGTTAAATTAAAAATGTTTAGTAAAACTTTTCATAAGCAAGGTACCTACTGTAAATAAAACGGAAACAATATGACTGAATAATGTGTTTTATTTATTAGCTCGCTTTACCTGAACGAACTGTTAGTATCAAAATTATTTTGGTCATACTATATAGGGTTGCTACATGCACATCAGTGGCGCCATCATTTAATTTCAGGACTTAATAGACAGACTGTATTTGTATGTTGCGTCCGTCGCGAATGAACATAGACTGATGGATCTGCAGACGTGTGGACAATTCGTGTGAATTCATCTGCGGATGCATCCGTCAGCGTCCTCGGACCACAGAAGTATTTTTTTTTTTAAATATAAGCAGAAGGAACACAAATTTCACACACACTCTGATGATATTTGACAATATTTGCATCCTGTTCATGATAAGGACTGTCACATAACTCTGTCCCTTTCCTTCCTTAGCATTGCAATGTATTGCAAGTATTGCAACACGAACCACTACACTGAAAGATTTATCATTCGACGATCCTTAACTGTCATATTTGTTGTGTTGTCACAGTTGTCATAAATATTTAAAATTATTTTTTACTGTTTTGTGCTTTTAAACTCAATAGAAATGATAAAATGCAACGTATACAATATGTGGAAGTGTTTCATAAAAAAATATTCGTGGAATATCGTTCCTTCTGTAAGCAATACATGTTTTTTTGACGTGCCCAATGATAATATACAATTTCGTGTTTTTTTTTGAAACAATAACCATTATTAGACTTTTGAATGCTATTTATCAGCAATATCATTATTTATTTTATAAAGTAGTGTATTAATTATAACCATTTCATAAGAAATACTACAAGTAATTTAATAATTTCGTAAATAGCATAGATCATTTGACAGATCCAGTTTTGTTTACTATGGCTGGGCCGAATCAAGGCAAATATACGAATTTAGTACCTATTCTATAAAAATCTCAGGAATTCTTTCTTGAAGATTAAAATGCACATATTATAAAAATACTGACAGTGAATTTTATTTCAGGACAAGGAGAATATGCCAGAAAATAATACCTCAAGAAAGAGAACTGTTATGGGGAGTATTTCTCTTACGTACTACGAGTACCAGGACAGTGAATGGACGCCAGCAACCATTAACATCATTGCAATGTTTCATTGCACGTGATTTTTAATAATTTAAAATAAATTTTATTGATTTAATGACTAGTATTTTTGAATTTCCCATCTTAAAAAGCTGATGCAGATCCGTCCGCATACCGCGCACGGTTTAAGATTCAGCGTCTCAAAATTTTTGGTTTTGCTACACTGTACCGAATATAATTAATTATCTTAGATCCGACCCTGTATTCTGTCGTTGTGTGAATAATAATCTTAGTGTGTGTTTTTGCCATGCAATTTCAAATGACATGTTCAGTCTGCTTACTATTATTATATGTCTGTGCCGCGGACGCATCTGTGGACGTGTAGTACAAATTACAAACGTAGATGTCGTGCCTCAGTTGTGTGTGTCTCAAACGCCATAGAAATCGTAATAAAACATAGAAGTATTACAGAGATCTTGTCACTTTATTTCAATTTCCTTGGATCTTGAGACAATTGAAACCAGAGATGGGTAACCACCCGGGTTAAAACCCGAGCCTGGGTTATAACCCAGTTCCGACCCATTTCAATCCACCCAAACCACCCATTGACCGGGTGAAAACTAAATATTGTAAAAAAATATTTTTTTGTGTATTATTACAAGCGATTATTACGTAGGTACCCACCTAGAATGAAACATCTAAATATTCAATGGGAAAATACCTATAAATAGTACCACATTTCACCTATTTTGTGTTACTGTGTAATTGAACATTATATTTATCTACTATTATTTTAATAACAAGCCACATGAAATTTTGTACAAAGGTCCCTCATGTGACGTAAGTGAGCACTAAGAGAGGAATTTTGGAAAATCTACGCCTAAGGGGGTAAAAAAGGGGTTGAAAGTTTGTATGAAACTTCGTCATTTTTGAAGTTATGTTCATGAAATTATAGATTTACGCTCTTATGTAATAAAATATAATAACATCATAATTGAATTTTAAATTTGTACCCCTAAGGGTAAATAATAGGAGTTGAAATGATGTTTGAAACTTCATCTTTTTTGATCCAATCTTCCTGTCGCATACTTCTTCTGGTCCAGTACGCTCTTGACAGAGCGGATGTATTGATAAGGGCAGCTGTAATGCGCTTAACGACGTTTCGCCACCGTTGTCTGTTGGAGGTCATCCTGCTGCACTCGTTAACTGACCCTCCAATGGCAGACTTGATCACTTGTTGACTTGACTTGATCACTTGATCACTTGACTTCCGCCCGGTCTAGTGCCTTCTGCCTTTCCTTGGACGACAAGGCGTTCTATGGACTGATTGTCACGCCGGAAAACATGACCGAAAAATGTGAGGATGCAAGATTGTACTATCGAAAACAGACGTTGCTTGATACCGAGTTCTTGAAGTATCGAGACATTTGTGCGAAACTCGGTCCACGAAACCCCAAACATTCTTCTCCAGCACCACATCTCCAGAGCATCTATTTTCTGTCTTTCCACAGAAATATGGGAAATATAAGCGTCCTCACGAGCATGATCTTCTTGGCTATGGTTATGTTTCTATTGCTCTTTAGTGAACGGTGACCGCCGCGATGGTTAAAGTTGCCACTGGAAGCGGGAGCGATGAATGATGCTCGACCGCCCCGAAGGGAAGATCTTCCCGCCAGGCTAGGTGTTAGGCCTGGGGAGCCGAGGCTCCGACGATGTTGTGTTGCAGTTCGTATATATAGCGAGTTGCCTTGGAAATTCTGATAGCGCGATTTAGGATTATTCCGCTTTTGTTGATGAGATTGTGGGTTGTAGTATGGAGATTGAGTGGAGTCTGATCTGTAGTCTATTTGCGATGCTGTGAAGTTATTATTGGTTGGAGAATATTCGTACAATCTTTGTTATTCGCAATTATTTGTCGATATGTAAGTGTAGTGAAGACTGTGACGCCATCTTGTGTCGACCTTGCGAAGTAGTATTGCTTGCCGCCGAGATTTTGTGGAGCCGTCGTTTGTCGAGTTGCTGCATTCACTCGGTAGATGGTGGATGCCACAGTATTCCCCCCCCCCCTCCAAGACCAAAGGTCTGATGTGATGAATCTGCTGTGCAGTCTGTGCTTCGTAGCTTGCAAGGGCCAGTCTTGTGTCCCAGTGAATCGGGAAGTTCTTGTAATCTAGTTGAGACTGTCGGTAGACTTGTGTGCGTCGGTCCCTGCAGAGCCACTACCCTGGTGAGTGAGAGTGCGCCGCCGTCGAAGTCGTTCAGGCGTGGGCTGCAGAGTGCGTCGGTGCGGAAGTCGTCGTTGTTGTCGTTGTGGGTGCAGGACTAGGAAGCTCAGGACCTGATGATACCCGTCGTCATACCAACAATCATTACCATGGTCTTGCGATTAATTCCAAGTCCAAACACATGGCTCACCAATTGTTACACCATCCGTCCAGTCTTCTAAAGTGATACGAATTATAAGCTCTGTGCACACATTGAATAAAAGTTTTAACATAATGCAACCCTGGCCTCCTCCGGCACTAGTATGGACATCATTTGACAGAACATCATCCATGCGAACTGAGGCTGTGTCATCTTCATATAGACGTCTCAAAAGGTGTACGAGATGTTTTGGTGTGCCCATGTCTAGCAAGGTCTTCCACTATACGGGCCATTTCACCGAGTCAAAAGCTCTGGAGAAATCAACAAAGCAAATAAATACGGGCTTATTTAATTCTCTAGATTTCTTGATAATCTGGCGTACGATAAGAATTTGTTCCCGAGTGCCCTTTCTCTTTACAAAACCTGCTTGTCGCATACACATAGTTAGAAGTACATAGGGTATCTTTCATCCCAGGAAATAGTACTGTTCATGTGGGAAATTCACGCGGGCGAAGCCGCGGGCAAAAGCTAGTAACGTATTATTGTAATTTTCGTTACCAATATATGATTCGGTATTCAGAATAACGAGCAATTGAGGAGCGCATTGGATGATGCGATTCATTTATACCGGTCTGTCCCTGCATCCCATAGACCACGTCTACCGCGTTTGCCCATGCATAAAAAGAATATTTTTCTTATGGCGGCCCTAGATCGTCTGCTGGAGTCATATTTGGAATCCAGCCAAGATTTAGCTGATACGCACTCGATTCTTTACTGCGCAGCTATTGCGGCTTGTCGCGTGGCTCAAGTAAAGTACCCGGACTCCAACCGGAGCCCGCGACAGGTCACCGAGACACCTGCTTGGCAGTTGAGAATCGAGCGGCGTATAACCACGGCTAGGACCCTCATAGCAAAATTAATTTGTTTTAGGTCGGGCAATAATCGCCCGAGAGTCATGCGCTTTGTGACCCAAGCATTTGTTGGAACAAATATCCAACCGCGTGATTATATGTTGTGGGTCACAGAGCGCATAGACTTCCTGAAACAGAAAATTTATGCATGGGCGAACCGGATTCGACGCTTTAGGGAGAGGGTTGATAGATACCGCCAGAATCGTATTTTCCAATGTGATCAGAGGAAGGTATACCGAGAGTGGGAGAGTCCCGCTAATAGTGTGGTGGACAGGCAGTTACCAAGTGATCAAAATATTATACATTTTTGGCAAAGCATTTGGTCAGTGCCTGTCGACCACACCGAGGATGCATGGATTGATGTGGTTGGGGGGGCATGTGATTCGATGGATACCATGGAGCCAGTAATCATAAGTCCTGATGACGTTAGTTGTGCAATTCGTTCAGCACACAATTGGAAAACACCAGGCCCGGACGGATTGCACAACTTCTGGCTCAAGTGGTTCCATCGATCACATGCTGTCCTAGCGAAACAATTTCAAAATTCAATTGAAGCGGGATCTCTACCAGCTTTTATGACTACTGGTATTACCTTTCTGCTCTATAAAAATGGTAGTACCACGGAAGCTAAGAACTACCGACCTATAACATGCTTGCCAACGCTGTATAAGCTCCTTACATCCATTCTAACATCAAAAATAAATCAACATGTTGATAATAATAATATCATGGCCATAGTTCAGAATGAATGTAGGGCTGGGGTCCCGTGGTACTAAAGAGCTTCTCCTCATTGACAAGACCATTTGCCAACAGGTTCGTCGAAACAGAAAGAATCTATCCGTCGCCTGGATTGATTATAAGAAGGCCTATGATTCGGTGCCTCATTCATGGCTGAGACGGGTGCTGGAGTTATATAAATTGGATACCAATTTATGCACCTTTCTCAATACATGTATGGGGCAGTGGATCACAGTCCTTTGCAGACCGGGTGGCGGCGTTTCTTCTTGTTTAACGGATCCTATAAGGATACAGCGAGGTATATTCCAGGGCGATAGTTTGAGTCCGTTGTGGTTTTGTCTAGCTCTGAATCCACTTAGTACTTTGCTAAAAGATTCAGGGCTAGGTATACGACTTCGAAGAGGGGGTGAGATTATATCTCATCTATTATACATGGATGACCTCAAATTATTTGCACCAAAAAAACTGGACCTATTGAAGATGTTAAAAATCACTGAGAATTTTAGCACCTCAATAGGTATGGAGTTTGGTGTAGATAAGTGTGCGGTCATGCATGTGGAAAGAGGCAGAGTTGTAAACTCTGATGGTTTACAACTCTCTGAGATGATGACTCTCAGATCCCTCTCCGAAGTTGAAACTTACAAATACCTTGGTATGCCAGAGTCTTTGGGTATATCAGATGGGGACATAAAACAATCAGTGAGGGAGCGTTTCTTTGGCCGACTGAAAAAAGTACTGAAAAGTGTTTTATCAGGAGGCAACAAGGTGCGCGCCTTTAATGGTTGGGTTATGACTTTGTTGATATACACCTTTGGCATACTAAAGTGGACTCAAACCGAGCTTGACGCCTTGGATATTAAAGTCAGAAAACTGTTAACGACGTACCGCATGTATCATCCACGATCATCGGTCATGAGATTGTATATCCCTCGGAAGTGTGGAGGTCGTGGATTTTTAAACGCCAAGAACCTACACAACCGAGAGGTATGCAATCTCAGGGAATACTTTCTCAGCCGTGAAAGTGGCTTACACCGCGACGTCGTAACAGTTGACAATGGCTTTACACCGCTATCCATGGCAAACAGGAATTGGCGCAAACCGCAAGTGCTTACAACCCAGAGCCGCATTGACGTTTGGAAGAGCAAGGAGCTTCACGGGCGGTTCTACAGGGTCCTTCATGGTCCTGATGTGGACCTGCTCGCGTCGGTGGCCTGGTTACGTTACGGTGACATTTTTGGGGAAACCGAAGGTTTTGCCTGTGCAATTATGGACGAAGTTATCAAGACGAATAACTACCGGAAATATATCCTGAAGGATGGTACGGTTGACATTTGTCGAGCATGCCACCGTCCCGGAGAGTCACTCAGGCATATAGTTTCCGGTTGTTCTCATCTTGCTAACGGCGAGTATTTGCACAGACACAACCAAGTAGCCAGGATTATACACCAGCAACTTGCCCTTAAATACGGCCTTGTGAGCTCTGAGGTACCGTACTATAAATATGCACCAGCGCCAGTTCTTGAAAATGGTCATGTCACGCTCTATTGGGACCGGTCAATTATAACAGACAGGACTATTGTTGCCAATAGGCCTGATATTGTGATAATTGATCGGGAGACGAGCCGTGCAATCCTCGTTGATGTCACCATTCCTCATGATGAGAACCTCGTAAAGGCCGAGAAAGAGAAACTTTCAAAGTACTTGGACTTGGCCCACGAGGTTACCGCCATGTGGCGTGTTGGCTCAACGATTATTGTTCCGATAGTAGTTAGTGTGAACGGACTTATAGCGAAGAGTCTCGATCGTCATCTAGAGAGACTCTCGCTCGGCAGTTGGGTCAAGAGTCAGATTCAGAAGGCGGTACTCTTGGACACGGCCCGCATTGTGAGGAGATTCCTCTCGTTGGAGCCTTGACCACCGGTAGCTTGGGTCTTTGCTCCGCTACCGATGGGTTCCCCTTTTTTTATATTTTTAAATGTTTTTTATTTTTTTTAATATTTTATATTTAAAAATGTAAAAAAAGAGAATACAAATAAATAAATGAATAATAATAATAATAAAAAAATGACGCTGTCATCCCGTCATGACGTTTGGAGGAAAAATTTTGATAAATTATTTTTAGAAATACTAATACTATACCGCACGGACGTCCGTACTAGGGTATAGAGAACCGGATATGTTTCAAGGAACCGGGATTTTCGGTACTGGACTATGCTGGAACCGGGATTCCCGGGATTTTCGGTACTTATTTTTTTTTTAACCATAAATAATTTATCTTTAATTATAATTAATGACTAATTAACAATCAGCCTTTAGCAATAGTAAAACATAGTACTCATTAATTATCCAGTTAAAACCAAACTAACTCTGTGAAAACAATAGGACCCTTAGCTACAATAAAATTACAAATATAATTGAAATCAATTATAAATATCAAATAAAATCTACGCCAACAGATTAACATCTAACAATCAAATAAAATCTAGCAATCACAGATAAACTATTTGGTCTCTTCGAAAGCTTTTTTTCTTTGTAATATATGTCCTCAACAAGATCAACTCGTCTAAAGTTACATCACCTAAACGCGATCTAATTTTATTACACCTCAGCGCAGGCCAGCCGAAGAAAAAATCCTTTCTGGCTCAACACTTATGGATGGAACACTCAGAAGATGACCATAAGCTTGTGATAAATGTCGCCAACGATCACGTTATCCTCGAAAAGAGCCACCTTAGTTTTTACATGTGTTTCGAGGTCGTCATTCTGCGTCGATCTAACATCCTTCCGAATCTTCCTAGTCAACACAGAGTTCTGTTTCACCGTTCGCCACGCATAGCGTCATTGTTGTCAATTGCCACATATTTAAACGGATTTGTCCGTATAAATTATGAGGGTATAAATTTCAGCTGATTACAAAACCAAACAATGAGTTCTATGCGGTTTTAATGATGTCAATTAACAATTTGAATAATAATATAAGAAGGCTGACAACTTGGATGCATATCTTTATGAACCTGTGTATTGAACAGCCAGTTGGCGAACCAAATAAATAAAAAAATAAAAAAATCCCGAAAGTACCGAAAATCCCGGTTCTTGTATTTTAATTCCCGGTTCTATTACCGCCACAAAAAACCGGGAAATCCCGGGATTTTCAGTACCGGGATTTCCCGGTTCTATACACTACCGTACGGACCGCCGGACGTCGGCAGTGTGTTTTGTTGAATGATTGTTTTTCTGACTGGTGTGATCTCACTGCTGGTGTTCCACAAGGTGGTATCCTCTCCCCTGTTCTTTTCTCCATCTTCATTAATGGCATTACGGCTTCTCTCTCCTCTAAATTTCACTTATATGCAGACGATTTGCAGATTTACACAGCTGCTCCGTTGGAAAATGTCCATGATGCTTTTAATACTATCAACGCAGATCTGGCTAAAATTGCATCCTGGGCACGCCAGTTTGGTCTTTTAGTTAATGCCAGGAAGTCTCAGGCCATTATTATTGGGAGTCCTTATTTTATTGATAAATTCAAACAAGTGGTGGTGCCCAATCTTGTTCTTGATAACAATATTATTCCTTTATCTCCTACTGTTAAGAACCTCGGCATCACCATGGACGAGACGCTTTCATGGGCCCCGCATATTAATGAGGTCAGTCGTAAAATGTTTGCATCCCTCATACTCTTCGTCGATTACAGTTCTTTCTTCCCACTGTTACAAAAACTCTGCTAGCTCAGTCCCTCCTCATCCCGCTTTTGGACTACTCTGATGTTGCTTACTCAAATATCACCGAGGAGCAATATAACAAATTAGAGCGTCTTCAGAATCAGGGTATTCGTTTTATTTTCGGACTTCGTAAGTTCGACCATGTTTCCGAATTCCGTCGTCAGCTTGACTGGCTGCCCATTCGCCTTCGCCACAACCTTCTTATTCTTTCACTTCTATTTAATGTCCTTTTCAATCCCTCCTACCCTTGTTACCTTCGAGAAAAGTTCGCTTTCCGAGATGTTGATGAGCGCTTGCGTTCGCGCAATAATCCTCAGTTGCATATTCCTGAGTACACCTCGCGGATCTATGCTCTGTCTTTCTATGTGCGTGCTGCAAAGCTTTGGAACAAGCTTCCTCTTAACATAAAGATGACTCCTTCGCTTTCCTCCTTCAAATCTCAACTCAAAAGTTTCTATAAAGATTCTTTAGACATTTGAGTGTGTATGTATTTATATATATGTATTGTATATATATATATATATAGATATCCCCACGGGCACTTAGTGGCTCAATCGTGCCGTACGAGCAGCACTTTGTTGCTCCTTTTTCATTTGTTGATCCGGCTTGATTTTCTGATTCCATTGCTGTTTTCCTTTGTAACACTGGCTCCGGTCGGAGCCATTAGTGTCAGGGCGACTAATAATAATAATTACGCCATTGTTTATACAATTCCACCTTTTTCGCTTTCACCCACATGTTGATCCGATTTAAATGAGCCAATCAAAGCACATCATTCCTGTCGGAAACTGTGATTGGCTTCTGACGACTACTCACTAAGTAAATACACAATATTAGGCGCACGCAAGTTTTGACTCGTCAACTTACTTCAGGCTCATTTGTTTTGTCTTGTTGGCAAGCACTATTGTGCTACATGCCTCGGAAATGGATGATAATTTATCGAAACGAAATGTGCTCTCCATTAACATTATAGGTATTATTGACATTTAAAATAAACTTTATTAATTTAATTATTACTAATGATATTTAAGAATTATTCTTGATACGACAATGTATATTCGTCCAAATACTTTAATGTAGGTAAATGGAAATTGTAAAGTGACGTACTTTTTTGGAGAAAATGCTGCTGCAGTGTAGGTAGGTAGTTTGTTTCGCGGCTTCTCCTACACTTGTGCTTTGGAGGCGGTGGTAGACTAAGTTTTTGACGTCAATAAGTGATTTTGTACATCCAATATTGAAAATAAAGAAATTAATTTAGTTCGTATGACCGTGAGCGTTTGTTCCCGATGAGTCATACCAAGATTTGTCACACTGAGACACAACGGGAAAAAAGTATCAGTGTGTAACAGTGTTATATATCGCAACTGATGTTTTTTCAATGTGTGAATTACCGTTGTAGTTGATCGTGAGTTGAGAAAGTAGCCTAGCCCTAAAAAAAAGTTCTCAGAGAGAAATATAAATTTCTAAAAAAATATCTCAAATATGGAAACTCAGGGGATTATGATACTTTTTCACTACTCCGTCAAAGAGCTAAATTACTTGAGCAGCAGTGTTACACTGAATACATTAAAAATGTTGAGTCTGATATAAGTGACAATACGAAACGTTTTGGTCTTTCATCAAATCCAATAGAAAGGGATCTAATTGTTTACCAGCAACTTTAACTTACAATGGTATATCGACTCACACTGGTGAAGATGTTTGTAACCTGTTCGCAACCTATTTTCAGTCAACGTTCGTATCTAGTAATAATTCGGTTACAGTCGGTGAATTGCCGGATGATAATCTTGCCCAATCTATTGGAGATATTGAAATTAATCCTGAACAGGTTTGTGACCTGCTTAGGGCAACTGATCTCAATAAAGGAGCAGGGCCTGATGATATTGCGCCGTTGTTTATTGTTAAATGTGCATTAGCCCTGAAGAAGCCTCTTAGTATACTCTTTATGCGGTCGATTAAGGAAGGTATAGTTCCCAATATATGGAAATCAGCGTTTATCACTCCGGTCCATAAAAAAGGTAGTAAAGCAGAAGTTAATAATTATAGACCCGTTTCCAAATTATGTATTTTCGCTAAGATTTTAGAACGAATCGTCAGTACTCAAGTTTATAGTGCCCTTTCTAATAAATTTATCGAACAACAACATGGATTTATAAAAAACCGTTCAACTGCTTCAAATTTAATTTCTTTTAATGATTATACTACTAAATAAATAAAAATAAAATAGACATTTAATAAAATGTTGCTAGATTGCCAATATTTTTTACTAAACAAAGTTGCTATATGTTAGTGAAATACGGTTCCATCTGGAAGAAAGCATGAAACTTGGCATCATTGTAGCTTTCATATATCTATTTTAATATTGATATAGAATCCAGATGGAACCGTATTTCACGTTAAGGACCTAGAGTCCTTAACGTGAAATACGGTTCCATCTGGAAGAAAGCATGAAACTTGGCATCATTGTAGCTTTCATATATCTATTTTAATATTGATATAGAAACACTTTGAGAAATGAATGTTTCCCCCCTTTTATGTCTCAAATCGTGGTTTTTCTCATTTTTATTAAAACAGTAAAAGCTACGCAAAAACTGTCAAAGACCAATATGTTTTTCATTATATTCTCTTAATAAGGCCATTGGCTGTATGTTGATAGAGCTTATAAGCTCTATCAACATACAGCCAATGGCCTAGAAAAAAAGTTCGAATTTTTCAAAAAATTTTTGAAAAATTCGAACTTTTCTACTATTACACAGTCATGGTAGAATTTCGTATTTAATATCATGGATAGCTTTCGACTTCAGAAATACATCATAGTGGTCCCAGAATTCGTGTTGGCATATGTTACCATCATCAACAATGTACCTCTTCTAATTGAGGTTAGTGGGAGGAGTGCACCCCGCGCGCTACAAGCGAAGAACTCCTGCCTATTCTGTTGAAACATTATATCGTGTCTGGTATCGTTCTCGTATAAATCAAGCATCATGAATTCATTTTTGATAATAACTTGGCATCATTTCATACAAAAATATCGATATTTTTGCTAAAAAGTCAAAAAATAATTCTTAATTTAATTGATTATTCAAAGCGCTTCAAGATTTTATAACATGGCTAAATCTGAGTAAAATAGTAAGTATGTATATTCTACTTCATCAAAATTTACATTTTAGATAACACTTTAGTTGAACTTACATTCCAAAAAAAAATTGAAATCTGTGCGGCTTAAAATTCAAAACGTACTTAAATCTCGTCAATTTGGTTTTGCCTAGAAAGTCCTTAGAAACAGTTTCAATAAATAAATAATTTATTTTCACTTGTTTAAAACAAATATTTAAAGAAACTTATCATCAAAATTGGAACTGTTTCTAAGGACTTTCTGGGAAAAACTCATAGACTTAGCTAGAAGCACGTTTTGAATTTTAAACGCCGCACGGGCTTTTATATTTTCACATTTTTTTCGAATGGAAGTTAAACTAAAATGGTATTTAAAATATATATTTTTATAAACTAGAATATCCGTACTTACCATCAGAATTTATTTTACTCAGATTTACCCTTGTTATTATATCTTAAAGCAATTTGAACGTGCTGGGACCAGACAATTAAATTAAGAATTTTTTGTTCACTTTTTAGGAAAAGTATCGATATTTTTCTATGAAATGCTGCCAAGTTATTATCAAAAATGAATGCCTGGTGCTTGATTTATACGAAAACGATACCAGACACGATATAATGTTTAAACAGAATAGGCAGTAGTCCCAATAGGAAGAGGTACTTTGTTGATGATGGTAACATATGGGCCACTACAATGTATATCAGAAGTCGAAAGCTATCCATGAAATTAATTACGAAATTCTACCATGACCGTGCAATAGTAGAAAAAGTTAGAATTTTTCAAAAAAACGTTCTAGTAACATGGGCATATTTTGTAAACTATAAGTCCCATCAACATACATCCAATGGTGTTATTATAGATAATTTAATGAAGAACAACTTGGTTTTCGACTGGTTTTGTGTAGCTCTTACCGTTTTCATAAAAAATGAGAAAAATCACGATTTGGGACATAAAAGGGAGGGAAAGGGGGGAAACATTCATTTCTCGAAGTGTTTCTATATCAATATTAAATACCATAAAGCTACATTCATGCCAAGTTTCGTGCTTTCTTCCGGATGGGACCATAAAATCGATTTTTGTTAGGACAAGGAGCCGTACTACTAGAAGTAGCTAAATGTTTTTTTTTTATCTTTATTTGAAAAAATAGTAAAAGAATAGGCGAACTTCATGCCAAAAGCATTATCTAACAGCTTTGATCTAACAGTATACCATTTGGTCATACAGAGACAGAGAATGCTATGAGGGTGCAAAAATATAATGTACATAAACTATTATTATATAGATAGGTACACTAAATCATATTAATAAATATGTACAGTAATATTATTATGTGATACAGTATGTAGAATACAATGAAATGACAAATTCTAACAGTCGTGGTATATTTTTATTTTTTAAGAAAATAAGTACCTAAGTATCGTTGAAAAATAAACATATTTTTAAGACAGAGAGTAGGTATTAGAAATATCTATCTTAGTTTAAGAGGAAGATGTCCATGGTTGGGGTTGTTCAGTATTTTCTTTGGTTGAGTATTTAAAAAAAAAGTTAATGAAATGAAAAGTTGCTAGTAAAAGTACCCAAAAAATTTAGCTACAAGTTTCATGAAATTGTTGCGACCAATATCAAAAAATTGCTAGATCTAGCTATACAGTTGCTAAGTTGGCAACACTGCCGAGAGGTCTGTATCGGTCGACCGACAGTAGCACGGAACGAAACAGCCCTCTCCGCTCCTGCGCACCAGCCGGCCCTCACCCAGCGTACGAACTGGATCTTATTAATTACCATCTTTACGAATTTAAAATCAGCCGGATTAACAAATGTTGGCATTTCAAGAGCAATCCCATACTAATTCAATATATCATTGAATATAAAAAGGAGTCATCAAAGTACAAAGTTCTGATTAAAGCGCGGAGCTAGAATGTGCCTACGAATTAAAAAAAAGCGTTCGTTACGGATCTAATAATGTTCCGAAATTTTGGTAAATATATGTCAGTGAATATATATCGGAGCCAATAAATTTCAAGTTTTAAAAAATGTTGGAGTCACAAAGTGATTTTGAGTTTGAGAAAATTGACCGTTACGGAGCAAATTTTTTTCGAAATTCGAGCAAAATTTTTTATGGAGTAGAAAGGTATATTAACGAATATATCGGTCCGTCACAATCCGTAGATGAGATATATTCTATTCCGAGCGAGATAGCAACAAGAGGAGCCAAGTTATTGCGGGTTAAAGGTGGAGTCGATAATGTTCTCAGCGCACTGCTGGATCAACAAAGGGCCCAAAGTAGTGTTATATATATATATATATATATATATATATATATATATATATATATATATATATATATATATATATATACAGTGTAAACTCTTTATAACGAAACTCAAGGGACTGAGCATTTTTTGTCGTTATAGAGAGTTATCGTTATATGGAGTGAACAAAAAAACAACCAAATTAACAAGAATGTTTAATATGTATGTCTTAGATAATAAATGCTTATAAATTATTGTTCACACATGTAGTCTGATAACTGATAATACGATAGGTACCCAGTATGTTTGGTCGAAGACCATCACTTCCGAGAAAACAATGCGTCAAACTGCACGTGTTCAAGGCAATTAAGGATAACAAAAGCTAGACCGACCTCGGCTGTTTCGGAGCTTTAGTCTTTTGTTACCTGATAACATAACATAAACAATAATACCGATAATAAATATTTACTGTATAAAAATATGAACACATTTCTTCGTAATAGAGAATGTCGTATCGCTATAAAGAGTGTTTCAATATGTGGGTTTTAACGCAAAGCAACCAAGTTGGGCTCACTTCAACGTTACAGGGAGTTTATTGTTATAAAGGATAACGTTATAAAGAGTTTACACTGTATATAGATATCCCCACGGGCACTTAGTGGCTCAATCGTGCCGTACGAGCAGCACTTTGTTGATCCTTTTTCATTTGTTGATCCGGCTTGATTTTCTGATTCCATTGCTGTTTTCTTTTGCAACACTGGCTCCGGTCGGAGCCATAAGTGTCAGGGCGACTAATAATAATAATTACGCCATTTTTATACAATTCCACCTTTTTCGCTTTCACCCACATGTTGATCCGATTCAAATGAGCCAATCAGAGCACATCATTCCTGTCGTAAACTGTGATTGGCTTCTGACGGCTACTCACTAAGTAGATACGCACGCACGCAAGTTTTGCCTTGTCAACTTACTTTAGGCTCATTTGTTTTGTCTTGTTGGCAAGCACTATTATGCTACATGGTATCCAGGCCTCGGAAATAGATGATAATTAATCGAAATGAAATGTGCTCTCCATTAACATTATAGGTATTATTGACATTTAAAATAAACTTTATTAATTTAATTATTACTAATGATATTTAAGAATTATTTTTGATACGACAATGTATATTCGTCCATATACTTTAATGTAGGTAAATGGAAATTGTAAAGTGATGTACTTTTTTGGCGAAAATGCTGCTGCAGTGTAGGTAGGTAGTTTGTTTCGCTGCTTCTTCTACACTTGTGCTTTGGAGGCTTTGGTAAACTAAGTTTTTGACGTCAATAAGTGATTTTGTACATCCAATATTGAAAATAAAGAATTTAATTTAGTTCGTATGACCGTGAGCGTTTGTTCCCGATGAGTCATACCAAGATTTGTCACACTGAGACACAACGGGATAAAATGTATCAATGTAAAACAATGTTACACATTGCAACTGAGGTTTTTCTAACATGTCATACTGTTACTCATCGGCACTCTGAATTACCGTTATGTAGCACTGTTACTAAAAGGAACTCTGTATTCCCATAGAGTATGAGTACCTAATCAGATAAAATTATGATTTTACGAAGAAATTTACATGACTTGTTGCGTGTATTATACGCAACCGTGTTAAATTTCACATATACTGCACTTACGTCTGTTGATTCGCACATTCATTACACATAATTGTTTATTTAGCTATTATTTTAACACTTTTGGTCATTAATCGTCTTCCAAAACAAACACATCTGTTTGTTTCCGTAACGTCAACCTGTCACCTTGGATGTTTGACAGTGACGTTTGACAGTGACATTTGACGAAGACGTTTGGAAATGGTCCCTATACATAGGTGGTGTGTTGCGATGGACGCGTTGGTAGAATGTTTTTTATTTACTTATATTTGTAAATAATATAGGTAATTGGTCAAAATTTATAGAATAATAATTTAAACAAGGATTTTATTAGATTAACTATATTTTTTTTTCGAGATGAATGTCGCACTCCTATAATTTTGTCTCTGGTCGGAATATATGTTTGTCTCTGATTTCGTGTCGACACTAGGCTGACGTGGAGATTATCTCGTTCAAGATGATTGATCTTGGTTCCAAGGCGCTCCATGGCTGGACGCCTCGCTTTTTAAAACCTCCATAAGTGGAAAATAAGATGCAGCGGTCCGGTGAGTCCATCTCCCTGACGTTCTGCTGGTCTTTTATATGAATATTGTCGACACGATGTTAATAGTGTTCTCTGTTGTTTCAGAAGACGCCGCTGTTAAGTTTAGGTTTTAAGTTGTTAGTTTACGCTTTATTTTTCAATATTCCACGTTCCACGTGTTATACTTTGTTAGTTTACTCGTTTAAACTATTTTTCCCTCGGGCTTGGACCCGTTATTCGATGTCGTAACATGGTAACTCCAAAATGAGTTCCCACTCATATTTTACTTTCTTTTCGTTGTACATACTGGTTACAATGACCCTGATCCTAAGGGTAATCACCTTCTCTGGATAAATGACCCCTATTTATCCCAGTAAAACAATAACACTTCATGTAAGCAAAGAGGATTGCCGACCACCATCTGATATAAGACCGCATGGCCGGATGTCTCCAAATCAACAATCCAGGACCCCCAGCTGTTCCTACATTACTGGGAATGACGAGGTGATGCAATTTACTTGAAGAAAAGAAAGGACTTAAATGGGATTTACCAAGTAACATCCATTTTATATCTAGAACTTAAACTTTAGAATTTATTTTAAGGCAGAGACTTTGCCTAACATGCTTTGTTCCTAGTTTTATCACATAGAGAGGACGCTCTCAACCTTTGTTAAAAGGTAGGTCTTATAACCAATATTAAGAATAAGGACATTTTTCTATGTCATGTGTTTTCATAGGTTATGATAATTAGACTTTAGTCTTAATTAGTTTGTTTTAAGAAACATGTGAGAAAAGAAAGGATTTGTTAAAACATCCCTATAGAAAGAATTAGTAATAAGGAATAAGAATATTTATCTACTAAAAAGTGAGTTTACCAAATATGTATATTTTCCTGTAATATATTTAACTTGATATATAAACAATTAACTTGTTTAATTGATTCCAACTAATAGTTGGTGGCGCCCTTGGTTAGAATTGAAACACAACATACACCTGGTCTCTTTCTTCAAATGTAACATTCCACAGAGCGACAAGAACCCACCGACCCACTCCGGAGTCTCCTACATAACGCACCACTGAGCTGGCTGTGCGGTTGTCCACCGGTGGCAGGCCGTGTTTTACACGCTTGTCCTATAGTGGGTAATAGACTATATTCATGTAATTCTTTATAAAATCATAATTTTACTATTTTAGATTTTACAAAAAAGAATATGTACATGAAATTGATCATGCAATCTTCTTCGTAAAATCATAATTTTATCTGATTAAGTAGGTACCACAGATTTTATCACAATGCTTTAAAGCTGTTTTAGGTACTGATACTCGATTGGAATACAGAGTTTCGTTTAGTGACAGTGCTACACAACTGTAATTCACACATTGGGAAAACATCAGTTACGATATGTAACACTGTTACACATTGATACTTTTTTCCCGTTGTGTCTTAGTGTGACAAATCTTGGTATGACTCATCGGGAACTTGTTGCTAGATTGCCAATATTTTTTACCAAACAAAGTTGCTATAGCTAGAGTCCTTAACGTGAAATACGGTCCCATCTGGAAGAAAACATGAAACTTGGCATGATTGTAGCTTTCATATATCTATTTTAATATTGATATAGAAACACTTTGAGAAATGAATGTTTCCCCCCCTTTTATGTCCCAAATCGTAGTTTTACTTATTTTTTATGAAAACGGTAAAAGCTACGCAAAAACTGTCAATGACCAATATGTTTTTCATTAAATTCTCTGTAATAACGCCATTAGCTGTATGTTGATAGAACTTATAGTTTACAAAATATGCCCATGTTACTAGGACGATTTTTTGAAAAATTCGAACTTTTTCTACTATTGTACGGTCATGGTAGAATTTCGTATTTAATATCGACGATAGCTTTCGACTTCGGAAATAAATCATAGTGGTCCCAGAATTCGTGTTGACATTATGTTACCATCATCAACAAAGTACCTGTGAGGAGGAGGAGTGCACCCCGCGCGCTACAAGCGAAGAACTCCTGCCTATTCTGTTGAAACATTACAATTATCGTGTCTGGTATCGTTTTCGTATAAATCAAGCATCATGAATTCATTTTTGATAATAACTTGGCATAATTTCATACAAAAATATCGATATTTTTGCTAAAAAGTCAAAAAATAATTCTTAATTTAATTGTTTGTTCAAAACGCTTCAAGATTTTATAACATGGCTAAATCTGAGTAAAATAGTAAGCATACGTATATTTTAGTTCATAAAAATATACATTTTAGACAACATTTTAGTTGAACTTACATTCCAAAAAAATTTGAAAGCCTGTGCGGCTTAAAATTCAGAACGTACTTAATCTCGTCTATTTGTTTTGCCTAGAAAGTCCTTAGAAACAGTTTCAATAAATAAATAATTTATTTTCACTTGTTTAAAACAAATATTTAAAGAAACTTATCATTAAAATGCAATGCAACCTCCTGTCCAATTCAAACCAAAAAACAATGTCCAATATATTTACTTATACAGTCCATTTATTACAATTATTAAACATCATCATTAAGTATATAACAAATACAGAATAGTCAATAACTAACATAAATCAATTGCCCCTTAAGGTATCTGGTGCAAAGGTGCCCAGTACACTAGCGGCATTGCCACGCTGGATGGCGATGGCCATCCTTTGCACCAGATACGACCCGGAGCGGGAGTCACCGTTCTTGTCGGCTATACGGTGTCCTAGTTCGCCGACCAACCGTTTAGCTTCTAGTCCCCAACATCCCATGGTCTCCACGGCAATAGGGACAAAAGTATAGCTGCCTCTAAATCCGCGTACTTAAGCCGCTTTTTCGTCGCTGCATCTTCAGCGGCTGCCGCCGCAACGCTAACGGTGCGACCTAGGTGACTAGCCGCGACCGTACTCACACAAGTGGCATCCCTTACTACGGACTTCCCATTCTTCCACGGCACTAGGGTCAGAAGGTCGTCTCCCAAGTGCCTTACGTGCTGGACGTGACACGTGAAACCACGTGATTTGTGCTTGTGTGTATTCCTACCTAATACACACAAGCACAAAACCGCATCCAACCTCAACTCACGGGTCGATTAGACAGTTACACACCACTCCGAACGATCGCCGATCATCCAATCACAGGAATCTCAGAAAATTTTACACACACAACTGCATTTTTCGACAGCTTGTCATTTGCTTTTGACAACGAAAGATACGGAAAAGCGAGCACTTTCAATGATATTTTTCCGTCAGCTCAAGATAGCGCGGAGCAACTACGTGCAGCAAACGAACCTTCATTCTTGGCCTATGATTGGTTGTTTCAATTACTAAATTGAAAAATATTGTATGTAATCGAGAACAGCCAACTAATAAGTCACGTCTAATATGTTTATATCATTGAGTTAGGTACGTTATTAGACGTTATAGAATATCTATTTTTGGATTTTTGAGCATCTCAGATGCATGCAATTAGTACTATATATCTGATTTCTATATGAGAGTACTTTATATAGAATATCAATAAATAAAGGCATTGTTCTCAAGCTTTTGTCAATCTAGTAGCACTTTCTAGCGCCTGACTATAATAATGCGTGGAGAAAGTACATAATTTAAATAAAATAGCCTATAGTGCCTAACAAGTGGCTGATCCATAATCTTGATCACTACACAGAAAGAATATAATAAATCAAATATTATCGTAGGAAAGGCTTACGTGCATTTGCTTTCAATGCACAATATTTTGTACTTTTATCATAGTTACATAGTAGGTTTCTTAAATAAATAACAAGTCATATTTTACATATATTTATTTATTAAAAACATGATGTATATATACAGTAAATAGGTATAAGTGTATACATCTCTTGTTACGCAGAATAGTCAAAGCCTTTTCCTTCTCTTTTTAGACCATAATTAGGAGCTAAATCAGTTCTTGAATCTTGTAATTTTATGAATCAAGCAATGGTTTAATGTTACATCGAGCTTTTGATTCCATCTGTGCATTCCACCTTGAAATAGAGCTATATTTGTTTATTTTTATCTTTTATAAATGTACTAGGTAAAATGTAGGTAAATAACCAATTACATTAACATATTTTGCTACTTGAAAATGTTTTGGGTTAAATGTATTTTATGACATATTATCAAGCTTGGATATATTTTATTTTAGAGTATTTTATGTCTGTGGTCAAATCACGTCAGTCAAATGTGGCAACCTCTTTAAAAAAATTACCAAGCATTACAAATGAAATAAGTTGTAGGTTTGTCAATTTTGTCCAGAGAATATACTAATCCAATACTACGTACCTTCCTAAATCCTAACTAATCCTAATCCTATCCTAACTAATATTATAAATGCGAAAGTGAGTTTGTTTGTTAATTATTTGTTTGTTTGTTACCTCTTCACGCTTTATCTACTGAACCAATCTTCCTGAAATATCGCATAGGTACACATAGTTCGAAAATCTAAGAAGGATATATGGTACCTTTCGTTCCGGGAAAAAGCACTGTTCCCGTGGGAAATCACGCGGGCGAAGCGGCGTACAAAAGCTAGTATATAATATAATTCAAATAAATATTACTTGCTTTTTTTGGCATTTATAATTTACTAGCTTTTGCCCGCGGCTTCGCCTGCGTGAATTTCCCACGGGAACAGTGCTCCCAGGATGAAAGGTACCATGTCTTTCTGGTCCTACCGGTCTTCTAACTATATGTATGCGAAGTTTCAGGAAAATTGGTCAGGTAAATAAAGCGTAAAGAGGTAACAAACAAATAATCAAATTAACTTTCGCATTTATAATATTAGTTAAAAGTTAGATAAGCTAGTTAGAAGAAAAAAAAACTGTTAGAGTACATAGAATGCAAAATTCAATAAAAGTGTTACCGGGCAGCAGCGAAAAATGTTTATAAAAAATTGGATTTATATTTTTCGGACTTGGGGACATTTATACAATAATTTTGCGCTTTTCCTGAAATTTAGGGTAAACATCATTGTGTCTTCCTTGAAAATTTAATGTATTTTTTTGTAGATGATATTTTATTTCCAGCCATGAATATTTCATGAATCAAAGTCTTTAACGATAAATACCGGTTGCAATCTCTCCAAACTAGAATTTTCAATAGAGTATTTTCTTTTTACAAAAAGCAGACAACCATAAACTTATTATACCGGTAGCACCACAGAAACAATTTTTTTATATATATATTTCTGTGGGTATATGGGTAGCACAGACTTAAATTATTAAATAAAGAGTACTTTATCTAAAAAATAAATATTTCTGTGACCGCTAGGTATTTTATAACTATTATGAATATTACTGGTATTGTATAACTAATTATGTTACCCATGGGGGTACAATATAATAACTTTATGGATACCCGGATTCCCGCCTGCGGAAGTCCTTGTTGCTCGAAGTATAGTATCGCACATTATCTATGATATTATGTAGAAAAAAAAATCTGTGGTAGAAAACGCGCATAGTCATTTTGTAACTCTTCTTTTGATCTTTATGTACCTACATTGATTATATTGATTGTTATATTTATAATTGTTTGTGAAAAGCTTAAAAATTGTTGTAGATATTTTTATTTCTGTGGAGTTAGAGTTAGATACATTCTTATTCGTTCCATGGTTGATACTATACAAGGACTTTCGCGTTTAGTCTGTGTTGCTCTATGATAGATACCTATAAAATGTATAAAACTTCTTTGGTAGGAACCTAGGTACTTTATCATTTTATTTTAGTTTTCTTGACATATTTTTGATGGATTGACTCTTGACACCTTCACTGTTGCCAGCTGTTAATATTTACCCCTTAGTATTGAATAATAATGAGTTAGTACAATTCATAAATAGGTAACACAGAACATTTTATACAAATTGTTGTGGTATAGCGGTCAACACGGCAAACCGCGACTTTCTAGTCGCAATAAATAAAAAAAAAAATGTAATTATTTTCACAAACTTTTTTTGGTAATAAAATTGTACTTGTTTTTGAAAAAAAAGCACATATTCAATATTTTATCTAATCTGAAAAAACGATGTGAGTTTAAACGAAAGATACCTCACGATAACCCGAATCGAACATTCTCAAATTAACTCCCTCAATTTCTGGTAAATCTGAATAGGGAATCACTTAAATATACAATTTCATATTTCACTCGGCATATAAAACTATTCTCATAAAGCCATAATGCGGCAAAGATTTCATAAAGCAAAATTATAATTTAATTTTACTTGAATCATATACACAGATTACCCCGGACTTCAGGAAATGATAATGTAGGTACCTATCTTAAAATTTTAACATATTTCTCTAAAAATTGAGCTTATCGGCAAATGCCGGTTAATTACTCATGCAATCCCTACACAGTTTGCCAATATATTTTTTTTTGTATTGTCTATACATTCCAAATGTTTTTTATAATAGTGTGTGTGGACGGATACACACACATCTAATCATTGTATGTGTACATGGTGTGTATCCATCCATCTGTGAAACGAAGTACGTGCCTGAACTGTCAAAACCCAATGGTGGACGACGGCCGTCCGGTCTCCTGCCATCCGACCTACTGAGTCCTGGCGGCTCCAAGACGCAGGGTATATTAGCAGCCACAAAGGCTCTGCGGACCAAATCATTCAGAGCATGGTGTCGCGGGAACCTGCCTGTGCAACGATAGCAACTCAGTGCGTGGTAGCCATCAGCCTCCACCATGGACCCGCAGATGCATCTATGTGGTTCGCACACTCTGCAGCCCAGGCGGAGAGCAACGGCCACCCGCAGGGAGTCGTCGTCTAAAAGTGTGCCTAAGTGAGGCGACGGCAATGCGTGCAGCCATGCACCTGATTCAGGCTGCGACACAGCCCTCAATCTTGCCAAATCTGGCCCCGTGAGGCCATCCAAAAGGACTTTGTGGTTTCTTTTGGTACTGACATCATCCCACGAACGCTGAACTGACTGCGCCACTGGACACGGCGCACCGGAGTTGCCGACCGACCAGACTGATATTGCCTCCGGCACAAAAGGTAAGCTCGCCTTGCTACCATTGGAAGGTAAAATGACAGCAACAAGGTCCGCCGCCCCATGCGCCGAAGCCAGAAAATCCGGCAAACCAACATCTCCCGCGCGACGTATCCCAAGGCCGCCCAGTCGTATGGGAAGAGCCGCCTGGATCCACTGTTCCTCGTTGAAGGAGACGTTGACGATTGTCTCCACCGTAGATTTCAAGGTATCATCGAAAGCCAAAATCTCCGCAGGACACAACCAGGTAGGTGCCGTGCGCAGCAAGAAATTCACTTTAGGAACAGCGAAACAAGTCCGCAACAGGACCAGCGCCACGTGAGCTGGGAGATCTTCCAGGCGTGTCTTTGCTTTGCAGAGTAGATTTTTCCGGGCATTGATAGCTTCTGGAAGGGCGTCAACGAATATGGGCGAACCTAAGAGACCAAACGAATCAGTCGAAAGTTCGACGAGGCCAGGCAAGAGAGAGCCAAACCTAGCAAAGTGGGAGCCAGCTTCGGTTCCGCAAGCGAAAAACTCGCATTTAGAGGGATTCACCTCCAGACGCAGTTCTTTGAATCGTGGTATCAGAAACTGCAGGTCTTGATAAACTATTTCTGGATGGCCACCCAGAGTGCCATCATCCAGATTAAAATTGGAACTGTTTCTAAGGACTTTCCGGGAAAAACTCACAGACTTAGCTAGAAGCACGTTTTGAATTTTAAACGCCGCACGGGCTTTTATATTTTCACTTTTTTTTCGAATGGAAGTTAAACTAAAATGTTATTTAAAATATATATTTTTATAAACTAGAATATCCGTACTTACCATCAGAATTTATTTTACTCAGATTTAGTTTACCCTTGTTATTATATCTTAAAGCAATTTGAACGTGCTTTGAACAGACAATTATATTAAGAATTTTTTGTTCACTTTTTAGGAATAGTATCGATATTTTTCTATGAAATGCTGCCAAGTTATTATCAAAAATTAATGCCTGGTGCTTGATAATATATACGAAAACAATACCAGACACGATATAATGTTTAAACAGAATAGGCAGTAGTTCTTCGCTTGTAGCGCGCGGGGTGCACTCCGACCCCTCCCCCCAATCGGAAGAGGTACTTTGTTGATGATGGTAACATATGTCTACACGAAGTGTGGGAGCACTACAATGTATATCAGAAGTCGAAAGCTATCCATGAAATTAAATACGAAATTCTACCATGACCGTGCAATAGTAGAAAAAGTTCAAATTTTTCATAAAAACGTCCTAGTATGGGCATATTTTGTAAACTAAGTCCCATCAACACTAACCCGTGTGGTTCCCGGGTTAGAATAGGACCACTCCATCTCATGTCGTAAGAGGCGACTAAGGGAAATGCTTCCCATGGGCAGCAGCGTCGGAAGATCACAAAGCCAAAAAAACTGCGCTCGCCAACCGCCTGCCAAGCGTGGTGAGTATGGCAAATCCCCCCAAAATCTTGGGGGAGACCTTTATCCAGCAGTGGATATTTTGCGGTTGTAATGATAATGATGTAGAATACAATGAAATGACCAATTCTAAGAGTCGTGGTATATTTTTATTTTTTTAAGAAAATTAGTAAGTATCGTTGAAAAATAAACATATTTTTAAAACAGAGAGTAGATATTAGAAATATCTATTTTAGTTTAAGAGGAAGATGTCCAAGTCCATGGCTGGGGTTGTTCAGTATTTTCTTTGGTTGGGTAATTTGGGTATTTTAAAAAAAAGTTAATAAAATGAAAAGTTGCTAGAAAATGTACCCAAAAAAATTTACTACAAGTTTCATGAAATTGTTGCTGACCAATATCAAAAAATTGCTAGATCTAGCAATAAAAATGCTAAGTTGGCAACACTGCCGAGCGGTCTGTATCAGTCGACCGACAGTAGCGCGGAACGAAACAGCCCTCTCCGCTCCTGCGCACCAGCCCCCGCCCTCACCCCGCGTACGAAGTGGATCTTATAAGTTACCACACAGACCACCTAAGTTACCATCTTTACGAATATAAAATCAGCCGGATTAACAAATGTTGGCATTTTAAGAGCAATCCCATACTAATTCAATATATCATCATTGAATATAAAAATGAGTCATCAAAGTACAAAGTTCTGATAAGAGCGCGGTGCCAGAATGTGCCTACTAATTAAAAAAAAAGCGTTCGTTATGGATCTAATAATGTTCCGAAATTTAGATAAATATATGTCAGTGAATATACATATATCGGAGCCAATAAATTTCAAGTTTTAAAAAAATCTTGGGAGTCACAAAGTGATTTTGGGTTTGAGAAAATTGACCGTTACGGAGCAAATTTTTTCCGAAATTCGAGCAAAATTTTTTATGGAGTAGAAAGGTACCTATATTAACGAATATATCGGTCCGTCACAATCCGTAGATGAGATATATTCTATTCCGAGCGAGATAGCAACAAGAGGAGCCAAGTTATTGCGGGTTAAAGGTGGAGTCGATAATGTTCTCAGCGCACTGCTGGATCAACAAAGGGCCCAAAGTATTGTTTATATATATATATATATTTATTTTGTATGTATTTATGTATACTTTGGTGTATGTATTTTCGTGTTCTATTCTTTTTCTGATTTTTGCCTTACGCTTCCCTTCTTATTTCATTCAAATATTCCTTTCAAACACTTGGTTGACTGGAAGAAATCCCTTTTTGGGATAAGTCCGCCATTGTACGCCTCTCTTTTTGTTTCACTATGTTTTGTATTTTTCTTGTGTGTATGTGCAATAAAGAGTTTACAAACAAACAAAACAAACTATACTAGTAATAGTTCTATTTATCACAAAATGAGTACCAGAGCGTTATGATCACAAGATCAGCGAGGCTGAGAAGCGCACGCCCAACATCTCCGCCCGCCTCGTCTAGCTCCACATCGTCGGAGGAGCAGTATGCTACACCTCCGACCTCTGCTGTGTCGAGCGACGAGGACGGGCCGCCGACGCCGCCGCCGCCGCGACCACCTGTGCGACGGGGACGTCCACCACTACCGGCACGCCTGGGGCCCGCAGCGGGGCCAACCGGTGGTGTAGTGCGACGCACGACTTGGACAACCAGTATAAACGAAAATGTCATGCGCGCCTACTTTGGGGCGACAGAGGGAGGGTCTAATCTTAGTGCGTACCGTGCTCGGATGCTGCCTCTGTTTCAGGCACTCGAGCCAACTGTGAACGTGTCGGCTCAACGCCTTTCGGATCAGGTGAGGGCCATCCAACGTTGTCAAATGTTGGACATGCCTACACTTGAGCGGCTACGCCAAGAAGCGCAACCTGTTCCCACAATCATTGTAGCGAATAGTCAGACTCGTCGTGAGCCTGTTGTGATGTCGAATACACAAAATTCGTCATCATTGCAGGTAGACGACGAGCCTGCGCAGAATGATTGTGGGAATACAAACGTAAGTACCCAGAATAACGAGCAATTGAGGAGCGCATTGGATGATGCGATTCATTTATACCGGTCTGTCCCTGCATCCCAAAGACCACGTCTACCGCGTTTGCCCATCCATAAAAAGAATATTCTTCTTATGGGGGCCCTAGATCGTCTGCTGGATCCATATTTGGAATCCAGCCAAGATTTAGTTGATACGCACTCGATTCTTTACTGCGCAGCTATTGCGGCTTGTCGCGTGGCTCAAGTAAAGTTCCCGGACTCCAACCGGAGCCCGCGACAGGTCACCGAGACACCTGCATGGCAGTTGAGAATCGAGCGGCGTATAACCACGGCTAGGACCCTCATAGCTAAATTAATTTGTTTTAGGTCGGGCAATAATCGCCCGAGAGTCATGCGCTTTGTGACCCAAGCATTTGTTGGAACAAATATCCAACCTCGTGATTATATGTTGTGGGTCACAGAGCGCATAGATTTCTTGAAACAGAAAATTTATGCATGGGCGAACCGGATTCGACGCTTTAGGGAGAGGGTTGATAGATACCGCCAGAATCGTATTTTCCAATGTGATCAGAGAAAGGTATATCGAGAGTGGGAGAGTCCCGCTAATAGTGTGGTGGACAGGCAGTTACCAAGTGATCAAAATATTATACATTTTTGGCAAAGCATTTGGTCAGTGCCTGTCGACCACACCGAGGATGCATGGATTGATGTGGTTGGGGGGGCATGTGATTCGATGGATACCATGGAGCCAGTAATCATAAGTGCTGATGACGTTAGTTGTGCAATTCGTTCAGCACACAATTGGAAAACACCAGGCCCGGACGGATTGCACAACTTCTGGCTCAAGTGGTTCCATCGATCACATGCTGTCCTAGCGACACAATTTCAAAATTCAATTGAAGCGGGATCTCTACCAGCTTTTATGACTACTGGTATTACCTTTCTGCTCTATAAAAATGGTAGTACCACGGAAGCTAAGAACTACCGACCTATAACATGCTTGCCAACGCTGTATAAGCTCCTTACATCCATTCTAACATCAAAAATAAATCAACATGTTGATAATAATAATATCATGGCCATAGTTCAGAATGGATGTAGGGTTGGGTCCCGTGGTACTAAAGAGCTTCTCCTCATTGACAAGACCATTTGCCAACAGGTTCGTCGAAACAGAAAGAACCTATCCGTCGCCTGGATTGATTATAAGAAGGCCTATGATTCGGTGCCTCATTCATGGCTGAGACGGGTGCTGGAGTTATATAAATTGGATACAACTTTATGCACCTTTCTCAATACATGTATGGGGCAGTGGACCAAGGTCCTTTGCAGACCGGGTGGCGGCGTTTCTTCCTGTTTAACGGATCCTATAAGGATACAGCGAGGGATATTCCAGGGCGATAGTTTGAGTCCGTTGTGGTTTTGCCTAGCTCTGAATCCACTTAGTACTTTGCTAAAAGATTCAGGGCTAGGTATACGACTTCGAAGAGGGGGTGAGACCATATCTCATCTATTATACATGGATGACCTCAAATTATTTGCACCAAAAAAACCGGACCTATTGAGGATGTTGAAAATCACTGAGAATTTTAGCACCTCAATAGGTATGGAGTTTGGTGTAGATAAGTGTGCGGTCATGCATGTGGAAAGAGGCAGAGTTGTAAACTCTGATGGTTTACAACTCTCTGAGATGATGACTCTCAGATCCCTCTCCGAAGTTGAAACCTACAAATACCTTGGTATGCCAGAGTCTTTGGGTATATCAGATGGGGACATAAAACAATCAGTGAGGGAGCGTTTCTTTGGCCGACTGAAAAAAGTACTGAAAAGTGTTTTATCAGGAGGCAACAAGGTGCGCGCCTTTAATGGTTGGGTTATGCCTTTGTTGATATACACCTTTGGCATACTAAAGTGGACTCAGACCGAGCTTGACGCCTTGGATGTTAAAGTCAGAAAACTGTTAACGACGTACCGCATGTATCATCCACGATCATCGGTCATGAGATTGTATATCCCTCGGAAGTGTGGGGGTCGTGGATTTTTAAACGCCAAGAACCTACACAACCGAGAGGTATGCAATCTCAGGGAATACTTTCTCAGCCGTGAAAGTGGCTTACACCGCGACGTCGTAACAGTTGACAATGGCTTTACACCGCTATCCATGGCAAACAGGAATTGGCGCAAACCGCAGGTGCTTACTACCCAGAGCCGCATTGACGTTTGGAAGAGCAAGGAGCTTCACGGGCGGTTCTACAGGGTCCTTCATGGTCCTGATGTG
Organism: Ephestia elutella; assembly: GCA_018467065.1. NCBI lineage: Eukaryota > Metazoa > Arthropoda > Insecta > Lepidoptera > Pyralidae > Ephestia > Ephestia elutella. Next base: position 8,888,628 of record CM031576.1, on the reverse strand, counting down.
GACCTGCTCGCGTCGGTGGCCTGGTTACGTTTCGGTGACCTTTTTGGGGAAACCGAAGGTTTTGCCTGTGCAATTATGGACGAAGTTATCAAGACGAATAACTACCGGAAATATATCCTGAAGGATGGTACGGTTGACATTTGTCGAGCATGCCACCGTCCCGGAGAGTCACTCAGGCATATAGTTTCCGGTTGTTCTCATCTTGCTAACGGGGAGTATTTGCACAGACACAACCAAGTAGCCAGGATTATACACCAGCAACTTGCCCTTAAATACGGCCTTGTAGGCTCTGAGGTACCGTACTATAAATATGCACCAGCGCCAGTTCTTGAAAATGGTCATGTCACGCTCTATTGGGACCGGTCAATTATCACAGACAGGACTATTGTTGCCAATAGGCCTGATATTGTGATAATTGATCGGGTGACGAGCCGTGCAATCCTCGTTGATGTCACCATTCCTCATGATGAGAACCTCGTAAAGGCCGAGAAAGAGAAACTTTCAAAGTACTTGGACTTGGCCCACGAGGTTACCGCCATGTGGCGTGTTGGCTCAACGATTATTGTTCCGATAGTAGTTAGTGTGAACGGACTTATAGCGAAGAGTCTCGATCGTCATCTAGAGAGACTCTCGCTCGGCAGTTGGGTCAAGAGTCAGATTCAGAAGGCGGTACTCTTGGACACGGCCCGCATTGTGAGGAGATTCCTCTCGCTGGAGCCCTGACCACCGGTAGCTTGAGTCTTTGCTCCGCTACTGATGGGTTCCCCTTTTTTTATATTTTTAAATGTTTTTTTATTTTTTTGAATATTTTATATTTAAAAATGTAAAAAAAGAGAATATAAATAAATAAATGAATAATAATAATATTCTTATCTACTCTGAATAAAACTCGTAGATTTATGTTTACAAACCCCTTTTATAATACATGGATCATATTTCTACACTTTATACATGGAAACACAATAGATCACATAAACATTAAGTAAAGCTACGCGCACAATACAACCATCACAACCCATTGCTGGTGGAGTCTTCCACAGACTACTCAATACTGAAAGGCTTCATGCTTCATCTTGACAGGGCATTCTTTTTTTCAAATATTCAGTCAGCTAACACGGCCGTTCCTGACAGCTGAACGTCCTCGTCAGCTTGATCTCCACTAGGTGAAATTAGGTCCTTCTGAGTATGAGAGAAGATCAATATTAATCATCATCCATAGGCAAGGATCCAATGGTCCAATATTTATCATTCTCAAATTGGTCATTTCAGATCAAAAAGAAAACATTAAGAATCGTTATGACTGTAAATTGTTAAACATCGACTTTTAACATTTGCATTTAAACTTATTTCAATTCAAAGGAAAAGCTCTAAATGCTAATTCTGTTATCAATTGGGACAAGACCAGAATATTGAACACACAACAGACAAGGGACAAAAAATCACAATAACATTCTGGCAAGAAAATTGCATTAGCATTCTGGAAAGTAAATCATATTAGCATGCTGAAAAGTAAACAGCATTAAAATTCCAGAAAGATAATCGCATTAGCATGCTGAAAAGTAAATAACATTAACATCCCAGAAATAAAATCATTAGCATGCTGAAAAGGAAATATCATTAACATTCCACAAACAAAATAGTATTAGCATGCTGAAAAGGAAATAGCATTAACATTCTAGATCGAAAATCTTATTAGCATGCTGAAAAGTAATCATCATTAACATTCAGAAAATAAAATCATTAGCATGCTAAAAAGGAAATAGCATGAACACTCCACAAACAAAATCGTATTAGCATGATGGAAAGTAAATAGCATTAACAATCTAGATAGAAAAACGTATTAGCATGCTGAAAAGGATAGATCATTAACATTCTAGATGAAAATCATATTAGCATACTGAAAAGTATAAAGCATTAACATTTCAGAAATAAAATCGTATTAGCATGCTGAAAAGTAAATAACATTAACATCCTAGAAATAAAATCTTTAGCATGCTGAAAGGAAATAGCATTAACATTCCACAAACAAAATCATATACTTAGCATGCTGAAAAGTAAACAGTGTTAACATTTCAAAAATAAAATCGTATTAGCATGCTGAAAAGGAAATATAACATCAGCATCAGCATTGACGGAGATACGGATATCAACTGTCAACGACATTGTTGTATGACATTAACACAGACAGTTAATAAATAGCTGTAACATTAGCATTGACATTTTTATATGTCAACGGCAATGTTATGACATTAATACAAACAGTTAATAAATAGCTGAAAGGAAATAACATAAGCATTGACGATTCAATATCTCAACGGTAATGTTATGACATTAATAGAGGCAGTTAATAAATAGCTGAAAGGAAATAACATTAGCATTGACAATCCAATATGTCAACGGCAATGTTATGACAGAAATTAATACAAGCGTTGAATAGCTGAAAGAAAATAACATTAGCTTTGACAATATTATATGTCAACGACAATGTTATGACAATATTAGAACAGAAAAATCAAATGGTGCCACGATGTTAGGGCAGCGGCCACATGGTCGGGGCCAATGACCACATTGTCGGGGTCAACGAATGCCACGTTGTCGGGGCAACGGCTACGATGTCGGAGCCAATGGGTGCCACAGTGTCGGGGCAATGACCACACTGTCGGGGTCAACGGCCACATTGTCGGGGCTAACAGCTGCTTCAGGCCTTGTGTCTTCAGCAGCTGCGGGTGCCACATTGTCGGGGCAATGACTACATTGTCGGGGTCAACGGCCACACTGTCGGGGCCAAGAGCCACCTCCGCCCATGTGTCTTCAGCAGCTCTCTCAGGTCAGCCGGCCAACAGATCGATCTCACACAGGTACCTCTATATAGGGACCAATAAAAGCTTCAGACTTTTCGTCTTCAGCAATTACGAATGCCACATTGTCGGGGCAACGACCACATTGTCGGGGTCAACGGCTAAAGTGTCGGAGCCACGGCTACATTGTCGGAGCCAACAGGTGCCACAAGGTCGGGGCAATGACCGCATTGTCGGGGTCAACGGCCACATTGTCGGGGCCACGGCCACATTGTCGGGGCCAGGAGCTGCTTCTGCACCATGTGTTCAGCAGCTGCGTCAGGTCAGTTCATCTCGTAGGAGCCAGCCAATCAATCGATCTTGTACCGATGATGTGGCAGCGCGCGCATGACCTTGTAGGAGCCACTCATCCCAGAATCTTCTTCCCAGTGCTTTGGGAACCTTGACTGACCAAAACAAAACTGTCAACAGAAAAAGTACACAGTTAAGGTTAACAATACGACATATTGTCGACAACCACAAATAGCTCGGGCGCTCCCTCTCTTCTTAAAAATCAGCGATACCTCTATCAGGAAGTACATTATCCAAATCTTTATCTAAATCTTAAAATGAAAACAGTTTCCTCATTGATCAACAATAACTCAAATCATTCATTTATTTTCATTGAGACATTGTGCAAGTGCTAAGCGACTGATTAGTTAAATTGCATTTCATAGAGAAATGATTCACACATTTTATGATTTACTTTAATTTACAAGAAGTTTAGGATAGGAGCCTTTCTCGGATCATCCCCGGCGTACAAATACGCCTTGCATTGCAACGTACTCATAAAAGTAGCTCACCATCCCCAAAAACTGGAGAACTTACCGATATTCGTTAGTTTTGTAATTTCATGGAAGCCCCACGGCTTTCATGTTCTTACCCACGGTTCTTACCACTCGGCCTTACTGACTTCAAACAGCCCAAAATAATGTAGGAGATTCCAAAACCTTTGCGATTACTTGTAATCGCCGTATCAAGCCATACATTGTATAGCGCTAAGACGAACAAACAGGATTGCTGATAGTTGGTGTACTTTTGTTTTAATTAAACCGACAAAACTTTAATAAAACATTTCTATTGTAATTTTACATTGCTAGATAACTATCGACAACATTACATAATTACATACATTACTAAACGTTACGTGGTAAATTTATTTCAATTAATAGCACGCATGATGGCTATCAAATAATCACTGACCTTAAGGTCTAAAAATGCAACGCAAAATACATGAAACTTTGTAAAAAGATCTTTTAAAACAATATGAAAAGGTGTGGGAGAAACCACATCGAGTTTTAAAATTGAACAGCGCCATCTATTGACGACTTTAATCCGAAATTAATTCGCCAAAACAAAACAATAAAATGAAGTTTAAAATTTGTAGGACAAGATCAGTCATTGATCACCCAATCGTTCAACCACGTCTAGTCTAGTCTTATAGCATCACATTTCCGTGATCACAATGTAAGCAATCTACCTCTGCTCACTAAATCAATCACATATAAATCCCCGTTTGAAATGTAATAATGTTTCTGTTGTCGATGCGTCTAAATAAATGGTCCGCTCGGCTGTACCTGTAAAATAAATAAATATAGTTATTAGAAAAAAAAAGAAATATATAAATGTGTATACTTACATAAGTTCACTTACCTTGATGTAGCTATCAGCTGTTCATTATTCTTGTAATTTCAACCTGAAAATATAATGTGTATTGGTTAATAAATATGTATAAGATAAATATTAGAAAGTATATACTTACCTGTTGTACTCACCTGTTATGTATCGATTTGTTTTCTTTTCTTAAATATACATATTCAAAGGAACCTCTTATACGTCGTCGGTTAAGCGAATAGTTCCATTCCTTTCCGTTCGGTTTGCTGTCTCTTTCGCTCGTACGACGACGAAGTTTCCCGAGTTTAGCCGAGGCGCTGGCGTCACCGCCGCCGCCGCCGCGCACCCTATTCAGTCTCGCCCGTACAGCCCACGCTCGCGCACGCGTGCGCGTCCGCTGCCGCGTCATATAACTGGCTTCCTTTTGAATTTTCCAAAATATCTACCGTTTTTCATTCGCACTTACCTTCCATCGCCTACAAAACGTCCTTACGAGCGGATTGCGTAACCAGCGGGAAAAACGGACTCAAACCTGTGTGGCAGGCATGTCGTCGATCTTCAAAACCCCGCCGCGTGGCGTTAGAACGCGGCAACAGTTGAAAAGAGAGGCGGCTAACGAAGAAGTTTTGGAAGTCAAATCGGATGTGCAGTTTAACAGAAATACGAGCACCAGTGCAGCCCAACTGGACGGGAAAGTGCAATCTGCATCCGCGATAAATTTGTCGTACACGACCGATGCCCACCGACAAGATGGCGGCGCGCACAAATGTTCAAGTTCGCGTGCCTCATCTTCCACTGCGCGTCGGAAACGTCTCGAATTTGAAGCGGCACAGGCTAAAGCCGCGATTGCGCTGGAAGAGGCTCAAACTAAGGCCGAACTGGCCTCAAAAAAAGCCCAAGCGCAGGCCGAACTGGCCTCGAAGAAAGCACAAATTGAGAAGGAGCTTCTAGAAAGAAGCTAGCCGCAGATCTGGCTGACCTGGATGGAAGTTCCAGAGCATCCAGACATACGGGACATTCGTCCGTCATATCCTACCAGTGTAAGGTGGAAAACTGGTTAGAGAAGTCTGTAGCCGCGCCAGGCTCGTCGCTCAGTAATGCCAAAAAGTGTTGTGATCATCAGAACAGTGATAACCTGGAACAACAGACCAAAGCCGTCGCCGGCATGAGTACCTACCATGCCATCTCGGATTTATCCACCGCTATTAAAGAAGCCATAGGAGCCGCCGCCTCAAACAGCAATAATAAACAACTGCTGTCACGGCTAGCCACCTCCAAAGACCTGCCACTATACTTTGGAGACCCCCTGGAGTGGCTACAATTGAAAGAAGCTTATTATGAGTCGTCACGCCTGTGTAATTATAGTGACCAAGAAAATCTTTGCCGCCTACGGAAGTGCCTTCGTGGTGAGGCAAAAGAGGCCATAGCATCCCTATTGATGAGCGCCACGTCACCCCAAGAAATCATAGAAACTCTGGAATTGAGATTCGGCAGGCCGGAAAATATCATGCGTAAGGTGATTTCACAGTTGAAAAAGTTGCCGCCCTTACCACAGGCCTACACTACAGAAATTGTAAACTTCGCAATAAAAATTAAAAACTATATTACTGCAACGAAACAAATCAAGCAACAAGATTATTTGCGAAGCCCCGATTTGGTGAACATTATTCTCACAAAGTTACCCACGTCATTAATAAATATGTGGGCCACTTATGTACATGAAAACCTGGATGACGAGACGCCTAAGCTGGAACTTATATCGAAATTCCTGTATCAAGAAGCCAAGAAGGTGGCAGAGTCAGGATTAAGTTACGTCCATGCCAGCGATTGTAAAAAGAAACAAACAGAGTTTTATAAAGGAGGAAAAAGCCCTGTACTAGTATGCACAGATGCTGATACGATGCGCAAGTGCAGCTTTTGTAAAGGAAAACATCACAAACTAACGGAGTGCGCGAAGTTCAAGCGCGCCCTGAGAAGGGACAGATGGAGATATGTGAGAGTAAACCAACTGTGTTATAAATGCTTGGGCGAGAAACACACAGATGAGTCAGAGTGCCCCGCGAAGAGCTGTGACATCGAGGCCTGTGGCGGGCCTCATCACCGTCTGCTACACTGGAAGAAGCCACAAGCGGCTAAACCCCCGTCGGAGGAGGCCCAGCAGGACACCAGCAGCGAGGTGGTCGCTCACCTGACCTCGCCTAACAGTGAAAAAACACAGTGCGTAAAAGTGCCTAAAGTTATGTTGAAAGTGGTCCCAATAATAGTGCACGGCCCCAAAAAAAGTGTCCCCACGTACGCCCTGCTAGACGACGGGGCGACCGTCAGTCTGGTTGCCGGAGACCTGGCAGACCGAGCTGGTCTGCACGGTAAGAGCTTCACCATGCGCGCGACGTGCGCATGGGACTCCGCAGCATTGGTATGTAAAACCCAATTAATTGACTTTGACATTAGTAACAGTGCCGGTGATAATTTTCATGTACGTGCGCGTAAAATTAAAGAACTAAATTTACCAGTGCAATACGTGTCTAAATTAAGTATGTATGATAAAATTGATAACATGTCACATTTTTGTAGTAATAGTAATTTTCTTGGAAATAAAATAAAACCTGAATTATTATTAGGACAAGATAATTATGATTTAATTGCACCAATATCGTGCAAGAGGTGTACGCCTAGTGGACCATTTATAACACAGACCCCATTAGGTTGGTGCGTACATGGTACCTTACACCAAAACAATAACAGTAGCGTTTATGTAACATGCGCCGACGCCGACGAGTTCGTAGACTCGCCACCGGCCGCCGCCGCCGCTATCGCCGACTCATCAATACCTACGCACGCAGATGTCGAACTGCACGAGTTGGTCCGTCAATCCTTTTCAATAAAATGTTTAGGTATTTGTAATAAACCGCGTCGAAATGCCGACGAAGTAAAGGCTGCCGACATTATTAGCAAATCCGCAGAGTTAATTAATAATCAATGGACCGTAAGCCTCCCATGGAAAGACGAGTCTGTCGCCATGCCGAACTCATATCACTCTGCCTTAAAAAGATTAAAATCTATTGAACAAAAAATGTCATTGAGTGAGGAATATGAGTCACAGTATAGAGAGCGCGTCCAACACTTATTTGCTAACGGTTATGCTAGAAAACTTAGCGAGGCGGAGTGTAGTGATGAGACGGTGAAACGGCGCTGGTATTTACCTCATTTCGGTGTACAAAATCCAAATAAGAAAAAATTACGATTAGTATTTGATGCTGCCGCTAAGAGTAACAATAAATGTTTAAATGATTTTTTATTCAAAGGTCCCGACCTGTTAAATTCATTGTTTGGAATTATGTTTAGGTTTAGGGAAAATAGTATAGGAATTTTAGGAGACATACGAGATATGTTTTTAAGAATTAAAATACACAGCGCAGATCAGTGAATGTCAAGATGACGGGACCCCGCACGGTTTTACGAATATTATTGGACTAGGATTTAGTACAATATTAGTACCATTTTATACTAACATAGTTTAATTCTACCCTCGTAGGATTTCAAAATATTCTACTAAGAAAGTGGTCCCGCCATTTTGATATCAAAATGACGGGACCACTGCTCAATATTAAAAACAAATGGCAGGATCGTAAACCGAACTTGCCAACTTTTAATACGAAATAATACGACTTCGTTTCAAATTATCCCTATATTTTTAAAGATATGATTCCAATTTTATAAATTATTATTACTTTTTTAAAAAAGCTCCTGAAGAAAATGTGAAACTATATCCCAAGCACAAAAATATTGCTATTAAAATTTGTTTAGGGGTTTGTTTGACAGTTTTGGGAGGGTTATTCAGTGTTGCATTGTTTTAGTTTATTATTATCAAAAATTGAAAAGGTGTCTATGTATTGCTTTTAAAATGAATAAGTGATTTGGTTTTGTATTTAAAACAACAAAAACTTATTTGACTAAAAAGTAAATAAAATCTTCTAATTTCAGGGAAAGCGATGAACTAGATCTTACTAATGGACAATGAGTTTGTATATAATTATGTGATTGTTACAAAGTTAAGGGATGGGATACTTCATTATGCCGTAGATACCAGATTTTTAAATAGTAATATGTTTTCTGTGTTCAATAAATAACACATGTAATAGTAGGCTATTTTACTAAAAGGATATTTTGAGCATAATAAAATGTACATAATAATAAAAGTAAGCTTTTATTACAATCCTAAATAGTTACAAACAAAACTATAATTATTGTGAAAACAATTATTTCTCAGCGTACATAATACAGTGTGGAATTAAAAAAGTTTGACTTTTAGCGATTCTACTTTTTAAGTCATCGTAACATTCCCACTTTCCTGGAAATCTGATACAGTTAGACCTATAATGTCCTATGCCTTGTTCTGAAATTGGCGGTATGAATTCAATTACTGATATTAAATGATAATATTTGTTGCTTAACTTAATTGTTCTTGGAATTTCGTTTATATTTACTTTTTCATTATCACATAGTTCAAAAAATTGTAAATTTGATAAGGCATAGGTAGTCGTTTGAACACTATTACATTGCATGCAAGTTGATATATTATCTACTATCATTATCTCAGCTGACTCGTTGAGAGCATGTATACCTTTTTTTTGTATAATATTTAGGTCAAGAGGCAGAAATCCACATTTTCTTTTGGTGTTATTGTAAATACAATTTTCAGAACAAGACTTTATAACTTCCGCGCTGTATAGAATATCTAACAAATCATTTTCAACAATATAAGCAATATTGCAATCACAGCTTACATTTTTTTTTGAATCGGTAGCTTCTGTTTTAAAATGTTTTATTAAGATTTCGTTTCTTAATTTATAAAATGATTCCTTATTACTTTTGTTATCACTTACAAGAGCTTTTATGAATCTAAAATAAATGTTGTCAGAGTCATTTACTATATTTTTTACTTTATAATTATCAGCGTATGCAATAGCCAATGCTTGAAATAAAGAGTCAAATGCACATGTATTTGTTGAATATATATTATCATTTGAGTTTACAATGGACCCATTAGATAAAATTGGAACTTTCACCTTTCGAATTTTTGGAACAGGTTTTTTTACGCTTCCTTTGCCACGCCAATTCTCAATAAATGAAGGATCAATAGAAAAAATTGAATCACTATCTGTGTTAGCGGAATTACCAAGTTTTATTCGTTTATTTTTTTGGCTGTAATTTTTACTTTTTTAAGTTCCTTTGACTCGACACATTCATTTGATTGCAAATTACTTAGAGCCGTTTTGGTTTGTCCAGAAATAAATGTATGATGTTGCATTATAAAATCGTCAATGCGTAATCGATGTGATTTTGTTGTGAGATGGCAAAGGAATCTTTTAATACTTTTGAAATAACTTTCCACATTTGATGAAGTAGGGATTTCAATATGGCTATTATAAATTTTCATCATAATATTTGACCACAATGGAAGTTGATTGGCGTATCTTATCAACGGTTCAATTAAAGACGGAAAGTAATACAAATTTTCGGTATTGTTCAAATTTTCATCTTCAAGTTCCCATATTAGTTTTTCGGAACTGATGTGATCCATTAACCACTTTACCCTAGAATTAATTTTGTCTTCTTGAAAGTCATCTTCTTGAAAGTCTTCTTCTTCTAATTTTATTACTTCTTCGAATTTTTGATCAGCAAAGTCTTTTTCAGACTCAATTTCATCGGTGTCAAGAGATTTATTAGCAGAATCTTTTTTTTTAAATACAGGTAAATTTTTGAGACGCATCCTTGCTTCCTCGCTTCTTCTTGCCTTGCCTTGTTCATATCCAACGAATTTTGCTAAACATAAAGTAACCAAATCTCTGATAATTTGCTTAGCCGACTCATAATCTTGACAAAGTTTAAGTTCTTTTAGGCAACTGAAATAAAAAAATTTCACTCTAGGATCTGCATTTTTGAAACACGAAAGGTTATATAAAATTTTTATGAAATGGCTTGTATCGATCCTAATGTAACACTGTAAGGATGTGTGATCAGGTGCGCTCAGTAATTTAAAAGATTCATCTAAATATTCTTTAGTCGTATGAAATTTTGTGAATGCACGTATTGCCGCCCCAATTAGTGCAGACGAATCATCACACACAACTTCATTAGGTGGTGTATTCTTTTTTGACCAAGCTTCAAGCCATTTCGCAATACTGTCCATAGTTTGGCTCTCTGAAATCATTTGCAACACCGGTAAGCTACTTTCATTCTCAAATGTCTGAATCATACCTACATATAAAAATAAATGCTTAGTACTTATAATATTAGATCGTGGTCCAAATTCTTTTAAAATGCTTCCAGTTGCATCTAGACTCATGATCACTCTGTGTTTCTTTTTTAGATAATCATTATAATAAGTCTCTTGAGCTGTTAGCCAGTAATATACAATAAAATGGGGATGCAATGAGATGTATTTTATCATATCAGTGTAAGGTGGTGTTTGCGCCATAATCCACAATCCGATTGTAGGATTAGAGTCGAAAAATGAAGAGTCCTTACTTTCATGCTTTATTTGGCGCAGTGTTCCTTTTTTTGGCAAATGAGTAGGTTCAACGTCATTATCATCCATTAAAGATTCTGCCAGCGAATGATGTACAGATACTGCAGAGTTGTGTTTTAATTCTTCACTAAGATTTATACGTTTTAAAGGCGACATTTTGATTTTTCTTGGTCGCTTATGCTTGTACGTAAAAGAAACATCGTTATGTGTTATTGTGCATCTACAGGTTACAATTTTTTCTGTTGGAAAATTTATATTTATTTCTATATTGGCACTGCATTCTTTACAACTGCCACAACACTTTATGGATTCATTAGGTTTTATGGTAACTGTTCTAAAGCGCCAAGTGCATGGTTTTCTTGTAACCTTCCACAATTCTTCCCGCAATAATTCAGCCCATGTATGTTTCGGTAAACTCCATTTTTTACGATACTTACTCGATGGTTTTTTAGGGTCGTTTCTTTTGACATAAGTAACAATAGGCTGAATTTTTTGCCAAGCGTAAATATCCAAATGAAAAGTAATATACTCGTGGTTTGATTTTAAGGAAGACGAAGAAGAACTTGTCTCGTTCTTCGCGGCAATCTCTTCAATATCTTCCGATGTATCAGAATCACCCTTATAAAAATAGTCATAATTTTGTTTTAGTGTTAAATACAAACTTTTTGGCGTCATACGATAGTTTAATTCTTCACTTATTTGACGTAAAATTTTATCACTGCTAGAAGGATATTGACGATTTTTAAACACATCTTTGTATTTTAGAAAAACAGTTTTTTGTTGTTCTAGTGGAACCACGGGTTTTCTTCCTCTCTTCATTATTTTGTAACACACACTAATTTATTATTAATATGTAGCTAAGATAAATATTTAACATAACAACGACACTATGTAAAGAAAACAAATATTGCGCACACTTCCTGATAATGACAAAATGCAACTTAGTATTTGTCAGATTTTTTTTTACATACCCACTGCAGTTCTCATTAAAATATTCATAATGTAGGGTCATCCAAGATAACTTAAATTGTGTTTATTGTAAAACTGAGTGTGTCAGTAGAACAAACATAACTGTATTTAATTCAAATGTCTTTGTAAACAGGATAAACTATTTCAAAATTTAGGTGGCCGGTGGTCCACGAATTTGAAGCCTGAACAAATTTTAATAGCAATATTTTTGTGCTTGGGATATAGTTTCACATTTTCTTCAGGAGCTTTTTTAAAAAAGTAATAATAATTTATAAAATTGGAATCATATCTTTAAAAATATAGGGATAATTTGAAACGAAGTCGTATTATTTCGTATTAAAAGTTGGCAAGTTCGGTTTACGATCTTGCCATTTGTTTTTAATATTGAGTAGTGGTCCCGTCATTTTGATATCAAAATGGCGGGACCACTTTCTTTGTAGAATATTTTGAAATCTTACGAGGGTAGAATTAAACTATGTTAGTATAAAATGGTACTAATATTGTACTAAATCCTAGTCCAATGATATTCGTAAAACCGTGCGGGGTCCCGTCATCTTGACATTCACGCAGATCAACATGCGCTACGATTTCTGTGGAAAGAAAAGGGTAGTGACGTCATCAGCCACTGTGCTATGACGTCACTGATTTTTGGCGCGAACTGTTCGCCGTTTATTGCTCAGGCTATCAATCAAGACAAGAACGCTTCTCGTTTTAAAGAACAAATGCCAGAGGCCGTCCATGCTATACAAAGTAATCAATACATGGACGATTATCTGGATAGTTTTTCAGATAAAAATGTAGCAATTAAAATGGTTAAAGAAATATCTTATATTCATAAACAAGGTGATTTTGAGATGCGTAACTGGCTTAGTAATGAATCAGCTGTTTTATGTGACGTACCGAAGGAGATCCTTAATGACAAGTGCGTAAGGTTGGAAATTGATAAGCAGCCCGAGCGGGCGCTCGGTCTATTGTGGCATCCAAGTACTGATACGTTATCTTTCGATCTATCTTTCAAGCGTGTATCAGCTGATATTTTACTCTTAAAGCGCGCACCTACTAAAAGAGAAGTATTACGAATTGTTATGTCTATTTTTGATATTCACGGTTATTTAGTACCGTTTACTATTAAGGGAAAAATATTAATGCGAGAGGTTTGGAAAACTAATGTACAGTGGGATACAAAAATAAATGGTAATTTATTTATTTTATTTAAACAGTGGATAAGTCAAGCTAACGAAATAAATAATATTAGAATCCCACGTTGGTATTTTTCTAACTATGAGACAGGTAACAACGAATCATTAGAGTTACATTTGTTTTGCGATGCATCGCCGTCTGGGTATGCGGCCGTAGCTTACTGGCGTAAGGAAAGCGACGATGGACGAGTGATAGTACCGTTTGTCGCGAGTAAATGCAAGGTCGCTCCCGTCAAACCGATCTCAGTACCACGCCTTGAGTTGCAAGGCGCAGTGTTGGCTTGTAGGTTGGCGAGCAGTATTCTAAAAGAACACCGATTGCGCCCCGACTCAGTTTACTACTGGACGGATTCCACAGTTGTTTTATACTGGATAAGTAATCACAGTAGGTCGTATAAAATATTCATAGCTAATAGATTAGGACAAATAGATGAATGTAGTACGTCTAAACAATGGCATTATGTACCTACAGCCTTAAATATAGCCGATATAGGAACGAAAAATTCAGATTATATTTTGAGTAGCGACTCGCAGTGGTTCACAGGACCTTCTTTCTTGCACCAACCTCGTAGTAGCTGGCCGCAGCATCCTGTAATAAAAGAAATTTCAGATGAAATATTAGAAAGTGTAAATGTTGTAAACAAAGAAATTAAAATATGTGAGTTACCTGTTCCGGAACCGACTCGGTTCTCCAGCTGGTTGAGGTTGCTTCGTACCACTGCGACCGTATTGTTATTTATTGAAAAATGTAGAAAAGGTTCAATCAATTGTGTCAATGATGAGTTAATGAGCAAAGCAGAGATATTATTGCTTCGCCACTCACAATATGAATCGTTTCAAATCGAAATAGATAGTTTAGAATCTAAAGTAGAAATAAAACATGATAGTCGTCTGCGCACACTTACCCCTATAATAGACGAAAATAACTTGTTACGTGTAGGTAGTCGTATTGAGAATATAAAAGATGTAAGTCAGATGACAAAGAGTCCAATAATATTAGATGGTAAAAACTATTTAGCGCGACTTATAGTAATGCATTATCATATTAACGCAGCGCATTCCTCTAACGAAATGGTAGTCAATGAGTTGCGCCAGAAATACTGGATACTTAAATTGAGACCCACGGTTAGAACCGTGGCGAAACAGTGTTTGGTCTGTCGTTTTAGAAGAGCCTTACCTTCACCCCCACGGATGGGTGATTTACCTGATTGTAGATTGACTCACCATCAGAGGCCTTTCACTATGTGTGGACTGGACCTATTCGGACCGATAGATGTAGCTGTAGGTAGGCAGAGAGTGCATAGGTACGGCGTTCTATTCACATGCCTCACTGCAGTGAGGTATGTGAATTGTGCGCGCCGTGCACATCGAGTTAGTCTCCTACCTTACAACGGACTCACTCATAATGTCTTTGCGCCGAATGGCCGCTCGCCGAGGCTGGCCACATACTTTGTTCTCGGACAACGGTACCAATCTACGTGGAGCTGACACGGAGCTAAAGCGAGCGTACCAGGAGGTGTTAAAGAACGATGTCCTTGTAACAGAGACTACAAACAAGGGAGTAAGATGGAAGTTCTTACCTCCAGCTAGTCCACACATGGCCGGGGCGTGGGAAAGGCTAATTAGAAGTGTTAAGACCACCCTGAAAGTTGTACTCAAAGAGCGCGCTCCTAGAGAGGAGACATTGTATACATTTATGTGTGAAGTAGAAAATATGATAAATAGTCGACCCATAACTCACGTCTCGGTGGATCCACGTGACCCAGAGGCGCTTACGCCTAACCATTTTTTAATAGGATCGTCTTCTAACTTACCGCAAGCTGGCGTTTTTGATGACAGTGACCTTTATCTTCGAAAACAGTGGCGCATCGCCCAGCGCCTAGCTGATTTATTCTGGTCCAGATGGATGAAAGAGGTTTTACCTACACTAGCCCCCAGAACCAAATGGGTAGGAGAAGGCGCACAACTAGGGGTAGGAGACCTTGTAGTTATAGCAGACCCGGCGTCACCGAGAAATGTATGGCTAAAAGGTATTGTAGATAAAGTGTATCCCGGAGCTGATGGCCGAGTCCGGACTCTAGACGTTAGAACTAAGTCAAGTGTATTGAAGCGTCCTGCTGCTCGGGTAGCGCTACTCCTGAGAAATGAGTGTCGTGATGACGACACTGTGGGGGAGGATGTTGTCGATGCGTCTAAATAAATGGTCCGCTCGGCTGTACCTGTAAAATAAATAAATATAGTTATTAGAAAAAAAAAGAAATATATAAATGTGTATACTTACATAAGTTCACTTACCTTGATGTAGCTATCAGCTGTTCATTATTCTTGTAATTTCAACCTGAAAATATAATGTGTATTGGTTAATAAATATGTATAAGATAAATATTAGAAAGTATATACTTACCTGTTGTACTCACCTGTTATGTATCGATTAGTTTTCTTTTCTTAAATATACATATTCAAAGGAACCTCTTATACGTCGTCGGTTAAGCGAATAGTTCCATTCCTTTCCGTTCGGTTTGCTGTCTCTTTCGCTCGTACGACGACGAAGTTTCCCGAGTTTAGCCGAGGCGCTGGCGTCACCGCCGCCGCCGCCGCGCTCCCTATTCAGTCTCGCCCGTACAGCCCACGCTCGCGCACGCGTGCGCGTCCGCTGCCGCGTCATATAACTGGCTTCCTTTTGAATTTTCCAAAATATCTACCGTTTTTCATTCGCACTTACCTTCCATCGCCTACAGTTTCGATCTTACTTGAATCTAAGAAGAAAGTACACCAACAATCCTGTTCATACCGTCAACGAACAACATCACGAAGTTTCTATCAATAACTTCGTCCAAAGTTCTATACTATACCGACACGCCACGGTCGCTGATAGTAGTGGCGTATTGCTTCCAGCGCAAGGTTGTGATGGTAAATTCAAAATCAAACGCATTTTACGGGTCTCGTCATGTGGTCAACCACAACTATTGCAAAACTTATTTGTATGCAACTATGCATACTACGCATAAATTGATTTTCATAATAATTGAATTGTCAATCTCAACTCAACTCACTATCCCACTTTTATATTTTTTTTTTATTTCAAAACAAATAACATGAAAAGTGCGCTAAAACTCAAACTAATAAAAAACATAGAAAAAATAAGAACATCGTTCAGCGTAAAACCAGTTCTTAAAAAACAATTGAATCGCGATGGTCGCGATATTTCAAATATTTAAAAAAAACAAAACACGTTCCATTTTCCAAGGAAAAAATGATCCGTGATTTGGCGCGGTTTTAATATGATTGATTCGAATCGCACTTCTGATCTTATCTACTCTGAATAAAACTCGTAGATTTATGTTTACAAACCCCTTTTATAATACATGGATCATATTTCTACACTTTATACATGGAAACACAATAGATCACATAAACATTATGTAAAGCTACGCGCACAATACAACCATCACAACCCATTGCTGGTGGAGTCTTCCACAGACTCTCTCTCTCTCTCTCTCAGCCGAAAGACGTCCACTGCTGGACAAAGGCCTCCCCCAAGGATTTCCATAACGACCGGTCCTGCGCTGCCCGCATCCATGCGCATCCCGCGACCTTCACCAGGTCGTCGGTCCACCGAGTGGGAGGCCTGCCAACACTACGTTTTCCGGTTCGTGGTCGCCACTCGAGAACTTTAACTTTAACTTTAACTTCCACAGACTACTCAATACTGAAAGGCTTCATGCTTCATCTTGACAGGGCATTCTTTTTTTCAAATATTCAGTCAGCTAACAATATAATAATAATAAATAAAATTGAATTGAAACTCAATGGGGCTCTCTCTTCGGGCTCTTCGATTCGAAAAAACTAAATTTCTACCTAATATTGATATTTGACATTGACATTTAGTTTTTTTACTTCTTGACTGACATCTGCTGATATCTTTTTGACGTTTTATTTTCAAGTCCAGCAGCAATGTGTCGCAGACTCGCAGTGTCGCTTCGCTTGAGTCCAGGGGCTACAATCTCAATACAAATGTTTAGGCAATTCTTGACATAAAAGACTACTAAATTAAATAGATACAAAACACACATCAAATTTATGCAGTTAATATACTTTTCAAAATGGTAGTATTATAATGTAGTAACTACTGCCTAACAATATAGATGGCGATCCAAGCGTAATTATGATACTAAATTAAAATATAGTTATTTAAATTTCATGTTCAAGGCTGTATGTGCCTTTCAAATATGGTCGCGTTGTATCACGGTGTAATGTTCTATTCTTCTAATTATTCTCCCATTATAGTAGTTTTACTTTCTAAGATTTTATTTTATTTGAAATTTATCAGTCTAATTTATTTAAAATCTGCTATCGATAGTGGTTTAGCATAACACTACATATCTAATAAACAAGTAATTATAATAATTTAAAAGTTCTTTCCATGTATTTTATTGTATTTTTAATTTTTAGCATATATTATATTTATGCGAGTGGCAACACTGTCGCATAAGTTTACTTTCAAAGTTTCAAACAAGATTTTTTCACACAAATTCGTCCTTTTTCGTGCTTTTAGTGCGTTTTTGGTGTGTAAATCTTGAGTTTATCATTACCATTTCGTTGGCTTAATCGTTGAGTTGAGAGTTTCTCCTCCGATAAGTTACGAATTGTGCTTTTGGTGGCTTCAGTGTTGGAGAAATAGACTCGTGTGTTATTTATAGTTCCGTCCGAGAAAGAGACTCTTTTAGTGGCATTATGCAGATGTCCCGTAAAATATGCTGTGTTCCTGGATGTTGGGAGTCTGGAAGTAAGTTATATTTTAACCTAAGCGTGTATATGCATGTACTCCTATCCTCTTCATGATATAATTATATTGGCCTCCGTGGCGCAATGGTAAAGACCTCGCCTTTGAACCGTAGTCTTTTTCAGACAATGGGACTCTACTGTAAAGCCAGCCCAAAATCAACTTTGGGGCTAGCAAAATATGTCTGATTTGTTGTTTTGTTTGTATTGTAATACCTATACATATTAATGCTATCAATGTTTTATACCTGTATATAATTCAACCTAGTATACACTAATAGGGTCAGTTGAAATTGAATTAATAATGATGTAAATTTTTAGGGTCACACAAGACACTCCACACCTTTCCAAATCCAGAAATTGAGAGGGAACGCTTCAATAAATGGGTACTTGCTATTGGCGGTGGCATCATTAGTTTGGACAACAAGTTCATATATGAACAACGCCGTATTTGCCGTGCACATTTTGAAGAAAAATACCTTTGCCGTAGCAACAGGATCAGCAATATTGCATTGCCTACCTTGAACTTACCAGGTAAATATTATATGAAATGTGTAAGTTTTAGTATTATACCTTTCATTCAATTAATGGAATTTTAAATTTTTTAATTTAAAACAAATGGTTTTTATATGGTTTTTATACTTACATACAATGCAGTGGTTTGTAAACAGATGATACAGAAATATGATGATGGATAAAATACACTCGATAAGAAAAAAAGTGAATATCATATGAAAATTCAATCAAAATGTGATCTTCTTCAGGCTGCGATGATTAATTTACTAATATGGATATTGTGTAAATTGGTTTATAAATATTTCAGGTTTTATGAACGTTTCAAGATTTCCAAGCATTGGAAGAAGGCCATTGATGTCGACCCAGAATACTCCTGAACCATTACCATCAACATCAGCAGGTGTGTAGAAGTACTACCTATTTTATCCTTCTATTATTATAAACTACTACATTAAAAAAACAGTATGATTGGTGCACATATTTTTAATCCATACATTACTGCGCCTGGCTCACATTAAGTCAATAATAGTTAAAACTACATGAAACTATGTTGTATTGTTGTAAAGCAGCGATATAAACTGACATAGGAAGATAAAACAAGTGATATTTTTCAACTAGTATTAATTTCAGATATGAAGAAATAGATTGTTTATGACAAACAGAAAATTCTTTTTTAATTTTTTCTATTTCATTTGTGATTAAGCTATATAAAATGTCAGCAGCTGATTTTGTCTTTTTTACTTTGATTGCAGCTCTTCAGTATGATTTTCATGCATATGAAGATGCAGAGAAAGAGAATAATGGTATGTATACATAGTATAAAACTTTTTTTCAAAAAAAATGAACCGACTTCCATCATAAAACTTAAAATCATGAAATAACAATAAAGAAAAATGTATTAGCATGCTACCTACTGAATGAGGTGAAGTCTAGTCTAGGAGCTAGCACTTTATATGTTATTGCAACAAATTATCTGCCTAAGGATTCATGATCCAACTTTTATAGTCGCTAATCACTATTTCTATGTTGGGGACATACACAGAAAATCTTGAGCTTAGCTTAAAATAAGGAAGGCCACGCAGTCGCGGCCATTTGCTCTGTAATGCAATGTTGATATTTTAATATTTTGTTAGGTATCTTTTAAATTACCGAACAGATTCTGACGTGGTTAAAATGGGACCAACTTGGGAATACACCCTTTTAAATAAAAAAACAATTTTGGAAATCAGTCTACAATTGGCGGAGAAATCGGCGAACATACATAAAAACATACATCGAAACATATAACCTCCTCCTTTTTTGGGAAGTCGGTTGAAAATGACACATATGTGACAGTCCATGACAAAAGGTCCCTTATGGGCATTGGCACTTACGTCATTCTGCTTATTATAATTATTCTATTGCTAAGTAAACTTGTACGATTTATATTTCTGAACAACTTAAGCGCCAATGACCATAAGGCACCTTTTCCCATGGATTAACACATATTACAATTTGACTTAAATATATTTTGTATAGGTAGCTAATGGACACATTTTTTTTAGCCCCTGCTCCTGCTATGATAGATGTGGTCGAAACTAATAAAATTGGTGAAAACTTCCCAATTGAAGTTAGTGCGGAACAACAAATGGAATTTACTACTTCTACAATAGGGGAAGGTGGAAATAGATTAGTTATAAAAAGAGGTATGTAAATATAAAAATAATTTGTTGCATTTTATTTAGGCACATTTTCCCATGGATTAACACATACAATTTGACTTAAATATATTTTGTATAGGTAGCTAATGGACATATTTTTTTAGCCCCTGCTTCTGCTATGATAGATGTGGTCGAAACTAATAAAATTGGTGAGAACTTCCCAATTGAAGTTAGTACGGAACCACAAATGGAACTTACTATTTCTACAATAGGGAAGGTGGAAATAGATTAGTTACAAAAAGAGGTACGTACATTTAAAAATAATTTGTTGCATTTTATTTCTAACTAGATGACTAGCCACCCACATGGCCTGTGGTAATTTGGGGATTCTGGATAGCTCATAGCATTCTGCGGGCAAACACTAGTATAGACATTTAGATTAACCTCCATTTTTAGAACCTTAATAATATTTATACCAAATTTTTAAAATCCTATTATTTTTAGGAAAAGGCAATGTAAAGGCGTCAATAAAAACACTTGCTGAACGTCAGCTATATAAGGAGGTGAAAGCATTAAGAAGTAAACTTAGTAAATGCCGTAAAGCTGTACAAATCAAATCTGCAAGCTTAAAAGCAGCTAAGAAAATTACGGCTAATCCTGCATTTTTAAGTGTAATTGAAAAAGTACCTATTCCTGGAAAAAGACTGATTATGATGCAATTAAGAGAAGTCATGAAAAAGGACAAGGGTCGGCGCTTTACTTTTAATGAAAAAATAACAGCTCTATCAATTTGGAAGCAAAGCCCTAAGAGTTACCGCTTCTTAAGGAAGATATTAGTTTTACGCTAGCCAAATAAAAACAGTGATAAATGAATTAAATGAAGCTGGGTTTACTGTGGTGGCCACTGTGTGTGATCAGGGTTCTAACAATAGAGCAGCCATTAAAATGTTAATACAAGAGGCACGAGGATTTTTTTTGAAGAATGGACAGGAACCAAAAGACAATGTATTTATTGTAAATGAAAAAGCATTTGATGAAATGTGTAAGAAATAATTTGCTAACAAAAAATTTGCAATATAAAGATGAGAAATGTGAGAAGACTTATATAGCAAAGTGGGATCATGTAAGTGAGTTACATGAAGCAAATCCGGGATATAAAGGTATTAGATTAATCCCGAAATTAACAGACAGTCATGTTATACCAGGTAAAATTCACAAGATGAAGGTGAAATATGCCACTCAAGTTTTCAGCCGGACTGTTGCTTCAAATATGGGATACCTCGCAGGTAGGTTATGTTGAGAAATATTTTAATAGGCTGTATTGCCTCTTATCACTGTTTATATTTTATCTATTTACTAATTGGGGAAGCCAATGCAAGCACCAGACGGGTGAACGGTCTTCCCATGCTGGGGCCATTTCACCCAGACAATTTCATTAATCACAGTTTAATAAGACATACAGTACAGTTGTGCAAGGATTGATACTGGCATACGGCTCCCGCTTGAGTCGCTTATTTTTATTGATTACAAGAGTATATCATTCATATCACTTTAACTCTAGTTTATTGATTAATAATTTGATTTTTTCAGCTCAGCCAGGCTCGTTATATTTGTCAGCATTTATTGATATTATTCAACAGTTATGTATCAAGCGGCAAGTTTATAAATTTCAAAATATCCAAATTAGTCTTGTTATATTTTTGGTGTCATAACATTATAAGTAGAAAACCGCGCGCAGGTTTACAAAAATCGAGGTTAGTAAATCCAGAGTGTTTAAATAGTATTTGGTAAATCTGATGTACATACAAGTTTTATGAGTAGGAGCGATGAAAGATGGATGAAAGTTTAAGTTGTGGTGTCTATGAGATAAGAAAGCCACGTGTTAGTATTCAGAACAGTATTGACTCTATTTATTTAGAACTACTCGCCAAACCAAGTGGTGCGCTTTACAAGGGCTTATATTACACCATTTCTTTGCAAGTTACACCATAAAACTGACCTGACTTACAAAAATCTTCATGAAGAAAAATAAAATAAAGTTTACTTGTGGAAAACAAATGAATAAATAGTAATGATTAGCAATACAAACAAATCATAAACTGCTTATATTTTATTGTTTTCATAGATTGATAACAAAAACAAGTAGGTACCTATTTAGTATCCTATAATTCTGTAAAACTAAGCTATGTGATTTGATCATTGTTTCTGGCATTAAATTAGACTACCTCTATATATTTTTTTAATTTGCATGAACTCTGGCTGAGGTTTCTTCATAGATCCACAACTTAGAACTCTGTTTCTAATGATTAAAGTTTTTAAAAATGTTTTCACTTCTATTGTTGTGTTGAGCACACACCAATTTCTTTTTTTGTTAATATTTTTTTTCCACATTTTAGATTCATCAAAATCATTGTTAAGGATTTTTGTAACATAATATAGTCAGAAATAGACATCATGGTTCATTCATCGGATTCTTCTGGGAATGTTAAAAATGGTTTAATTGATTTCACTGCAGGATCTTTAGGTAATTATTATATTCTAATATCAATATACTGTTTGATTACTATTCCATTATGTACTTATACTGTAAATAAGAGAAGCCTAAGTTTGCTAGACTGCTTTTTTTATTTTGCATGCAGTTTTTGCATGTAGAGCTGCCCTAGCAAAGACTAGGTATCAGATATGATGAGCACACTTCAGTAATCAAGTTTTTTATGTCAAGGTGGTGTTGCTGTGGTTTATGTTGGTCAACCACTTGACACAGTCAAAGTAAAGATGCAAACATTCCCTCATCTTTACAAAGGCATGTTGGATTGCTTGAAGCAAACACTTAGAAATGATGGAATTGTTCGAGGCCTTTATGCTGGCACAACTCCAGCAATAATGGCTAATGTTGCTGAAAACTCTGTGCTATTTGCTGCATATGGATATTGTCAAAAAATTGTTTGCCGGGCAACTGAAACAGAGGTAATTTTATTACTTGATTTTTTTTTACCATGACTCATCTTCATCAACTTGCAAGTTGACTGTGGCAGATTATAATATTTAACTGAATGCATTATTGTAATCACTTACATTCAATGTCCAAATCAACTAAATAACACAATTTTTTGTGAAATAAATTGAGCAAAACAATAAAAATCAACCATAATTTTCCTACAATCAACATTTTCCAAAAATTTTAATTACAAAGCAATGTCAATCAATAAACAGCATTTCATTATGGATCCTTTTTATTACATTATTTTTATCAAAATATTTTTCAGAGTGTAGACCAGCTGTCAGCATTAGGAAATGCCTCGGCTGGTTTCCTGGCTGCATTCTTCTCCTCCTTCACTCTCTGCCCGACAGAACTAATAAAGTGCCAGCTACAAGCAATGAGAGAAGTCAATATTCAAGGCTCCCAAACAGCTGTATGGTGATTTTTGGGTACATATTATTTAAGTAAAAGATTTTAATTAGATATCCACAGTTTGATTTCCTAAGTTTTGATTTTGACCTGTGGCCTGGTCTGGTACTATAGGGAGATAAAATTGAGAACTTGGTTTGATTTTTCTAAATTTCACAATTTTTTCTAAATATTTGTATTAACGTTGTTTGATATCTAATTAAAATCTTTGATGGCTTAGCTGATGGGTTGTTTAGTATGCTGTGCTTATCTTAATTATTTCTTATCATTGGTCATATCACATTTGCGTTTCAATTATAGTCACACCTACTGATATGCGTGTTGTTGTTCCTAGGTCAAAGTGACGCCTCTGCAACTGACGCAACAAATATTTAGACAATATGGAATTCAAGGATTATTCCGAGGACTGGTCCCTACAATCATGAGAGAAATGCCAGGATATTTCTTTTTCTTTGGAGGATATGAAGGTTGTTTATCCTCTCCTAATTACCACTAAAATTCTCTTCAAATTAATTATGGTTTTTCCTGGAGCTGACTACAGAGCTGAACAATTCAAGATATTGAATTATATCATTTTTTATTATATTATTTATATTATACTAGCTTTCGCCCGCGTGGATTTCCCTCGGGAACAGTGCTTTTTCCCGGGATGAAAGGTACCCTATGTCCTTCTCCGTACTTCCAGCTATGTGTATGCGAAATTTTAGGAAGATTGGTTTAGTAGATAAAGCGTGAAGAGGTAACAAACAAACTCACTTTCGCATTTATAATATTAGTTAGATAATATTAGTTAGGATTATTTTTTTCAATTTAATAACTAATACAGTACTTAACTATTTTATTTATTATGTTGTTACTAAATCAAAATTTTAATTGAAGATGACAAAATGTATTTTCAGGCACCAGAGAACTACTGACAAAACCGGGGCAATCAAAAGACGATATTGGGTTCGTCCGTACCATGATAGCAGGGGCTGCCGGGGGGCTTGTCCTCTGGACTGTCATATTCCCCTCTGACGTCATTAAATCTCGCATCCAAATATCCAACACCAGTCAAAAGTTTCTGACTGTGGGTTACGAAATTATCAAGAAAGAAGGTAAATTTCTTCACTATCACAATATACAACAATTTCAATTGTCTGCCTGCCCCTTTGCACGCTTATGTGCTATTCCCGGTATTTTTCTACCCGTATACCAAATTTCATCGAAATCCGTCCAGTAGATTTTGCGTGATTGAGTAACAAACATCCTCACAAACTCACAGACTCATATCCAAACTTTCGCATTTATAATATGTATTATAATTAGTATAAACTAAGCAAATTTTTTCGATGCGGTTTTCACTATCATTAGGATAACTTCTTCAATATAGATAATAGCTACAATATGCAAGTGAAGCCAGGGCCACACAAACAGACAAGGGAAGCGTATACAATAGGATAATAATTTCTAATATTTTTGGGGTTTCGTACCTTAAGAGGCAGAAACGGAATCCTTAGAAGATCACTTTGTTGTTTGTCTGTCTATCATACTTTTTTCCTCAGGAACGCTTAAAGGTATCAAGTTGAAATTAATATCGAACACACGGATCTACGGTCTCTTTCTGCAAAAAAATAATCAAAATAGTAAGACGCGATCAAGAGATATTACCGAAAATGTAGCGAATTTTCGCATATTTTGCGATTTCAGGCAGCAATCAAAACCTATGGGGTACTTCCCGTTGACCTAAAGTTATGAAATTTGGCAAAAACCAAGGTCTTACAGTACTTATACAGAAATAAATCGGAAAATTGGAAATATCCTGTTGGAAGTCTGAAAAAAAGTGTTACAAACTTATTTTTGTGCTGGACTCAGTATTAGCGTTGCTGGACTATCGATAGTCGACCTTGAAAAATAGTTATACTATCGATAGGCCTATTGATAGTATTGACACGTGGCAATACTATCGATATTATCAAAAGCTAATAGTTTGCAATACTATTGATGATACCCAAAACTAATATTGCAATAGTATCGATTGTTTGTTGAAATATAAGTGTCAATACTATCGATAGTATTGATAAGACTTGACTTACTTGACTTAAGGTCCTAAGGCCCCCAGGTGGGGCAGAGGGCGTCCATAGTGCTTCTCCACTGGGATCTGTCTTGGGCGATGCGCTTCGCCTCCGACCAGGTGAGCCCGACCGCCTTTAACTCCGCTGCAACGGTACGCCGCCAGGTCTGCTTGGGTCGTCCAACTTTCCTCTTGCCTTGCGGTGTCCATTCGAGAGCTTGCCTGGGAATATGCGTGGGGTCCCTACGAAGCGTGTGGCCGATCCACGCCCATTTGCGGCGCTTGATCTGGTGGTCAATCGGCGCTTCCTTGCATATTTCCCAGAGCTCCCGGTTAGAGATGACTTCTGGCCAGAAAATGCCAAGGATTTGACGAAGGCATCGGTTGACGAACACCTGCAGAGGATGCGTGATGTCTTTGGTGACCTTCCACGTCTCGCAGCCATACAGCAATACCGATATGACGTTCGACCGGAAAATCTTGAGTTTGACTCTACGAGTCAACTTTTTCGAACGCCATACAGGTCGAAGCTGAGCAAAAGCAGCCCGGGCTTTGGCAATCCTGGCAGTAGCATCCTTTTCAGCTCCACCAGATTGAGAGACGATGCTTCCCAGATACGGGAACTGCTCAACTTGTTTTATGGGCTCTGCTCCCAGCATAAGTGGCTGACTATTTTTTCCGGTGCGCATCTCCTGGGTCTTCTTGGCGTTGATCTTGAGACCCACTTTAGCTGCCTCTCGCTGTAGGTCGTCCAATTTGGCCTGCATATCGACGCGTTTATGGCTGAGCAAGCACAGGTCGTCAGCGTAGTCTAGGTCATCCAGCTGGTTGGATAACCCCCACTCTATTCCACGTCGTTTGCCGTCGTTCACTTTATGCAGGATGCCATCTAAGACAACGAGGAACAGCAGAGGAGACAGGAGGCAGCCCTGTCTGACACCGGCATGAACGGCTATATCCTCGGAGATTAGTCCATCATGAGCTACTTTGCACGAGTACTTGCTATAAATCGCTTTTAGTATGTCTCTGATCTTAGGCGGGACTCCTATTTCGTCCAGACGGTACCAAATACTGGGCCAATGTAGGGTGTCAAAGGCTTTTTCAAAGTCGACGAATGTGAAGTAAATGTCACGTTGCCATTCTGATGCCTCTTCCAGAATGATCCTCAGTGTATTGATTTGGTCCGTACAGGAGCGGTTGGGGCGGAATCCAGCCTGCTCGAGCCGCAAGAGTGGCTCAACTGCTTTCGTTATTCTGTTAAGCAGGATCTTGCACAGAATTTTCGATGGTACAGAGAGCAGAGCGATACCCCTCCAGTTACCACATACGCTCAGATCGCCTTTTTCGGGACTGTTATAAACCTTTATTGCAATCATCGGGGAGCATCTCTTCAGTCCAGATCTTCTCCAAGAGAGGTGTTATGACATCAGCGGCGATAAACGGATCGGCTTTAAGCATTTCCGCTGTCACGAGGTCGAGACCTGGAGCTTTCCCGTTTTTGAGAGCATTGATAGCGCCTATAACTTCATCGCGTGAGGGTGGTGAGATGTCTACGTCCAGCAGGCGTGATGGCGGTGTGCTTGGCGGCAACTCAGGGAGGGCCGTGGTTGATGTACTGAAGACTTCCACAAAGTGTTCGTGCCAACGTTCCAACTGCTTCTCCGAGGTTGAGATGACATTGCCCCGTTTGTCCCGTAGAGGCTTCTTGCTGTGTCCTTTCCTCCCTGCCAAGGTCTTGGTGGCATTGTAAAGCTCTCTAAGATTGCCCGTATTGGCAGCAGATTGTGCGCAATCAGCTATATCGTCAGCCCATCGTCGCCTGTCATTTCTGGTGCTACGATATATGCGTCTTCGTATTTGCCTATATTGCTCCAGGAAATCAGCCTTTTCAGTTACACTCGAAGCCCCTAGGATTTTTTTATGAAGTTCTCCTCGTGTTTGTATTAGACTCCATGTAGCATCAGAGATCCAGTCATCGCGTTTACGTTCTTTGTATCCTAGGACGACAGAGCTGGTTTCTTGGTAGACCATTTTTACGCGATTCCACTCTTCGTCAGTGTTGTCCGTTTCAGTTTGGAGACCGGAGAACCGATTTCGCAGTTCTAACGTGAACTTATTTCGGGTGTTGGGTTCTTCCAACTTCCTCACGTCGTACCTTCGACCTAATTTGCCAGAGCCGACCGCTCGCCGCGCTGTGGCAACCTTGAGACGCAGTTCGGCAACCATCAGCATGTGATCACTGTCGACGTCTGCGCCTCGCTTGTTGCGGACATCTAGCAGCGATGTTCGCCATTTGCAGCTTATGGCAATGTGATCGATTTGAGTACGGCTGATGCCATCGGGGAAGGTAAAGGAATATTTGTGGACATCTTTATGGGAGAACAGAGTCCCACCTATAACGAGGTCGTAACTCTGGCATAATTCGACAAATCGTTCTCCATTGTCATTCCGTTCACCAAGTCCGTGTCTGCCCATATGTCTTTCACAGCCAGTATTGCTACTTCCCATCCTAGCGTTGAAGTCTCCCATTAGAATGATAATATCCTGCTTACGGATCCCTTTCAGTGTACTATGGAGAGCGCTATAAAAGTCGTCTTTTACTTCCGCCGTTGAAGTGTTGGTGGGAGCGTAGCATTGAACCACCGTAATTTTCCTGACTCTAGAATTGAAGCGGGCGGTTATGATTCTGTCTGAGATCGGCTTCCAATCCAGTAGAGCTTTCCTAGCGTCTTCGGCAAGAAGGAATCCCACACCATACTCATGGGTGTCGTCTACATTCTCCTTTCCAGAAAACAGTAGTGTCAGACCGCTGGATGTTCTCAGTTCTCCGAACCCGTTCCTCCGCACTTCACTGAGTCCAAGAATATGTAGTTTGTACTTCAGCATCTCCTGTTCAACCTGGGCCAGTCTGCAGTCGTCAGTCAGGGTTCGCACGTTCCAAAAGCCAATTCGAGTCCGTAATTTCATGCCAAAGGTCGTTGTTAATAGATCGGTTCGGTTTTGCACTATTTCAGTTTCTTGAATCGTTTGCTTTCGGGCAAGTAGGTGATTAGCCCGCTGTGCCCTAGTCTGCTGGTGGGGCTGCCACCTCAGAGCATGCAGACTCACTCGGTTTAATTCAGGTATCCTCCCTAGTGATAGGTTCTGTTTTTGGGCGCAGAACACTCGCCCTTTGCCCTGCATCCGTTAGCAACTACAGCACGAGATGGCGGACGCGCGGCGGCGCGGCTGTAGCCGGTCCCAGGGTGGACGACGGGGACGTGGATGACGCGGACTGGCTGAGGCACTGCTTATATTCGTGTCCCGCCATAGACACAGCAGAAGGCTTCTTGGTATTTTATAGAGAAACCTGACTCACCCATCAGGTTTCCCACCGAGACCGCACCTCAACTTCCCACCCCAAAGTATTGATAAGAATACATCAATACTATCGATACGATCGATAGTTTTGAGTATCAGCAATAGTATTGCAAACTATTGGCTATCGATAGTATTGACACGTATCAATACTATCGATAGGCCTATCGATAGTATGACTATTTTTCAAGGTCACAAAACTATTGACAATACTATCGATAGTCAACACTATTGTTGCAACGCTACTCAGTATGAAAAACTATAAAGTTAAGTTAGTTTTTGAAACTTTTGAAACTAGTTAGTCTTTTAGTTAGAGCTATAATGTGAGATGCTTTGCGTGTACGGAACCCTCGGTGCGCGAGTTTGACTCGCACTTGGCCGGTTTTTTTAAATACTTTATACTATCTCACTGCAAAGGCCTCCCCTCTGGTTCGGCATTCCTGTCTATTCAGTGCATTTGACCTCCACTCTCTATCCATCGCGTCCAGCCGACTATGTCGTCCTAATTACTCAAGATTAATTTCTAATAAATCCAGATTATTTTATCTGGTACTACTAGCTTTTACCCGCAGCTTCGCCCGCGTCAATTTCTCACGGGAACAGTGCTTTATCCCGGGATGAAAGGTTCCTTTTGTCCATCTCAGTACTTCTGACTATGTGTATGCGTAATTTCAGGATGAGTGGTTAAGTAGATAAAGCGTGAAAAGGTAACAAACAATCTCACTACTTGGGATGGGATACAATAAATTGACTTTATTTTGAAACATCACATTCCAGGTGCGCTGGCGTTGTACAACGGACTCAAACCAACACTAGTGAGGACCATTCCTGCTACTGCGGCTCTCTTTGTCGTGTATGAATACTCCAAGAAATGGATGCATCAATCATTTGGTGATTGATTTCTATGATGAAGGGACTTGAAATATTTTGCCTTAGGGACCAGAGGCAAAAATTGCCACTAAAATATATTCTACCTCTTTTTGTTGGTTATGTATATACGAGTAGTATAGGTTATTCAGTAGTATATCTACACAGTGCGGGTTTTAAAAGTCCCTTTAAGAACAAGTGCTGCCAATTTGTGATAGTAATTCCAAAGTAGATTAGTGTAACAATTGTTATTTATATTAAATGTTATAATTATAATTCATAATTATTTGTTTATGTTCCGATTTCGATCTGTAACTGCGCATTTGTCTGACCTTTTCTCTGAAGAACCGATTTATCAGTTTCGAACCGTCATGTGGAATGAATGATAACGCACACAATTGATCACCCTTGCCTTCTATTAAGCTTGAACAAGTTGATAAAAAGTTATATTTATTTTATGAATCATGAACATATGAACATAAAGGAAGGGCGCGTTCCCACAATGTAGCACCCCCCCCTCGCTTTGCTTGCTTGCAGGGTCCGCCCCGGGCGGCGGATACCGACGCTACGCCACTGTAGTTTCTTCTACGTATGCTTCGAGCACAGACCAAAACGGGCCTTCGAAATTCTTATTTTTTTCTATGGGGCCTCTAAACCGCGCGGTGGAGGCACAGAAGTAAAATTTTTTTTAAATATAAGTAATAATAATAAGTATAAGTAATATTTTTTTTAATATATGTCTGTGGGTGGAGGTCCGTGTTGCTCTATGGTCATAAAACGTAGAATATGGTGGATTGCTCCAATGAAGTCCAATGACATTGACTGAGAACACATGACAAATCAATGATTGCTGATTGAGAGAGGTTTACAAAGTCTTTGATAATTTTCGTATAGACGGTCCAAACCAGCAAGTAGGTGATGTCTGATGAATACCGTGTGCAAAATATTCACCGGTACACCAGGAAGACGTACAAAAACGCGAGGAGCGCGCAAGGCCATGACGTTCATAGCCCGAGAGACAGTGCAAATATCGAGATCGCAGAGATGTCTCCGCGCAGTGACGTACGTAGCGACGGGTTCGCTTTCGACCCAGCGCCAGGCTGCAGCTGCGACATGGATCAGGAGGGCGACCTAGCTAACATTCTTCACAAGAAGTGTCCTGTCATTAATTTGGCCCAACAGCAACTGCATCGGCTCCTAGATGAAACAGACAAACTTTTATGTGAAAACCCACACTGTTGCAGGTCAGGGGTCTAAAACGGCCACTTTGATTAAAATCGGAATTTGATCCATTTCTCATTTCCTAAATTTTGAAAAATAAACCTTACTCGTGATTTTATAAGATTCATTTTGAAATATCTAGAAAGTGAGAAATGGATCATTTTCCGATTCATTGTATCTGGCCGCGCCCCGGGGCTTCGCTCCCGTGGGAATTTCAGCATAAAAAGTACCCTATGTGCTATTCCCGGTATTTTACTACCCTTATACCAAATTTCATCGAAATCCGTCCAGTAGACTTTGCGTGATTGAGTAACAAACATCATCCTCACAAATTCACATCCAAACTTTCGCATCTATAAATACATACGGTCTGAAATATGGTGTATGGTGGGTCGCCGGGCCTATAGAAGCCAAAACGATTTTTTTAGAATTTTTCTGTGTTTGTACATGCATCACGCAAAAACTACTGGACGAAATTTGATGCTGTTTTTACAGTTGTATTGTGAAGGTCTAACTTAAAATCTGGTGTACCTAGCTTTTATCCTAATCTTGATTCGTCACTTAGAACCTGAGATATTAATAATACTAAAGAACGCGCGGGCGCGGACGAAATTCGCGGGTACAGGCTTCTTCTTCTTCTCTCAGCCTAAAGACGTCCACTGCTGGACAAAGGCCTCCCCCAAGGATTTTATCCGTGGGGGGTTTTGCCGTAATCGCCACGCTTGGCAGGCGGGTTGGCGATCGCAGTGTGATGGCATAGTACGCGGAAAGATGCTGCTGCCCATCCTCCGGTGTTTTTTATCCCTTAGTCGCCTCTTACGACACCCACGGGAAGAGATGGGTTGGTGCTATTCTAGGGCCACACCACAGGCCAGTACAGGGTACAGGCTAGTTTATAATATTATAGTAGGACTAGCTTTTATGCCCGCGAACTTCGTGCGCGAATAATTTACTATTGTTAATATCTCAGGATAGTAACGTATTAAGATGACACCTATACGACAGATTTAAAGTTTCTTCAATAATACAACTGTGAAAACCACATTAAAATTTATCCAGTAGTTTTTCGTGATACGCTTACAAACACAGATAGAGAAAAATTCTTTAAAAAACCGTTTTGACTTCTATTGACCCTTAAATACATATTATTTCTTAAATATCTCTTTAAGTACAGACACAGGCCAGTTACAGTTTTATTATACGTGTATTATTGATGATTGATAGTAATCTATGCTATCTGAGACGCTATCTAAGTGACGAGATTGTATATTTGTTTGTTTGAACCCACTTTTCTTGGGAACTACCGGTCCGATTTGAAAAAATATTTCTGTGATCTATAGGAAAGCTATATACAGAGGCTGTCCGGAATCCCGAAATTCTCACGGGAGCGAAGCCGCTTGGTAAATCTAGTGATGAACAATTTTATTCACTAGCTTTTTCCCTCGGTTTCGCCCGTGTGAAGAGGACGCGTGACGCAGAGGTACACAATCAAAGCTCTGTCGCATTGTCCAGGAATGTAAACAAACTATTCCACGCGGCACACATTAGATTCGAAGAATCGTAACAGAATTAGTAACACTAATCTAGAGAACCTTTGCAATATTTCAAGTTTCTACGTTCAGTGGTTTCGTCTCTGCGTTGATTTACCAAGTCAGCGTACAATTTTATTAATAAAGAAGATTATTACCTATTTTAGTAGTAGCAAGGGAAGTTGAGATTACCATATTCATTCCTTAGTTGCGAGAACACATCTTTTGTTTCAGGTCATTATATGAATGTTTCTGCTACTGTAGAGAATTGCTTTTGAAACACCAGAAATACGTAATATTAATTTATATAGCTGCAACTTTTCTGACGGGACTCATAATGGGTGCAGCCACGTGCGGATCCTACCTTGGTAGATTTAACAGCCCAATACTAACCTGCATTGACAACTTCTTCATACCTGATCATCATTTAGTTGTTCAAGATTCTTATTATAGTGTTGTATGATTTCATTTTTAAGATGCTATAATAAACTTGTAGAGTATTAATAATATAGTTTCATTCACTGTTTTTTGTGCATGGAAAGACTAACTATCACACGGGGGAGCCCCAGAGCAAACAGCATTACTAATCCAAAGATGAATAATTTTGTGTTTAATAAACTAACTTTGAAAATAGAAATGAAAAAAAGGTAATAAGTTTAGACCGGTTTATTGTGTTTAACAATATTATACAAAGAAAATGTGGTAAATGTACAAATTTGAACATGTGTACAGTCACAAGCATTAAATGTATTCAATTTCAGACCTTATTACATTGTCTTAAGAACCAATGTGTTTACATATTAATGCTTGTGACTGTACCTATCCCTGAAATATTTTAAATTGTTTAATAGGTTAATAGTTTACTTGGTTTAAATAATCAAACAAGCTGCAACTTTTCTTATTTAAAAATTAGTTTAGCAATCAATATCAATGTTCTTTATTAGTGAAGTGGCTTAGTTTTATTTTTCAAAAACATGAACTCCAATAGGTAAGGCCCAATTTCAGCTGATGGATTTCAGTTGTCACAACCAAAACGTTCACACAATAATATTTAAATCTCTACTAATTTGAGAAACAATGGTATCTAATGAGAAAATGAAACATCACTGCATTTAAATATTAACTAATCATCATGCTATGTATGTTGGTAAATCAATATTGCTCAGTGATTGAATTAAGTCCTTTATAATTTACCACAACAATATGCTATATGTTAAGAATAAAGTATGCAATTACTTCTCTTCACACCACTCGTTCTCCTTGCGAACTTGATCTTCTTCAGCAGCTGTGAAATCATTCTTTATATTAAATGTCTTACGGATTTCCTCTGGAGTTTTGCCTTTGATCATATTAGCTACTGTCTTACAGGTGACGTCCAACAATCCTTTGATGTCTAGGTAATTTGCCGCTAGAATAAGTTCAAATAAAGTGCCTTGGTCTACTTTCAAAAAGTCTGCGTCCCATGAAGATATGTCATCTGTTCTTTTCTCTTTGTTCTCGTCGTCTTCAGGCAATGGAGGGTCATCTTTGTGATAAGTTGCCCATTGGATAACTTTCTTTAGAATCGCAGAATTCACGTTAGGCAATGGAACTACTTCTTCTTCCTCATCTTCCACCCCGAGGTCTTCCAACATAGTTTTAATCGTTACTGAACATTTTGCAATCTCTACATCTACCGTAAAGACTTCATTGTCCGACGACTGTAATTTAATACTGGGCATCTGAAACAGGAACACAACAATATAAATTCGAAGACGCCATCTTAATATAAAAATAGTTCCCCTAGCCACAACCTACAACAATTTGATAAAAATAAATCACAATATGATAAAAAAAATAAAGTAAATTACCTTATATTAATTATCATACACACAATCAAGATATATTCTGAAATTTCTTTCGAGATTATGAGAAAAGCACTCTGCGAATGATAGGGCACAACAAACCAGTCAGTCAAATCAAGTGTTGCCAGTGCCAGCCAGGCCAGATTATAACAGTAATAATTAGGCCCTGACCGCACTGCGAAATATTTTCCGCGCGGTATGTTTGGCGCGGGATAAATTCCGGATCCAGTAAATAAGATCCAGTGACTAGACGGGTATTACACGCGCAGTCTGGTGTCAGTCTGGTCCGTCAGTATGGTCATGTATAGACTGATGGGAAACTAATGACTTTTGGACGATATTACACGCTCAGTCTGGATATCCATCAGTCACCGCTAACGCTAAAAACGCCGTCCGATAACACGCCAACCAAAAAATGGTCAATCAAAAAAAAATTGTTTTGCTCATGGTTAGTGTATTTTTTCTTTGCTCATAGGCCAAAGATATAACCGGACGTAATGTCACGAAGAAACAAGTGAAGCATCGTAATGGTGGCGACCTATCAATGTGTGAGTGTAAAGAGTTACCAGATTGTGGAAAATTACCCATAATTTTTATTGATATTTTTTACTGATGACCGGCTACTGGTAATGATTTTTTGTATATGGGAATGGTTAAGAATGCATAGTAATGGCGGCAAAATGGTATATTTACTATGTTATACATGATTAAAAAACAAATCTATGAGAGTTAGTGGCACTTGGAAATAAACCACATATTCATATCAATGATATAATCTTTGATTTTATCAATATAATTTATCAAATCTCAGAAAAAAAATTAGTAACAAAGACCTATAATCATTTTTTTAAATTCGTTTTAAAACAAATTATAGCAGAATAATTCAAGCAAAAAATAACAATATTCGTTTTCACCATATTTCTATTAATATTAAAGGCCTCATATTAATATTTCATTAAGATTGGTTTGTTAGATGAAGCGTGAAGAGGTAACAAACTAATAAATAAACAAACTTATTTTCGCATTTATAATATTAGTGAGGATCAGTCAAGATGTGGTTCCTACATGAATTACTTAAAAAATAAATAAAAGTGAACAAATAATAGGTACATACCTATCTCCCACATTTAGGGTAAATTTGCATATCAAATTACTGCCAACACTGGTTGAGTTTTGTTTGCAAAATAAAACAGAAACACCTATGGTGAATAAATTACTTGCTAACTTGTGAAGGGTGATTCCCTGACCAGGGCTTGAAACCGGTTAATAAAAAACCTAAAAAATAAGTGTTTTGACCTGGTTACGCAGTAACGCTCGGGCCATTACGATCGGAGTGAAAACCCTTTTGAATCGGTCTCGCGAGCGGAAATTACCTGGTTAATCCCGCGCGGGCGAGTGACAAGGACGGGTACATCGCTCAGCGTTTTATCTCTATTACGCATTTGCAAGTCTCAACGTGTAGATTGGTTAGATTTATATCGAGCGAGAGTGAGAAATAATCATAGTTAGAGCGAGATAGAACACGATCGTCGAAAAGAGCGAAATGTTTTGGGTCTTTCCGGTATTTTGAACAGGAACTGAAATGATATCGCGCTTTGAACATAACCAGAAATAATATATGGTTTTGCTCAACCGTAACTGATTTAAAACGCTCATTTTTTAAATGTATGGCGCATCGAGTGAGCTGGTTTAGAATTTTAACCAGGTTAGCAAGCCCTGTCCCTGACTTCTATTATTGAAATCCAGAATGGTTTCCGTACGTTTTGATTATGCATACCTAATTAATTTTTATTTGTGATGTACATACACGCATGAGCGTGCGCGGTTGGTTGCGTACTGGCGGCCGTCGGACACCTCATATGATCCGACTTCTCATTGGTGGCCTCACTTATTTCAATGAGAGACGGCGTCCGTGTATATCTTTAGTCGATGGTTTTGCTATAATAGTTCTAACTGCAAAAATAGCGCAGTAAATAGAGCGAACCTTCCCTAGGTGGCCTCACTTATTTCAATGAGAGACGGCGTCCGTGTATATCTTTAGTCGATGGTTTTGCTATAAAAGTTCTAACTGCAAAAATAGCGCAGTAAATAGAGCGAACCTTCCCTAGGGGTTAATTACGTGCGGTCCAGTAACTCATTTTTTTTATATTATTGTTTAGGATGGTTGTAAGTATTTAAAATAAATATGGCACAATTGAATAGCTTCTGCACTCGCCGCCAAATTGGAAAAATAAAAAAAATCACCACTTTGTTCGGTTTTTCGCTTATATTTTCTTTTAAGTGCATTTTCGCTAGAAAAGTGTTCTACACAATGTTTTAAAAAATGAAATTTTCCGTTATTTACATTTTACATTTTGTTTCTAAGACTGACGAGTTTCCGATAAAAGAAAAATCGTCAATCTTTTTTAAATTAGAACGATGTAATCCAGTCATGACCTATTCTAGGAGAAAAAGTAGCAGAACAAATATCGTAGGGAATTTAATTACCTGCAAAACGCAATTGCATATTTCTTAACCAACCCTGCAAGGTGGAGAGTAAAACTAAATGATAGAACAACGAAAATTGTTTTTTACTATAATATTTTACTTTTTACTAACTGAGCCTCGCTCCCATGGAAATTTCGGGATATAATGTACCTTATGTTCTAGTCCTGATATTTTTCTACTAGTATACCAAATTTAATCGAAATCCGTCAAGTAGATTTTGTGTGATTCAGCAACAAATATCACATCCAAACTTTCCCATTTATAGTGTGATTCATTGCAGGTGAGTAACCGGTACCTGATCGGGACACTGTAAAAGTGTCTGTGAACATTATCAAGTACAGATATTAGATAATATTTGCTTCATCAGTAATAAAGATTGGGAAAGAAACCCGATTTTAAACAACGAACTAATATTCCATAGAACTCTAACAACGCCAAAAAAATGGTTCCACGAAATAGGAACCTCTGTGGGCGGGGCGTAAAATAGACACCTCACTTCGCCTCAGTTCGCCGTGGCGCAGCGAGTTCAATGGTTGTACTTGTACCTAACGCATAAGTGTCAATTGTACGTATCATCGAGTAATTTCGCAAGTTTAATTAGCAACAAGCTAATTATTAAAAATAAAAAACACGACTGACGAGTTTTTACTCAAAAAGTACATACAAACATATAAGTTATATACATTTTTGAAATCGTCTTCTAAAGCCCTTCAATTTGATACCCCACTCGATAAGATTGATTAAATTTTATTTTTTTGGTCTGCTATTTATCGCATATATAATCCGCCATTTTGTTTTCATGGTGACGTCATATAGCCTATGTCACTCGGAGGAATGCAAGGAATCTAAAAATACCTCTCACATCAAAATCGGTTAAGCCGTTCAGGACTTATGGTGGAATAAAGAAACTTACATACATACATACATACATACATGAACCCTGAAAACATAACACTCCTTTTTTGGTCAGTCGTGTAAAAATAGGCCATCGTGTGTCGTAAAGTGGTGTAGAAATCACACAGATATGAAGAACAGCGGAATTACCTTTCTTTCCTTTGCCGAGACTACGTAGTACTTATATTAATTCTGTGCCGAGACGCCAAGCGGCTGGCCGTTTGTTTGAGCGGTAGCCGGCTGCCGCGGTGTGTTGACCCCGCCCCGTGACCTTGACGCGCCCAATCGTGTACTAGCTTTTTCTATGAGAATGTGCGAGTGTCTTGTTGTATTTAAGTACATTTGTTTGCGTAAATGGAACCAAGATTTGAGCATTCGTTGTATGAGAGTTACACTTCCATATTTATTTATAATTCAATGAATTTAAAATAAAAAAGTTTGGATATGATAAGATGTGATATTTCTTGCTCAATCATAAAAAAATCTACTGGACGGATTTCGATAAAATTTGGTATGCTAGTATAAAAATATCAGGGCGAGCACATAAGGTACTTTTTATCCCAATAATCCTATGGGAGTAAAGCCGGGTAGAGTAAAGGGTGCAGCTAGTAGACAATAAAATATGATAGCAAAAACGTAATATTTTAACTTTTACTTTTACTCCCTACTCCGTAGGGTTGGTTAAAAAAAATTACATGTGTTTTGTAGGTAATTAAATTTCCTTCAAAAGTTATTCCAATATATATTTTCCTAGTTAGCATAAATGAATTACAGCTCTCTGTAGTAAAAAGTTTGACAAATTTCCAAATGCGATCAAAAATGCGATTTTTTAAAGTGCACATCTCCATAACTATTAGTCCTAGAAACAAAATATAAAATGTACATTATAGGAAATTTATTTTTACAACATTGTGTAGAACTCTAATGTAGCTAAAATGCATCTAAACGAAGGTGAGAGCGCAAATCTGAATAAAGTGGCAATTTTTTTTAGGTTTTTCCAACATATGGCGGGCGTGGAAGGGGGGAGAAATTGTGCCTCTTGCATTTTAAACACTTACTAACCATCCTAAATAACATATCAAAAATTCAGAACTATTGAACCATTTGTAAGTAAACCCTACCCTTAGCTCTATTTTGGTCTTTATTCGATGAACTATGGACGGATTTGTATTAAATTTAGAATACTAGTAGAAAAATACCAAAAATAGTACATAGTTTACTTTATATCCTGAAATTCCAATGGGAGCGAAGACCCGAGGCGCAGTTAGCAGAAAATAAAATATTATAACAAAAAAAGCAATATTCCGTAGTTTTAATATTGAGTTTTACTCCCCATTCTGCAGGGTTGGTTAAGAAAAATGCAAATGCGTTTTGTAGGTAATTAAATTCCCTACAAATTTTGTTATTATTTTCGTAAAATATACCATAACTAGATTACAGCGTTCTGAAGTGAAAAGTTTGACAACTGTTAGCCATGAAGTGTGTGCGTGTGTGTGCGCGACTCATATTACTTAAGGGACTCTATACCATAAGCTATGGACTTCAGTCGTCATCGGTTCTCTGTAGCGTGCAAGACGTTTCTGTGTATTATATTTAATTATACGGAGTTGTTGGAACATTTTGTGTCTCTTATTATTTTCGCTATTAGTCCGAAAAAGAAGTTTTTTTAAATCTTTTTTACGAGCACACATCTCGGTAACTATCAGTCCTAGATACAAAATGTAAAATGTAAATAATAGGAAATTTAATTATCTACAAGATTTTGTAGAACACTTTCCTAGCAAAAATGCATCTAAACGAAAATATGAGCCTAAATCTGAAGAAAGTTTTTTTTTTTTTTTTAGTTTTTTTAAGATTACTGCGGGCGCGGCAACTTGGCAATTGTGCCCTTTTTATTTTGAATACTCACAATAATCCTACACAACATTTCAAAAAAATCACAATTACTGGACCGTATGTAAATTGATTCTCGTCTATTTACTGCGCTAAAAAGCGTGTTAAATAGAAACAATGGGTTAAATCTTTGGGTTTTATCGTGGTTACTAAAAAGAGAGGGATTCTGGGGAAGATGATGACTACGCGAATTATTACTGGATGAAAAATTCACAGATCTCGTGCTCTACATGACTTGAAAGGGCATTGTAAAACTTCCTTTCCGCCCTCAAAGTCTTTTTGGCTGGTCATAAAAAAAATAACCTGAACCTAACTTTTTTCCGTCCTCAAATTCTTTCCGGGTAGACATAAAAAAATAACCTAAACCCACAGACATATAATAATAGTAAGCAGACTGAACATGTCATTTGAAATTGCATGGCAAAAACACACACTAAGATTATTATTCACACAACGACAGCCGTGCGCGGTATGCGGACGGATCTGCATCAGCTTTTTACGATGGGAAATTCTATCCCTTTTGGGAAAAAATACTAGTCATTAAATCAATAAAATTTATTTTAAATTATTAAAAATCACGTGCAATGAAACATTGCAATGATGTTAATGGTTGCTGGCGTCCATTCACTGTCCTGGTACTCGTAGTACGTAAGAGAAATACTCCCCATAACAGTTCTCTTTCTTGAGGTATTATTTTCTGGCATATTTTCCTTGTCCTGAAATAAAATTCACTGTCAGTATTTTTATAAAATGTGCATTTTAATCTTCAAGAAAGAATTCCTGAGATTTTTATAGAATAGGTACTAAATTCGTATATTTACCTTGATTCGGCCCAGCCATAGTAAACAAAACTGGATCTGTCAAATGATCTATGCTATTTACGAAATTATTAAATTACATACTTGTAGTATTTCTTATGAAATGGTTATAATTAATACACTACTTTATAAAATAAATAATGATATTGCTGATAAATAGCATTCAAAAGTCTAATAATGGTTATTGTTTCAAAATTAACACGAAATTGTATATTATCATTGGGCACGTCAAAAAAACATGTATTGCTAACCGAAGGAACGATATTCCACGAATATTTTTTTATGAAACACTTCCACATATTGTACACGTTGCATTTTATCATTTCTATTGAGTTTAAAAGCACAAAACAGTAAAAAATAATTTTAAATATTTATGACAACTGTGACAACACAACAAATATGACAGGACGTAGTTATGCAAACCAGATCCAACCCACACCTTGGCCAAAATTGAGTTCTGTACACAAAATTATTCAAAAATAGGTCTTACGTTTATGGAAAAAAAGACAAGTGTCTCCAGTGTTTCATTGGTCTAAAAAAATTATTTTTTTCAAAGATACCATCTTAAACAACATATTTGGAACGTAAAAAAAGATTCAAGCAGCGTGATTTTCAGGAAATAAAACATAAAACTAAATCCATGTCACTTGGTTCTATATATAATTATGAAATAGTGATTTTATGAGGATCATGCCAATTGGATCTTATTTGCTTAATAAATATACTCACAATTGCATATTTTGAATAAGATCCATTTCACATGGTTCTTTGTTTCGTTTTGAATGAATACAGTTCTTACGAAACATGCGGTTTGGATCTCGTCTATGTAACGTTTTACGTAGTTATGCAAACCAGATCCAACACAAAAATATAGAATATTGGGAAATTGATGTTTTACTTTGGGACTTAATATTTAAATATAAGGAAAGTTTATTAAATACGCCTATAAGTAATATCATAGATAATACTTAAAAGTACACGGTCAAAATTCTATTACAGCGATTGAACAGTACAATTTCTGAATTTTCACGGAAAACATTGAATGGATCCTGTTTGCATTAAGTTAGTTTGCAGTTTTTTCTTAATTGCCTATATACCATGTACTGTGAAACAATTGATTTTGTTTTATACATTGATGCAATGCTTTGATATTAAGACAATATAATGAAGAGGCATCGGCGAATTACAAATGGCTTTATTTTTAATCATAAATTTAACCAAAGTTTCAAAATGCTTTGTTAAAAGAATAATATTAAAGAATAATATCTGAAAGCTTTTGCAGTTATTCTCGGAGAATGTCTAAAAAGCTTTCAGATATTATTCTTCGGGTTCATCTAATTCAAACTTGAAGTCCGGCGCTCCCGAAAAGCCGTCGACATCATCAACAATCCTGTCATCTCTAGTCAAATTCTTATAGAAATTGTGTACATCGTTTGGAATTACATGTAAAAGACTTCACTCCATTCGGTTCTTGGACATAATTGGTTGTCTACCACGGGTATTCTTTCTGTATGTTGAGCTCCTTAAAATCTGCTTCTAAATTTGTTCTCATATAAATTCCTTTTTAAGAACTACATAGTTCCTTAGTTTTAAGCCATGAAATTTTCGATTTATCGACTGCTATTTTCTTATTTGTAATAATGTTTTCTAATTTGTAACATGCAAGGAAATCTTCTTTAGTCATTTTTGTCACATGCATGGGTTTATTCTTCTTGCAATTTTTTATTATTTCTATGTAATCTTGTAGTGTATAAAGTCTCTGCTGTAATTTTAAAGTATATTCTATCCTCCCAAAGTCAGTGTCATTAGGCTAAAAGCTGATCCTAAAAATCTAATACTTATCTGTTGCAAAGTCGGATGATCGCATAACATGGCTTTAAGCATTAGGGTTAGCTTTATATTTCCATTCTGCCTACCAGCCAAATCACTACAAAGTATTAGGTGTCTAACATCAGGCTTAAGCTTCTCAGTAAGATCTCAGAATCAGGGCATAGCTTTTTGCCTAATGACACTGACTTTGGGAAGATAGAATGTGCTTTAAAATTACAGCAGAGACTTTATACACTACAAGATTACTTAGAAATAATGAAAAATTGCAAGAAGAATAAACCATTGCATGTGACAAGAATGACTAAAGAAGTTTTTCTTTCATGTTCAAAATTAGAAAACATTATTACAAATAGGAAAATGGCAGTCGATAAATCTAATGAAAAGCCCGCACCCAGTGTAAAACTGAAAGACATAAGAAGTATTTTACATATTATTCCAAACGATGTACAGATGTACACAATGTTTATAAGAATTTTACTGGAGATGACAGGATTGTTGATGATGTCGACGGTTTTACGGGAGCGCCGGACTTCAAGTTTGAATTAGATGAACCAGAAGAATAATATCTGAAAGCTTTTTAGACATTCTTCGAGAATGTCTACAAAAGCTTTCAGATATTATTCTTTTAACAAAGCATTTTGAAACATTTGTTAAATTTTTAATTAAAAATGAAGCCATTTGTAATTCGCCGATGCCTCTTTATTATATTGTCTTAATATCAAAGCATTGCATCAATGTATAAAACAAAATCAATTGTTTCACAGTACATGGTATATAGGCAATTAAGAAAAAACTGTAAACTAACTTACTGCAAACAGGATCCATTCAATGTTTTTCATGAAAATTCAGACATCTTACTGTTCAATCGCTGTAATAGAATTTTGACCGTGTACTTTTAAGTATTATCTATGATATTTTTTATTAGCTTATTTAATAAACCTTCCTTATATTTAAATATTAGGTCCCAAAGTAAAATGTCAATTTCCCAACATTCAATATTTTGGTGTTGGATCTGGTTTGCTTAACTACGTCCAGTTAAGGATCATTTCGCATGAAAAATCCGGCTTGGATGATAAATCTTTCAGTGTAGTGGTTCGTGTTGCAATACATTGCAATGCTAAGGAAGGAAAGGGACAGAGTTATGTGACAGTCCTTATCATGAACAGGATGCAAATATTGTCAAATATCATCAGTGTGTGTGTGAAATTTGTATTCCCTCTGCTTATATATATAAAAAAAATTTACTTCTGTGCCTAAACCTAACTTCTTTTCCGACCTCAAGGTCTTTCCGGGTGGTCATAAAAAAAAATAACCTGAACCTAACTTCTTTTACGCCCTCAAAGTCTTTACGTCGCTTTGTTCCTCGCAACCTAATCTTTTGTTTATCATATAAATAACTTACAGCTCAGATCGCTTGGAGATAAACCTTCTATTTGTACTTAAAACTTCATAGTGTACGTAACACTACATTTATCCTAAATATTTCAAGCTGAAAATTTCCACGATAATATATGACTAAATGCACAACTCTTTGGTTTACACGCACATTTCTTGCGTCGAACCGGTTTCTTGTATTTTGACGTCAAAGTATGACACCTTCATTTTGTCTTTTATTAATATTATTCAATAACGCACACATGTGCACTTCTGAATCTTTTTATGGTTATTATAACTATATAGAAGAATCTAATACAGTTTACAGCGAACTTACAAGTCTTCTCATTTAGGCACTGTGATTTTTTTCGTGATTTCAAAGACAACGCGATTACTTAAAAATTATGAATATTTTCTTAAATCTAATTATGGCACAGATGGGCACAAATGAAAAGCTACTCGTGTATATTTATCCTACAGGCGCTCATACAGCTCCAGGAGACACTTTCCTGCTAGGGTTACGCACACAACTTCATATCTTTTAGTTTTGGTAAATAATATATATCAAA
This sequence comes from Ephestia elutella, assembly GCA_018467065.1. Lineage (NCBI taxonomy): Eukaryota > Metazoa > Arthropoda > Insecta > Lepidoptera > Pyralidae > Ephestia > Ephestia elutella. The sequence goes on along the minus strand of CM031576.1, from coordinate 8,844,394 downwards.
CAATGTATTTGCCATATTTTGTCTAACATTGTTTTACCAATTGAAAATTTTGTTAAATAATTTGTTTGTTAAATGATAATTTGTAAAACTAGTACTTGTCTATTAATTTGTTTGTAAAATGATCATTTTTTAAAAAGATGAGTTTGTCAAAGCCATGGAAGTAATAAGTACTTTGTACAAAGTACTTATTACTAGTACTTAGTACTTTGTACAAAGTACTTATTACTTCCATGGTCAAAGCAAAGCAGATGTTTTTCAAATGTGTATTCGTGAGAATACGCGTTGACTGCACAGAAGTAAATTTTTTTTTTAATATGTCTGTGGTTGACTGAAGCTTACCAGACTGAAGAAATGTTAACACCATCAGTCTGGCATCAGTATTACCAGACTGTTGAATTTTTTTAAAATATTTGAAAATCCGTCAGTCTGGGGCATCAGTCCATCAGTCAGTGGGATAGACGCTCAGTCTGGCATCAGTATTACCAGACTGATGGACCAGACTGATACCAAATTGAGCGTGTAAGACGGATACGTTACACGCTCAATCTGGTATCAGTCTGGTCTAACCCACTGACTGATGGACTAATGCCCTAGACTGACGGATTTTTAAATATTTTAATAATTTTCATCAGTCTTGTAAGCTTCAGTCAACGCTCTGACAGCGATGGATTCTCACGATTATGGCTTAACCATTTCCATTAGATATTCAAAACAGCCATTTTAACATTGAAAATGTTTTTCGTTCACTCCATTAAGCCCCCATTTTCGCTAAAAGTGCGACTCGCCCGTGATACCCTGAGGTTTAGGACCACAAGGGCGTATGAGGGCTCAAAAGACGCGGAATTTGAAGGGCTTTAAGATGTAAAAAGTATTTTAAATGTCAAAAACTTTTTTGAAAATCGAAAAAACCCGACATTTTTCGACCGAAAAATCGTGTGTTTTCACAGAAAACTCCCGATATCTCGAGAATGGGGCCGAATTTCAAAAATAAAAAAGCACTTTGGTATTGAACCAAGGAACATTTTAGGTTATTACACTTTTTTCGGGTAAATTGGTTGCATATTTGTGAGAAATTGTACGGTAATGGGAAATAAAAATATATGACAAATAGTGATGTGCCGTTTCCGAAATTTTCAAAGAAACAGTGGAAAGTTTCTTGGAAATTTCTCAGAAATATTCTCGAGAATCGAAAATTTTCCTACAAACAATAGAAATATTTGAGAATTTTCGGAAATTCTCAAGGCAAGAAATTTTCAGGAACAGGAAATTTCTCAGCGGCACATTGCTAATTACAAACAATATTTTAATTTTTTTAATAATCTATAATAGGTAGATTCATTTTCAATGCCCTTTCAAGTCATGTAGAGCACGAGATCTGTGAATTTTTTATCCAGTAGTAATTCACGTAGTCATAATCTTCCCCAGAATCCTCTCTTTTTAGTAGCCACGATAAAACCCAAAGATTTAACCCATTGTTTCTATTTATCACGCTTTTTTGCAGTTAGAACTATTATTATAGCAAAACAATATTTTTTTCCATTGTCCATTTTTTGGTTGGCGTGTTATCGGACGGCGTTTTTAGCGGTGACTGATGGATATCTAGACTGAGCGTGTAATATCGTCCGAAAGTCATCAGTTTCCCATCAGTCTATACGTGACCATACTGACGGACCAGACTGACACCAGACTGTGCGTGTAATTTATTTTAGTTTTCTGAATGATCCTCATATTAAAAACAAATATATTTAAGCAACGGGATGTAAAAAATGGTTTCCTACAAAATACAATCAATCAATCAATAAAAAAATACATATATGTGCTCTGTATTCTGCCAAAGTGGCGTACAAATATAATGAAGAAAAGAAATTTATAATAATTAAATTAGTACTACAAAATGCTCGTGAAGGTCCTTTTTAAAAGTTTTTAAACTTGCTGCTGACTTGAGAGAAATACAGCCGGATTTGTTCTTTACATTTCCATGAAGTTACCTTTACTGGCCCATGAAAGTACCGACGTGAAATTAGTACATCTTCCGACTACATTATTTTCTCTATTGTCTAAGGACTACATTGATGTCATCGAAATATAATAATATCTCGATGATTGATGTCTTAGATAATTTCAAATTATGAAAATGAAAAGATACAATTTACATAAGACTATATATGTTGTGTGTGAGTATGCACGCACGTGTTTATGGTATTATTTATGTACCTGATTTAATTATTACATATTAAATCAGGTACATAAATTATGAATAATACCACATATGTAACAAAGAACATATATAACGAAGAGAGACAGGTCAGAATCAGGAGGGGCCGAGTTCAGAATGCATGATCAGACTGGTCAGCACAGTTACTTCACAGAAAAGCACAATTAATTAACTCAGTCAGGATGAGGGTATATCTAAAATAACATGCTCAGCTGATACAAGACAGGGTAGTGTACCTCTATTTCAAGTTACAGCCCGAATTATACTAAACCATCTGACAGTTATATGATCTGAGTTAGTTAATTGTGCCCACATATTCTTTTCTGTGAAGCTAATGTAAAAGGAACTGTGCTGCCCGGCCTGGTCACCCTTTCTGAGCTCGGCCCCGCCTGATTTGGACCTGTCTCTCTCCGAAATATACAATTTGTGCCACAGATTAAAGTTCGATCTTGTACAGAGAAGGAGTCCAATAATATTAAGAGATAATTGCTGCGGCTAAAGTTGGTACTGGCAAATGTAACAAATTTTATTGGCTAGGTAGGTACAATTTTGTTGGATTCTCGTTTCCTGTGTCGAAAATTATTATTCCCTCTGTCAAAATGTATTATCATTTTTTTCTGTAAAAAATAATTATCATTTCCTCTGTCGGTTCTTATCAAGGAAGTTATATCTATGGAAGTGGTCCATTCAACATATATAAACTGTTCATTATACAAATATGAAGCTTTTCGACGCCAAATCAAAAAAAATAGGTTTGTCTCTTTTTAACCTCAGTATCACGCCATAAGTAAAAAAGGATAGTGGGATGTTTAACTTTTCTTATTTTTGGCATCATTTCGCGATGACGTCACCGTTTCTAGGACGCGTGGAAAAAAATCGCCATTGTTAGAGCCAGCGAACGTAAATACAGTAGTACATAACCTGTCAAGTGTTCTTGTGATTTGAATTATTTTTCTTATTTATATTGAGTTTATTGAAGATAAAGACTGATAAATACCTTTTTTATATAGTGTGATAGGGCAATTACGTTACAAAATGCCTAGATGCTCAATAATGCAATGTCGTGCTCAAAATCAGCCTCAAGTAACCATTTTTAGGTTAGCAAACAATTTTTAGTTTTTACACGGTTTTTACTTCGAAATCAACGATTGTCACAACGTAAATTGATGCTTCTGAAATAATAAAACAAACTTTTTGTATCATGGTAGCTTAGTTTGTTGTATTTTTCATTATTTCACCCAAGTCATTTTCGTTATAGTGATGTGTATTTTCTTATATCGATAAACATTTGGTAGTAGATATATAAATGCGAAATTTACGACGTTTGTATGTTTGTGAGTTTGTTACGGCCTGTGGTGTGGCCCTAGAATAGCACCAACCCATCTCTTCCCGTGGGTGTCGTAAGAGGCGACTAAGGGATTTAAAATACCGGAGGATGGGCAGCAGCATCTTTCCGCGTACTATGCCATCACACTGCGATCGCCAACCCGCCTGCCAAACGTGGCGATTACGGCAAAACCCCCCATTGGGGGAGGCCTTTGTCCAGCAGTGGACGTCTTTCGGCTGAGAAAAAAAGAAGAAGAGTTTGTTACTCAAACACGCAAAATCTACTGGACGGTTTTGGACTGAAATTTGGTACACGGGTAGAAAAATACCAATAATATAGGAATACCAATATAAAGGGAATAGCATATAGGATATTGTTTATTCCGAAATTAGAGAATATATTTAAATCTTTGGAGAATATATATATATATATAAAGAATAAGAACTACTACAAATACGAACTACTCGCTTATTTAGGTAGTAGATTTAGTAGTTCCGAAGATTACCCCAAACTTGTACCAACTACAGATACCAGTATGTACAAGGCGAGTAGTTTACTCAACTATAAAGAATAAGAACTACTACGAATACGAACTACTCTCTTATTTAGGTAGTAGGTTTAGTAGTTCCGAATTACCCCCAACAAAAAAAAATACAAACACTTTCTCTTTACAATATTAATGTGATATTGAAATTGTAATACTAAATTTATGTATAAAGAACCTATTGTTACATATTGTTGCTTAAAAAATAAATAACTAGCATCAATATACAGTGTTACGTGTTTTTGGAGTCGGGGACAATGAACGATTTTTTTTATGCAATAAGTTGCCCGAAAGTTTTCAACGATAATAAAGTTTATCGACAGTGCCCGTCACTAGCGGCAGCCATTTTAAGCGCCGAAAGAGTGGGGGAATTGCCACGCAAACTTGAACGTTATTTCGCTTCCATGGGATATAACTTCCTTGGTTCTTATCGATGTTATGATATATACAAAGAGGTAATCGTTTGCCGTGTTCTAGTTGATGCATTGAATCGTTTTCGGGCGGCTTGTCTGTCCATCACTGAATTTCACTCGTGATGTCAAAATACCTACGCCGAACATTACACGGTCGGTTTCCATACTAATCGACGAACATTTTCCTTCTATCTCGATATATTTTTATGTGGGTGTCGGCAGGCTCGCTCGCTCACGCCGGGTCACTCAAAGAGTATATAAACACTACGTGTGTACGTGTACCATAGAGCTGTTTTTTTTTTCCTATGTCTATGGTTTAGGGCTCGTGCAGCGTGCCGGCGACATCGCGCGACTTTGGTCGCACCGACTCGCGGCGACTTGCTTGAACGTGTATTACTAAACCACAGCGCAGTACTTAATTGATATCTATTTTATAATAATAATGGATGCAAAAGGTTTAATAGATGCAGTTCGTAGTCGCCCGGCGCTTTGGAACCAAAAACATAGAAAATACCAAGATAGATATTTTGTTGCCAAATTATAATTGTATATACTATATGATATGCTTATTCACGAAGACAAACATTATGCCGTATGTTCAGTAATAACACCAATAGTTAACTAAGTTAACTATTGTAAATTGCTATTGATCGGTCGCAAGTAATCGCTGGTCGCTAGCCCTTACACGCGCCGAGTGAGCGCGCGAGACGAGACAGTGCAGGGAAGCGGGAGGAGGTCACTCGCCGTTCACTCAGCCTAGTTTCGAGCCCGATTCTCATGTAATAGAACTTTTTACGATTGCGTGAGAATTGGCTCCGAGTACTGAATGAATGAGTGAATTACTGTACTGTCTCGCCCATTTGCTCGGCGAAACGATCGGCGGAGCACTCGGCGCAGTGTTCAGACGCACCGAGTACTAGGAATTCACTCTGCGATTTACTGTCTCGCCCGTTTACTCGGTACGTGTAACTGGGGTATAAACATCGGACGCTGCGGCGCAGCAGGTGACGTCATTCGTATACAGCGGGACTTTTATAACTTGGCATTTGATTTTCTTCTTCCTCTATGAATGAAAAAAAAACTAGTGCGGTGCGTGCGGCGACAGGAACGACTGCGGGGACTGCAGCGCGGGCAGATGTGCGAGGCCACAAAAACGATGAATGCGGGGCGGGGACTGCGGTGCGGTGCAGCCAAGTCTGCGTTCACCTTTATACCTACTATGGGAGCAAATTCCATAATCTAGGGTTGAACGAGTTTCGCTTGCTTCGCATCACTTGTCACTGTCATTTTTCACGGCACGTCACGTCACGTAGTGACTATAATCCATGGAAGTAGTAAGTACTTTGTTTGTACAACAAGGTACCTACTTATTACTTCCATGCTATAATCAGGCCGAAACCACAGGGCGGGCGCTTCATAGAACGGCGCGTCAAATATGCCTACTACTACTACAAATGAAACGGTATATATATCCGTGAACACGTCAGTAACACGTCAATGTGTGCGTTTTCATAGTCGAACGTCCCACAGTTACACAAGAACGGGGGAGAAGTGCGGAAGGAGCGGTGGGGTGCCATATTGCGGGAGGGGCAGGGAGTTTCCTTTCTGTACGTAGTACTAATATTAATTCTGTGCCGAAACCTAAACTCCCGTATGACAGGTGTCATCAGCTCAGATTAAATACCAAATTATCAGGGCGTCAATTCCACTATTTTACTTAAAATCACCGACCAACTGCCACACAATACTCATAAAACATCAATAGGTCTTATAAAGGGTATTCTGCAACAAGTTATTCATGTTCCTATAGTGTGGGAATAAAGTGTCTATAGGATGTCAGTCTAGGTGTTGTTGATTAATCTTTGGTGTTTCTGTCGCTGCTAGAAAAAACTACTATTATTTAATAATAAAATTCAGAACTCCTTTTTTCCGCTAAAAACGTATGAAATATTATCAATTAGAACTAACATTGATATTTTGACATAAATTTAAAGATATATAGCCATGTTTCACGCTTATATCTGAAAAAAACTGAAAATTAGTTAATGTGTGTCTTTGATGCCTTTGCCTTTAAAAAAATTTAAACTGTCTGTCTATGACAAAGTCATGTTTTATAGGTTATAATCGTTCTATTGTTTATGTACTGTAAAATTATTTTTAATTTATTTATAATTTAAATTAATTTGTACAAAGAAAATATGTTTGAAAATAATAAGTCAAACTCCCGTGTCAAATAAGTCTGACTTCACCCGAGGAGGGTCTCATCCAGTCAAGCAGTTATAGATTGAGTTCTTAAAGTTTTATTTGCGTCTAAGGTGAGATTTTCTTTGTAAGTACAATAATTATCTTATTTATTAAGTACTAGCTTTCGCCCACGGGAACAGTGCTTTTTCCCGGGATGAAAGGTACGCTATGCTCTTCTCAGTACTTCTAACTAGGTAAGTGTATGCGAAATTTCAGAAAGATTTGTTCAATAAATAAGTTGCGAAGAGGTAACAAACACATAAATAAACTCACTTTCGCATTTATAATATTAGTTAGGATAGGATTAAGATGCTTGACTTAAAACATGAGTCCTCAAACAAATATAATATTTTTTTACAGTCACCTAAGTGCGGAGCTTTGAAAATATAACAGTATTCATCGACTGGCTGGAGTTTCACAAGGAGACTGGGCTGATTAACACAGTGAAAAAAAGGGCGACCCCTAACTCAATAAATAAAGCATATTGACATGTTTCAATTGTACAATACCTGGCATGTAAGTTGACCTAAGACTTTCAATGTGCAGTAACAGATAATAATTTCAATGTTGACTTAATTGCAAACAGACAGACATGGCAGGAGTCTTTATTTAAATTAGCTTGCTTTTTAACGCGGGGACACTGGAGTAAATTATATACTTACTTACTTCCTCATGACTTGTCCTGTTCATTGGTGAAAACTGCATGAAAATCTGTTCAATACTTTTCTAGTTTATCACAAACAGACATGGCAGGGGACTTTATTTTTTAATATGTTAAGATAAAGATATTATGTAAGGTAGTAATGAATAATACAAGAATATTATTATTATTTTGTTTATTAGTCTTTAAAATATATCCTAAACCAGACCACACTGTTTCCTCCACAGTTTTTCAACAAGTTATGGATGTCAGCTCGTTTCTCAAGCAGGAAACCGCCATCAGTTGATCGTCCCTGCAAGAATGACAAATAATTTTTACTGCTGTTATAATTATGTTTAGTTATATTATATAAAGAATAACTTTTATTTAAGTCTGCCTATTGTGTAAACAAACTCTTCAGCTTTACAATATTGGTATTATATTGTTGGTTTTTTAAAGTAAAGACAAAGAAAGGAAAAGCATGTTGTTGATTTAAAATATTTTTTTTTAGTTGTTCCTTAATTGAGATATTTTTGAACTAGTAACTATGTTGACTTAGTTAAGGAAGTTGTAAATAAAAAAAAACCTTTTTCTTCCCCTTAGGAGTGTAATTTCCTAAATATACTTATCCTACTTACTACTAATATTACTTACTAGTAATATTTTGTGATAAGTAACAAACATCCAAAACTTAAACAATTATTTGTTTAAGTTTTGGATGTTTGTTACTTATCACAAAATATTACTGAATGGATTTCATAGAAATATGGTTCACGAGTAGAAAAATACTGAAAATGGCATAGGGTACTTTTTATCTGTATATTCTCAAGGGAGTAAAGCCCCAGGGTGCAGCATATGCTATATAAAGAACCTCTACACAAGTTCAAGTTTCTACTTACAGCAGTTTTGTCTCTGCATTTATATACCACTCGGTCAGTGTTGAATTCAATAATACAATTTTTATTTATATTTATATGGATGAGAATACTTACATAGTCTTTTAACAAGCTATGGATGACACCTTTTTCTAAAGCACATTACTCCAGTTGATCGAGCCTGCAAATAATAATTACAGAACTTGTTTGGTACAAATTACTAAGCATACTGTTATTTTGTGACAATCTGAAAATTTTATTTCTTTATATTTGTAGATAGAAACAGATGTAGTATCTTCTTCCTATTTACCAATTCCTACTTATGTGGGGTTGGCATAGTATTGAAAGTATAAAGTACAGTTATTATTTAAATATCATTTGACAATTTAAGCATCAATCAGTTTCAAAGATGTTAAAAACTGATTATACAATACATTTTACCGCTTTTTTAATACTCACTTATTCTCTGCTAATTCTACTATAATATTTATAAATGCGATGCAAAAATTGGATGTTTGTTACTCATAATAAATATACTGGATGAATTTTAATGAAATTTGGTACACGAGTTGAAAAATACCAGACATACTTAGCACAAAAGGTAGGTACTTTTTATCCCTAAATTCTAATAGGAGCAAAGCCCCTAGGGTACAGCTTGTGCTCTTGAAACACCCTCTACCAAATTTCAAGTTTCTACTTTCAGCAGTTTTGTCTCTGTGTTGACAACTCGGTTAGTCTATAATTTTGTATGTACAGAAATATAGACTTGCCTGATGGTGCCTTCCCATAGGAAAACAATAATATGTATGTATGATACTGTCTTTAGTTCTTTGCTTCGACCTACACAGGTAACAGGGGTATCACTGCACACACACAGCATTTAATTTTCAATATTGCTTGAAATGTGAGAACAGGAACAGCTGAAAAGACATTTTTACATAGTATTACCAAATACTGGCATAAGTATTCAGCTTATGTAGACCCTAACATAAATTAAATTACAAAGAGCTAGCATCCCGCCCCAGTTTCGGGAGGTAGCCTATGTCACTTAGGTATAATGTAGCTTTCTAATAATGAAAGACCTTTTGAAATCGGTTCAGTAATACTGAAGAATACCTCTGCAAACGAACTCACATGCATACAAACACTTCCTCTTTATTATATGATTGTATTAGTGTCATTGTTAGATACATAATAAATAATTTTGAATTTTTTGAAACAAAATTTTAATAATCGCATCGCAGTAATATAGGTAAAAATCTTGTGATGTGGGTCCTTATTGAATGCACAGAGTACCTACCTACATTTGGATGTTTGTGAGTTTGGATTTATGTTACATACTGTCACACAAAATTTACAAGACGGATTTCAATAAAATTTGGTACAAGGGTAGAAAATATAAGGAATAGCAACATAAGGTGCTTTTCATTACAAAGTTTCCACATCATATCCGGGGCTCAACTATTATAGTATTCTTATATGTATGATCTTATACATACTATATATACTTAACCTTTAATATAAAAAATATCAGCGGTTCATTGAATTACGTACAGTCACAATAGTTACAAGTGCATTTACCTCGGAAACTCTTACTAACCTTTAAATTTGGCAATTTTCTATCTCGACAAAGTATCCTTTATTAGTAATGGGGTTACCTCTTTGTTGAGGTCTATAACTTGAGCATTTTAAGCCGAAATGTCTTTAATATCTCGTCGGCTATATAGGTACGACATTTGTAATGAATAAGAGCCACCAATGAAGAGGTAAAATTATGGGATTCATCACTAAATGAAACAATGTAAACCATACTTGCATACATACTACTTTACAATTTGATCTTAAAAGGTGTCGTTGCTCAATGGCCAAAAAGCAATTGAGATCCGACAGATCTACCTGACAAACTCCTGTCAAATAGCAAAGAGAATACCAATACTTCAACAATCGACGTGCCAATGGCACTTTTGATAACGTGCAGAATACCGAAATGGGCCAATAGTATGTCAGTATCATGTCCTCAGGCGTCAAATAAGGTGCAGAATACCAAATGGCGAAAATTTGGCATTTGAGACACAACTGAAATACAATAACGTACGTTTGGGAGTTGCAGAATTCGGCCCCAGGACATCAGGGTCAGGGCAGGGGTCAAGCGGGTCAAGCCCATGAAGTTCCGAACTTTTTGATTTTTAAATCTATCTATGCGCGGAAATGTAGTTCTTTAACTTCCGGCTTGCCCGTTTAGAGAGTTCCATTCCATTGCATCTGGCTACAATAAATCGATAGTGAAAATATAAAAAATCGTAATACATCGATTAATTTATCGATTTATTTAAGGTTTGTTATTGATTTTTAAATGCTGAATATAAGAATTATTGCACCTTAACATTAAAAAAAATAACACTAGGTACACTACACAGTTTTTGCGTAGCTTTTACCGTTTTCATAAAAAATGATAAAAACGAAAATTTGGGACATAAAAGGGGGGAAAGGGGGGGAAACATTCATTTCTCGAAGTGTTTCTATATCAATATTAAAATAGATTATGAAAGCTACATTCATGCCAAGTTTCATGCTTTCTTCCGGATGGGACCGTATTTCAAGTTAAGGACCCTAACTTAATATTATTCATTATGAATTTATTATCCATGTTAGTGACTATGACAGCTACTTTGATGGTTCAGGCTTCTGATTAATAAAAATAATTATTTTTTTGGATTTGTTATTTTTATGTAAATTCAAATAATCGTAGCGACTCGTGTTTAGGTATCACTATTATTGTCAAACTGACCAGTGTTGCCAGATGGGGGGATATTCCCCCAAATTTGGGGTTTTTTGAAAATCGATGGGGGGATTTATAAATCTTCGTTTCATACAAATAGTATCATTTTGGGGGGAGGAAAAAATGGTTTTGGGGGGAAAATTTTATTCATCTTCATACATTTTGGGAAAATTTGGGGAGATTTCGTTGAAATTTTGGGGGGAAACCTAGACAGTCATCTGGCAACACTGAAACTGACATACGTCATACGAGAGTTTAGGTTTCGGTTCGGCCCGATTATATGTAGGTAGTAGGTATATTGAGATTTTTGTTTGTTGTTTTCTCAGAAAAATAAGATCGTTTTGTTTGTTTTCTCCGTTTTCTTTTCTCTGTGCTGTGGTTGGGTCAATGACTCGGTTGCTTGGGTTTTGTGTTGATGTTGATCAGTTTTTTTGATTGATTGATGTTCTCTCTCAGTCTGTTCTGTTGCTTGCATTTGCATTCTATAAGCAAGAAAGCAAAATCTCCTATAAAATAAGATTTCGATATTAATTATTTATTCTCGCCACGCAGTTGTACGTATGTATTTTACCAAATACTATAAAAACTCTAGAGTTTATATAGTATTTGATTTTACGTAGGATCCAAAGAGTATATAATCACTACGTGTAGGATCTTTCCGCATGCGCAGTGTTTTCATTGTAATACATATCTACTATCTATCTACTATTGACTGTTTTCCACTTGTGAAACGTCTGTATATCTTTATTTAAATTTTATTCCTTGTCTACTTGGACAGTGTCTGCAAGTTTCCATTTTCCATTCTGTGCCCCCTGCATCTGTGCTCTTGCAACATCAGTTTATGGAGTCCCTGGATCAAGATATATCAGATAACAATATGTCGCAGCCAGATAGAAATTCTGAATCTTCTCGACTTGTAACCCCCAATGCTACATCAAAGCCAAGCTACATAAATGTTTTCAGTAATCTTCTGTCCTTAATTTTTGTGGGTATTGTAACATATTGTTCCTTTGCTAATGGAGTCACTTTATTCTCTTTCCACCCACCACTTATGGCAATTGGAGTGAGTATATAATTATTTTAAATATTAAAACTAGGTATAACATTAGCAGATATCAATTGTTATTGTTTTATGTTATGTTATCATAAACAATGATTTAAGAGTGCTATTTTTTAGCCCATTTTAATAAAATTATTTTCATTTTATTATCATTACTCTATTCATAAAGCTGTAGCTTTACTGTTGCATAGAATAGTTTTAGTTTTATAATCTGAAAAATACATTTTTATTATCTCTGCATTAGAAGAGATTTCAAAGAATGAGTATGTAATATTGGCTAAATTTCAATTTCAGTGGATGATCATCATGACTTCTGCAATAAATGCCATCTCCCCTGGTGATTTAGCAACTGAATGGATGCCAATAAGACTTCGAAGTGCTCGACATTGGGTTTTGCAGTTATTTGGAGCAATTTTAATACTAACTGGATTTTTGGTAATTATGTCAAACAAAATTATCAATCATAAACCGCATTTTGTCACTTTGCATGCAAAGTTTGGATTGTCTGCATTGATCTTTATGGCAACCACTATGCTGGGTGGAATAGGTGCTCTTTATAGTCTAAAACTTAAACATTACTTGGCACCTATCTACACAAAGTTACTACATGCCTCTATTGGCTTAGTCACATTTTCTTTAGGAGTTGTGGCAATTTCATGTGGATTATTTTCTGAATGGTTTGCTGAAAAAGGGGAAATTTTACAATATACTTCTTTGGTAATTGTTATTCTTGTTATGTTATTTACTCTTCTACGGCCTACTTTGAAGGTATACTTTCGTTTGAGAGAAAGATTAGATAATGTGAACTAACTTACATCAAAGCTATTTATGATCTATGTTTCCTGAGTTTTGTGATATGAATAATTTAGTTAATTTAATTTGAAAATATTTTTAGTAACATATATTCATAGCAAATACTAAATGTAGAAGCATTAATAAACAATTCACCAAAGAATATAAAATGTAAACATTTTTACCCAACACCAGTGAGTGTTATGTTTTTAATTTTATGTTTTATGTGAGGCAAGCACAAAATATTTATAGTTATTATTGCTATAACATGAGTTGATGAGTATGTGCCAAAAGAATAAACATGTATTTCATAAGAAATTTTTGAAATAAGATCTCAATTTTGTTATTTTATCTTGTTATAATGCCTAAAACAGTAAGCACATACCTTATATTTTGGAGATTTTATAATCTATATAGTTTATACAATTATACATATAGTAATTTAAGATATAACATTGATGTAAGATATGCTCATAACAATGTGCACAAGAGCTCTATATCCTTGTTAGCTCTCTTGCTTGCAAAATATTTGCTTGTAAACGTTTCTTTTTTAATAATCAAGCATAGCAACCCAAAAATTGATAATATTTTATCATCCAAAATGGGTAATAAAAATGGCATAATTGTTTCTACAATTAATTCATTTTAAACATTTATGAAACATGGTATACAACTATAAATGTATAAAAATGATCTATCATGTTACAAACTATATGATATGGTATACTTGTTAAATGTATGAAGATAGATATTAAGAAGAATACTAATAAGAACATTTAAAATGTTCAATGATAACAAAGTGATTTTATCAGTAGGCCACATTCATAATTGTCAAGGTGGCCATTGTAAGAACATAAATTTTGGACACTAAATATGTATGTTAAATATTGTTTATAATGCAGACAGGGTTTCAGTTGCTTTTTTAGTTTTTTTTTTTTATTAATAAATAGTCAATATTACTTTTATAAGTTAACAGCAAGTGATCTGATACATAATAATATCTTTAGCAAATATAATCACCTAGTTCCTATTTATTTGTAAAGGTATGGCAAATAAACAAACAAAAGTTTTTCATCTATGATTTATTATTAAAAATGTTCACAATATTTATTCTATATGAAAAACATGTGTCGCAGTCGGATTGTATAATCCGCCATATTACATTACGGCTAGCCGTTTTACAAAACAGCGCCGTTTTGTAATACAGCGGTTCAACGATTAGCCGGATTGTCACTGCGATACGTTCTTCAATATGGCGGCCCATGTTAAGCCGCATCGTACTGCTAAGTATTTAGAATGTAGGGTGACTATACTTACAAAATAAAACTATGTTTAAATGAATTCTATTTAAATAAGAAAATGCTAACAGATTTTCTGATTGGGATATTCTTTAGCAACCAAGAATTATTATCATAGTTATTCGCCATCGTTGTTGTTACGTCAGACAGCGCCACGAGTGTTAAAAATCGGAACTAAAAACTGTCAAAGTGGCGGCTAATGACTCGTTATATTACATTACGGCTAACTTTATTGAAGAACGTATGGTGCCGAATACATTTCGGCGGATTTTCATTCAGCCGTATTCAATCCGGCTAATCGTTGAATCGCCGAATTACAAAACGGCGCTGTTTTGTAAAATGGCTAGCCGTAACAATCCGACTGCTACATTCATGATTGATATAAGGTTTCGATAATCATTAATTATGATGCATATCTGATTTTATTTAATTTTCACACTACCTTTTGAGTACACTAGATCACCTTTTATATGTGAGAAAATATGTACTAATAAATATTACTAGTCATTCGCCGCGAACTTAGACCTCGCGATTATTATTTTAAAATATCTCAAAAACGGCTGAACCGATTTTGTTGCGCAACGAACTTAAAAATTCTATGGGTAGTTGCTACACTAAACGGTTCGAGAGTTATCGCGGAACAAACATACAGACATACATACATACATACTTACATACATACAAACAATGTTGTTTTCGCCCCAACTTGAATTATAGCCCTCGCTCGCTTCGCTCGCTCGGTCAATTATGACTAAGATTTAAAAAAAATAGGTAATACTGTAAAATATGGCATACCATACTGAACACCAATTGAAATATTTTTTTCAAATCTAAATCAAACAAACCCAATCCTTAGTAGACTAGTTATTCTGTGCCTTAGTTGCTCCTTTTGGCCACTACGAGTACTAAATTTTCAAGTTATTATGTTTATGGTTGGTACCTGCATTATCTAACTACATATAAGAATATTTACCTAATTAATATTTACAGATTTTAAAAATATACTTGCAAGAGTCACAGTTATGAAAATAATTTGGATTTATTTTTGTAGTTGGTAAATATTTATGAAGTGTTTACAGTAAATTGATAAGCCGTTTATATGATGTACGAGAAATTCTTAAATACTGTTACGAAAACTCACCGGCGAAGTCTAGAAAAGTACGCAAATACTGGAATGTTCTATACTTATGTTTCGTGAACCCTCTTTGGTTCTAGAAATGATCGCGGTGCAAGCAATAATGAGCCTTACGTACCGTACGGATAAGGTTCATAGTCGCTTGCAACCTAAAGGAAAAGGACAGCCATGTGTGAGAGCGGGATAGCGATATACTCGATCGTTCGACAGAGTTAGGCCGGTAACATTCGAGAAATAGCTCGAGGGATTTGGCTGGCCTATATAAGCGTGGTTGTTCGGCGCCGAGTACAGTTCATCTTTAGACGAGCTAAGAGAAAGATCGAAGTGATACAAGTGCGAAGTACTAAGTGACAACTTGGCGATAATTACTGGACTCTGATCATTGTGTTTGGACAATTTGGACATCGTCGTGAGGAAACTCTTTTGGTGTGATTAATAAAGTCTCATCAGTGTCATCAGGTGTTTTTATCCAAATCCACGGACCAGTAGCCCGTAACATTTGGTGTCAGAAGCGGAATTTGGATAATGCCATTGACTCCGAGGGACAACAACGTCACCAAGTCGAGACGTGTCAAGGCGAAGGCCCAGCGTGCTGCCGGAGTCTCCCCTACTGGATCCACGCACCAGGCCACGCACCCCGTGGCCCCGCCTACTCCGAGGGAAGCTCCGCCCACTAGCCACGCCCACCAGGACACGCCCCCTATGACTCCGCCCACTGGCCACGTCCACCAGGCCACGCCCCCTGTGGCCCCGCCCACAAGCCCCTCCCACCAAGGTACGTACGAGGGCATACGCAGGATATTGGATCGTAAATTTGAAGCTATGCAGTATCTTCACCAAAAGTTTGAAGAGGAAACTAATCAAAAAATTATGGAAACGGAAACGAAGCTCGAGGACATGAAAAGCGACCAACAGGCGTTTTTGTCGACTGTTCGCGAGATTGTTGGCGTGGTTTCCGAACTCAGAAAGGACTTCAACGAAATGGGAGACAGCGTTTACACCCTGGCAGACGACTTGGATAATGTAAAGACTGGGCTTACTGAACTTCAAGAAAAATGGTGCGCATGAAGAACACTACAGTAGCCGTACATGGAGCTCCTGCCGTGGGCAGTGGACCTAACGTGAAGTTACCTCTTTATGACGGTACCTCGTCTTGGGCCGCGTATCGTCAACAACTTCAGATAATTGCCGCAGCAAATGGATGGACAGAACAACAGTGTTTGACTGCTCTTGCTGTAGCACTTAGAGGACCGGCACTCACAGTTTTGGAGGTACTTCCAAAGTCTGGAAGTGGATTTAAGGATCTGGTGGAGGCACTTGAATCCAGATATGGAGACAGGCACTCGGAGTATGTTTTCCGCGCCCAACTACGCGACAGAGTACAGCGTTCGGAAGAAGGATTACAGCAATGGGCTTTGGAAATAGAGAGGTTAGTGCGGAAAGCTTTCCCTACAGCGGACGTTGAGATGGTGGGAAGTAAAATCGTGCAAGCCTTTGTAGATGGGATCAAAAACCCTGAAGTTAGAGCTGCAGTGAGGTTACATCATCACACCTCATTGAAGGAAGCACTGGCCCACGCCTTGGAGGTTGAAGCAGTGAGACATGACTTAACCCAGATTAACCGAGTGCGGGAAGTATCCGAGGGGGTTAAAGGAAGGAAGTCTCCACTGATGAATGGCTCGGGGATGAAGTGCTATAAGTGTGGTGGGAGAGGCCATCTGCAGTTTGATTGCCCTCAAAAGGAAAAGCGGTTGCTGACCTGGGAAAGACGCAACCCACAATCCGGACTCTACAATCTTATGGGAAAAAGAAATGAAAAGCCAAGAAAGTAAGATTGTAGCCCTACAGGAGAAGCTGGAATTAAAATCTGCAGAACTGAGCTTATGGCAGAAGTGTGTTTCTGAATTAAAGGATAAAATCAGAAAGTTAGAAGACATGCTCAGCAAGGAAAGGGAATCGGTCAAGAGACAGGGCTGGAGCAACAGCAGGCAGCGACAGCGAGACAGGAAGCGAAAAGTTACGCGGAATAATGACTGCGAGGAGATTACTGTGAAAGTGGCTCATGCTGCCCCTTTTGGATGTGTGGAAGATGAGGTAATAGTGAATCAGGAAAAAGATGATGATCTTTATCCCCTCATCACATGGAAGTTAAGGAGCAACACTAGACCAGTGTGGAGTGAAGTTGCACCTATGAGCGCTATCACTAAGGCATACTGGGCACAATGGGACAGCATTGTCTTACAGAACGGAATACTTTACCGTAAATGGGAGCGGACCAACGGCAGAGAGTTCCACCTGCAGATAATTGTTCCGAAGTGCAAGATACCAGATGTACTCCGTGAAGTTCATGAAGGTGTTTCAGGAAGACATCTTGGCACTAAGTTGACCTTAACAAAAATTCGGGAGAAATTCTATTGGCTCCATTGTCGGAAAGACGTGCAGGATTGGTGCTCTAGATGCACTACTTGTGCTATGGCGACGACGCATGGCAATAGAAGACGACTAAACAATGCTGGTTCTCCGTGGCGAAACGGATTATTGACAAATGAGCGAAGAGTTAACTCAAGCATATTTGAGAAAGGCACTCTGGTCTGTCTGCATAATCTAACTCACCAAAATGGAAAGTTGCAGAGCGGTTGGGAAGGTCCATACAAGGTGACTACTAGGATTAATGACGTAACGTATAGGATTGAAGATCAATCAAGAGGATCATTCAAAATTGTGCACGTCAACCGTCTGGCGAGGTATGATGGTAGTAGTGACGATGCTCGGGACGAGCATCTCTAAGAAGGGGGCAGTGTTACGAAAACTCACCGGCGAAGTCTAGAAAAGTACGCAAATACTGGAATGTTCTATACTTATGTTTCGTGAACCCTCTTTGGTTCTAGAAATGATCGCGGTGCAAGCAATAATGAGCCTTACGTACCGTACGGATAAGGTTCATAGTCGCTTGCAACCTAAAGGAAAAGGACAGCCATGTGTGAGAGCGGGATAGCGATATACTCGATCGTTCGACAGAGTTAGGCCGGTAACATTCGAGAAATAGCTCGAGGGATTTGGCTGGCCTATATAAGCGTGGTTGTTCGGCGCCGAGTACAGTTCATCTTTAGACGAGCTAAGAGAAAGATCGAAGTGATACAAGTGCGAAGTACTAAGTGACAACTTGGCGATAATTACTGGACTCTGATCATTGTGTTTGGACAATTTGGACATCGTCGTGAGGAAACTCTTTTGGTGTGATTAATAAAGTCTCATCAGTGTCATCAGGTGTTTTTATCCAAATCCACGGACCAGTAGCCCGTAACAATACGAATTTAGAACAGTTTAATCGTCTGGGTGCATTTACAAAGTAAAACTATCTATTTATTAACTGGGCAGATTATAGTAAAAAAGTACCTACCTATAGGCAATTAGTTACGTACTTCATGCGTTACATTTACTAAGAATATTCTTAGCTTATTGTCTACGTAAATGTTTAATGTGCATGTTCCAATATTGTCTATATAATAAGTTATCTTTATAATAATCACATAATATAATTATACACTTGTATAACATACGCAGAAACCTCGTTTTATTTATTTGCTAATGCACAATTTTTTCAATCGTCAATCAAGTCAATTGGAAAAAAATTGAAAGAAAGTGAAGAAACAAGTTCTAAGTAGTTTGATTGCAGTTACGATATAGAGATAAGAAGATACCGTGTGCGTTACCCTGTCAGGAAAGTGTGTCCTGGAGTTAAGTGAATGGAACCAAAACGTTGTGTGTAGTCTAGTGTACATGTGCCGCGAATAAAACTTTTGTGCGTCTTGTAGTTTAGGAAAAAAACGGAAATCTAGGATTCTGCTAGGGTAACGTCGTTCTAGCAGGAAAGTTCTAAACGAATGATCGGAGAGAGAAATATTCTGAGGGGGCAGAGAGCTTAGAGCTGTGCATTGACCTGGGCCGAAAAGATCATTTGTGCGTCTTCAGGTTTTCGGGATATTGCATTTCCTGCTGGAGTAACGTTTTGCAAAATCGTGGATCTCCAATATCCATCGTATGTGCGCCTGTAAGATAAATATACATGAGTAGCTATTCATTTGTGCCCATCTGTGCCATAATTAGATTTAAGAAAATATTTATAATTTTTAAGTAATCGCGTCGTCTTTGAAATCACGAAAAAAAATCATAGCGCCTAAATGAAAAGACGTGTAAGCTCGCTGAAAACTGTATTCGATTCTTCTATACACCTATAATAACCACAAAAAGTTTCTGAATTGCACATGTATTCATTATTGAATAATATTACTAAAAGACAAAATTAGGTGACTTAACTTTGACGTCAACATACAAGAAACCGGCTCAACCCAATAAGTGTGCGTGTGAACCAAAGATTAGTGTGTTTAGTCATATATTATCGTGGAAATTTTCAGTTCAAAATGTTAAGGATATAAATGAATAAACACAAATCCAAAAACATATGAACAACGGCAGATTATCCGGCCAAATTAGAATGACTACAAAAAAGCGACGGTTTCATACATATCGATGACCTTCTCTATTGAACGTATTATACCTAAGCTGTTGGCCGTACAGTCGCTATCAAACGTCTTTTTCGAAACGCAATTCCCAACTGGGAATTCCCGACAAAGTTTGAGGAAATATAATTAAAAATTCTAACTATCCTATCCTAACTAATATTATTAATGCGAAAGTGAGTTTTTTTTTATTTACTTGTTTGTTTGTTACCTCTTCATGATTTATCTACTGAACCATTCTTCCTGATATTTCGCATACACATTGTTATAAGTACTGAGAAGAACATAAGATACCTGGGAAAAAGCACTGTTCCCGTGGGAAATTCACACGGGCGAAGTCGCGGGCAAAAGCTAGTATGGATATAAAATGCACAGGACATGCACATAGTGGCCATATAAAATAAAAAAAGAGGTTTTTGATTTGGAAATTCTTATTTTTATTCTCTTATACATAGGTAAGTAATTTTAATAGTAAATATTATGGCATCAAATCACAGATCAAACTACTACTGTGGACACTGGGAACAGTGCTTTTTCCCGGGATGAAAGGTACCTTATGTCCTTCCCCAGTACTTCTAACTATGTGTACGCGAAATTTCAGAAAGACTATTTCAGTAGATAAAGCATGAAGAGGTAACAAATAAACGGATTTGACACCGTAGATGCCTCGGTGGTCCAGTAGTCAAAGCATAAAATATGTCTCATGATCTGGCTGGGTACTTTATATATCTACCAAGCATATTTTGCGGAAAGGATTTCCAGTCTTATTGGGATATTGCATTTTCAAATCAACTGCTTAGCCGAAAACAAAAATGACTCAATGACTTTGGACTGCACTTTTAGCTGTGGGACTCGAACAATAAAATAATATTTAAGTAGGTACTTACTGCTAAAGAAAACCAAATGCCTTCCTTTCTAACCATTGGTAACTTAAATATTTACTTACCATTGCAGATTATTCCATTCCAACTTCATAAACTTTTACCCAACAT
Organism: Ephestia elutella; assembly: GCA_018467065.1. Classification (NCBI taxonomy): domain Eukaryota; kingdom Metazoa; phylum Arthropoda; class Insecta; order Lepidoptera; family Pyralidae; genus Ephestia; species Ephestia elutella. The sequence goes on along the minus strand of CM031576.1, from coordinate 8,823,560 downwards.
CTAATTAGTAAACAAACGCAACTGCGCAACAGGATCTCCATAGCGTCATAACATACAACATGCACGCGTGATGCACGCAACGCACCAAACTGTTTACCAAGAGAAAAGATGACTCACTTCTAGTAAAAAGCAAAATACATCGCATTATTAAAAATAGAATGACGATTATATATCTATCTCTGTCCCACTTATACCATTTTGCTTACTAGTTATCTCACTTTCTTCACGCTAGCTAGACAAAGCGACTCCCTCCCTATTGTTTTTGTTATCCGTAGACAGAAAACTAATCCAACGTCATCGGGTGCCGCGCGGAGGAAGGAAACATCGGTCGGTGTGCAGAATTGTACGACTCGACATGGAAGAAGAAACAGTAGCCATAGCCATGTAGCTAGTTCATAATAGTGGTACCTAAATAAACTTTCACATTTAAAAAACACATTTTGTATTTTTTAAAGAAGGTACCTAATCTACCTATTTCGACAAATAAGGAACACGACCTTAACTTTTATACAAATCCCTATTTAACAACAATACATATTTTTTAATTACTCCCACTATTTCCCACAAATAAAGTTACAGGTTGGCATTTGCTAATAAACGTTTGAATGCGACTGTACGAACAGCTTAGGTATAATGCGTTCAATAGAGAAGGTTATCGATATGTATGAAACCGTCGCTTTTTTGTAGTCATTCTAATTTGGCCGAATAATCTGCCGTTGTTCATATGTTTTTGGATTTGTGTTTATTTACTTATATCCTTAACATTTTGAGCTGAAAATTTCCACGATAACTTATGACTGAACACACTAATCTTTGGTTCACACGCACACTTATTGGGTTGAGCCGGTTTCTTGTATGTTGACGTCAAAGTTAAGTCACCTAATTTTGTCTTTTAGTAATATTATTCAATAATGAATACATGTGCACTTCAGAAACTTTTTGTGGTTATTATAGGTGTATAGAAGAATCGAATACAGTTTTCAGCGAGCTTACACGTCTTTTCATTTAGGCGCTATAATTTTTTTTCGTGATTTCAAAGACAACGCGATTACTTAAAAATTATAAATATTTTCTTAAATCTAATTATGGCACAGATGGGCACAAATGAATAGCTACTCATGTATATTTATCTTACAGGCGCACATACGATGGATCTAGGAGATCCACGATTATGCAAAACGTTACTCTAGCAGGAAATGCAATATCCCGAAAACCTGAAGACGCACAAATGATCTTTTCGGCCCAGGTCAATGCACAGCTCTAAGCTCTCTGCCCCCTCAGAATATTTCTCTCTCCGATCATTCGTTTAGAACTTTCCTGCTAGAACGACGTTACCCTAGCAGAATCCTAGATTTCCGTTTTTTTCCTAAACTACAAGACGCACAAAAGTTTTATTCGCGGCACATGTACATAGACTACGCACAACGTTTTGGTTCCATTCACTTAACTCCAGGACACACTTTCCTGCCAGGGTAAAGCACACGAAGATACCCGCCGGCGTGCCGGCGTGCCAAGAGAAATTAATTTTCCCGTGACACTACTAGGGCCACAGTTGTGCCACGGGAACTTGTGCCCGTGACACTACCTATATGGTTCATACAGTCGGTCATCGAGGGCCTCTACGCGGAGCAATCGTGGGGGGTGCGGGGGCGGGGGACGGAGGGGGGCGTACCGCACGGCCATACTAATTTCATTTTCGATTTAGTATGGCAGTGCGGTAGTAATTTAAGGGTTGTATGTTTTGAAAAAACTTGTGCGGAGCGACGCCGATTAGGCAGTCCCTCCAATCCAACAAAGCTATTTAGATGAAGCTATTTAGATGACTTACTCAATATGTTCCGTATCATTTTCCACCCAACTCGGAACCGACTAGGTAACTACTTTTTTTCTTTTTATTTTTGGATCCAAGATGGCCGATATTTTTTAATTTTTTTATAATAATATAGGTTTTTGGGGTCTCTGATGACGAAAATAACGTTTATTTTGAGATCCAAGATGGCGGACAATTTTTTTTTTTAATTGAACATATGGGTATCGTTATATAGGTTTTTGGGGTCTCTGATGACGAAAATAACGTTTATTTTGAGATCCAAGATGGCGGACAATTTTTTTTAAATTAAACATATGGGTATCGTTTTATAGGTTTTTGGGGTCTCTGATGACGAAAATAACGTTTATTTTGAGATTCAAGATGGCGGATTTTTTTTTTTTAAATTAAACATATGGGTATCGTTATATAGGTTTTTGGGGTCTCTGATGACGAAATAACGTTTAGTTTAAGATCCAAGATGGCGGACAATTTTTTTTTAAATTAAACATATGGGTATCGTTATATAGGTTTTTGGGGTCTCTGATGACGAAAATAACGTTTATTTTGAGATCCAAGATGGCGGAATTTTTTTTTTTATTAAACATATGGGTATCGTTATATAGGTTTTTGGGGTCTCTGATGACGAAAATAACGTTTATTTTGAGATCCATGATGGCGGACAATTTTTTTTTTAATTAAACATATGGGTATCGTTATATAGGTTTATGGGGTCTCTGATGACGAAAATAACGTTTATTTTGAGATCCAAGATGGTGGAAATTTTTTTTTTTGCAAATTAAACATATGGGTATCGTTATATAGGTTTTTGGGGTCTCTGATGACGAAATTAACGTTTATTTTGAGAACCAAGATGGCGGCCAATTTTTTTTTAAATTTAACATATGAGTATCGTTATATAGGTTTTTGGGGTCTCTGATGACGAAAATAACGTTTATTTTGAGATCCAAGATGGCGGACCATTTTTTTTTTAAATTAAACATATGGGTATCGTTTTATATAAAACGATAGCCATATTGTAAAATTGTTTTTTTTTTTTAAATTGTCCGCCATCTTGGATCCATAAATAAACGTTATTTTCGTATTCAGCGCCCCCGAAAACCTATGAAATGATACCCATATTGTAAAATTTGAAAAAAAAAATTAAACGATATACAGGGTTACTTGTAAAACATCAATAACCTCTCTAAAAAAATCAGCTGTTCCATACATTTTACAATACCTACTCGGCCAAAATGTATGGAACAGCTGATTTTTTTTTTTGAGATTTCAGAGTCGGTCCCATACAAAAAGTTGCTCATATTCATGAGTACTTTCACCCCTAGAGAGGTTATTGATGTTTTACAAGTAACCCTGTATATCCATACTTATTGCAAAATTGAATTTTTTTTATTTTTTTTTTATATTTTCACTTTTGCGTTGTTCTATTTTAAGTTATTCTTAGAATAATTTATTAACAATCTCAATAAACTATCTATTACATAAATGTGTTCTTGGAAATTGTTGCATACGTTTACCTACAAAGGCAAAAAAAAAATTGTCCGTCATTTTGGATCCAAAAATATTATTTTTGTAAACCTCATCCTACCCAAAATTGGCCACGGGATGCCAGGTAGATGTATGTCATCTTAGCATCCTGGCGCGATGGTCACGCTTTTTTCTGTCGCGGCATTCGAGTCGATTTTACTGTCTAGCCGCGCCTAATAGATGTATAAATTTACATATAAATATGTCAGCCATTTTGGATTAAAAAAACACAATCAACAAAAATTCAAAAGACGTCTCACCACTCGCACACGTCTCCTCTATTTTAAATAATAAAAAAGTACATGCACTTTTGTGACAACCCTGACACTGCTGTGTTGGATCACGCTGGCGGCGTGACCGTTATCATTTCGTCGGTCCCAATTAAAAGAGTCGGATCTGTAAAATTGCCATTTTCATTTTATTGCGCCAATCCTTTAAAAAACGCCATTATTTTATTACTACATTCACAGTTTTTAATTTTTGCTTTAATTTTCCGAAATATTAAAATTAACAAAGACATATCTTCTACAGCGTTTAATATTGTCGGAAGAAACGTTGCGACAGTATTAGCGGGGCGTTGGGAGGGGGCGAACGGTCGGTAGTGCCAGCACAGAATTAATATAAGTACTACGTACAGAAAGGAAGCTCCCTGCCTCTCCCGCAATATGGCGTACCCCGCACTTCTACCCCGCCCGTTTGAATCGAGGGACACTATGAAACAGGGTTAGCAGCTGCGACTGCGAAGCGTATCTCAAGCTACTCTTACGTTTCGCTTTTATAGATAGAGAGAAACGTCGTTTCAATTAAATTGTTATGGTAAGGTACTGCGCGGTTAACCTTTGTTTATCTAGTACAAGCTAAGAAGGACGTTTTTATAAACCGAAGGATGAATACAGGTAGGTAAGCAAAGTAATTAAAAATATTTGACATCATTAGATATTCATTTTTTCGTTATATGCCATTTTGTGGGTAAATGGGAGCAACATATGAGAATTAAATTTTATTTTCGTGTCTTTGTCGTCGGCTTATCATCCTAATCTGCCATTCTGAATAAATGTTGAGTAAAGTTATTATCCAGTAAGACGCTGATATCAAACAGCATGGCAGACATAATGAAACGAACGGAGTTGTCACTTTCAACATACAACATTGTCGCGGCGGCGTCTTTAGAAACAATAATTTTGCGGTGACGACCCTAGTTGTTTAACGCACACATTGACGTGTTCACGGATGTACAGTTTCATTTGTAGTAGTAGTAGGTATATTTGACGCCCCGTTTCTATGAAGCTCCCGCCCTGTACCCGCTATGTTGCACGGACAGATGATCAATTCGCGCGCTCCTCGTTTAAATTATTAAAAACTAACGTTTGCTGCGTTACACTCACTATGGCAAGTAGGTAACCGATCGAAAAGGTTTATACAATCAGTTTTGCATTCCAATACTGATAATAATCCACGAAAAAAGAGGAAAGTACGAGATGGCATTAATTCAAATCACAACGATTTTTGCAAAGGGAGAGGTTACATTGTTATCTACTTATGTAAAGTTCTATTGAAAATAGCGTGTTTTTACGTTATGTTATGAAATAATATACAAATAGTATTTCTCTTCAATGTTTACGTATAAAGATTTGTATGTCCCTGTTAAAATGTCGGATGTGGTAGTTCCGACATTTTTTTACGGTAATACCTTAAGTACTATTGTCATAAGTAACACATCCTACATTTTTTTACGAATATACATTTTCTTTATATGTCGTAAGTAACACATCCGACATTTTTGCATGGAAATAAAATTAATGCTAATGTCGTAAGTAACACTTCCGACAGTTTTAAAGAGATCTTGAATAGTGTGTTTTGTTTTAAGTGGCATTACCGGCAGTTTTTATAGAAAAAAATGGCATTATTTCCTGTTTGAAGTATCTTTAATTTGCCACAATTGCCTTGTAAAATAATATTTTTAATATATATTTTTCTTTTTAGATGCACCTGAATTCCCTATACTAAAAAAATAGAGGATGAGTTGGTACAACTGCAAGATTTATTGGGAGATGTATTTAATGATGAAAATGAATATCATTATGATACCTTAATAGATGAACAAGACATTGTTCATCATATCCTCCCTGACGTGTCCGTACACTGAGAATCTTGTAATCTCCGTGGATAGGAACGGATATGACTAGCAAAACCAAACTTGGTTTTGAAGATCCGGTTGCATGGCGCACAGTGCAACTGACATAGGTTGTTGTATGTATACGTGTAGGAAGGCTTGAGACGGGTTTTTCGTAGAAGGCCTCTTTGACAGAGCTGCGCCGTGCTTGTCTCTGCCTCGCAAGCTCTTCCCAACGTTCTGTTGGAATCTCACATGCAGCAAGGTGACGTTTTAGGACATCTTTGTAACGCAGGTATTGACCTCCAGCTTTGCGTTTGCCTTTATGCAGCTCTTAATAGAAAACATACTTGGGCAGCCTAGAGTCGTCCATGCGTACTAGATGTCCACACTATCTTAATTATCCCTGAATAAGCAGAGATTCTATACCCATCATTTAAGTCTTCTGTAGGATAGTAGTGTGTGGAATTCAATCCTGCCACTTAACTCGAAGAACTGAGCGCAAGCACCGCATATGAAAGGCGTCAAGATGTTTTATGTCATCTTTGTACAGACACCAAGTCTCGGTAGCATACAGCAATATAGGTAGTATTATCGCCCTATACACAACCATCTTTGTGTGCAGTTTTAAGTCATGTGAATTCCAAACACGAGATCGTAGTTTTCCAAAAGCCGATGCAGCCCTAGCAATGCGTGAAGGAATTTCAGTCTCAAGACGATTATCGTTACGTATATAACTGCCCAGATAACCGAAGGATGTGCTTCCTCCAAGGCCTTACCACCTAGGTATATTGGTGTATCATTACTGACAGTACCACGGGCCAGCTGTTTGAGCACTTGAGTTTTAGAAACGCTTATAACCAAGCCAAACTTTTTACACGACCCATTCAGGTGGTCCAAGAACGACTGCAAACTGCTAGCATCATCGGCCATTAAGCAGACATCGTCTGCATAAAGTATGTCTAAGACAGTTAAATCCAGTACCTTTCGTTTTGATTTAAAACGGGATATGTCAAACACGGTCTTACCTGTTCTTACGTCAAGGTGAATTCGTCCACTGTGATTAGAGGCGTCCCCAGGACAGCAGCAAAATAAATAGCAAATAGGGTAGGAGCCATCACACAGCCTTGCTTCACGCCACTGGTAACTGGAAAACGCTCTGTAAAGTCGTGTCATGTTGGACTCTGGCCATCATGCCGTCATGAAATTGCTGGATCAGAGTAACAAACTTTGCAGGACAGCCAGCCTTTTCAAGAACAATCCAAAGGGCAGATCTCGGTACACGGTCGAATGCTTTCTCCAGGTTAACGAAGCACATATTTAAATCTCGATGTTGCTCTTTTCTCCTGTAACTTTTTTACAACAAAGATAGCGTCAACCGTCCCCCTGACAGACCTAAAACCGAGTCTGCGATTTATAATATGCGCCAGAACCTTTCCAGCTGCGCTTAGCAAAGCAATACCTCTGTAAGATTCACAGTCGGAGAATCACCTTTTCCCTTGTACAATTTGCAGATGGAGGTATCTTTCCAGTCCTGGGGTACAACCCCAGACTCCCATATCCGCAAAATAAACTCGTAGAGACTGTTCTTGACGCTCTCACCACCTTACTTAAAGTGTTCCTCAGGGTCCCGAAGCTTTCCCATTCTTTAGTCGGCTAACAGCTTGAAAAAATTCTTCATAAGATGGAGGATTGTCCAGCTCTATAGATATAGGTAAAGATGGAAGAGAACTAATGTACTGAAGATCAACATCCTGACTAGGATTTAAGACCTCACTGAAATGCTCAGCCCATCTATTCAGTACTTCAGCATGCACCACAAGTCGTCGTGATTTGTCACTGCTGTATATGAGACAAATATTTTTGAACTGTGGACCAAAAATAGTTTAGAGACTATCAAAGAAACCCCAATTTGCTTACTGTCTGCGAGATTTTGCAGTTCTACTGACAAAAAAGAACACGACTACTAAAAAAGAAGTGTGCAATGAGTATATTTTTTAACTTTGTATGTTTTTATAGTAACTATATTTAGTCGTTTCTAAATAAACAGGGTCTAACAAAATATACTGAAACTATTTTAAGATATAATTCAGTTCATGATACTAAACAACTTTCTCCAAGAAACTTATATCGCAATATGAAAAATAATTTTGGCATCCCATACAGGTTGACCGATCAGCTGATTCGAGTTTATAGTTATTAACAACACATACTACAAGCGAAAGTGACGTACGACCAGAAAAATCAGTCGCATGTGGCACTTTCGACAAATTGCAGTGATTCGAGTCCAGACAAAACAATCGGAAGTGGCTCTTCCGACAAACGACTGTGACACGTGTCCAGGCAAAACAGTCGTATGTGGTACATCCTACAGATAGTATTTGTTAGGTATCGGTTAAAAACGTAGCAACTGTCATTTCTGCTATTTCTAGTGTTAAATTTCTATATCGGTTCATACACATTTTAAGGGTAAATAAAGATAATAAAATATTCTAAATTTCACAACAATATTCCACAAAATGACAAAGTTATACACAAAAACTTATTTGGCAAACTTTGATCGTCTTTCCTATAAACTAGTCATTTCGCAGATCCGACTATGTTAATTGGGACCGTCGATTTAAGGCCGATGGACAACTGTATGTCCTATTAAACTGTGGCAGTAGTGTCTAAGGTAAGAAACGGAATAATCACTATCACTACATCACTTCACTATCACTATCACTACATCACTATCACTACATAGTATAAAACAAAGTCGCTTTCTCTGTCCCTATGTCCCTTTGTATGCTTAAATCTTTGAAACTACGCAACGGATTTTGATGCGGTTTTTTTTAAATAGATAGAGTGATTCAAGAGGAAGGTTTTAGTGTACAATTTGTTTAGGTTTTGTGTATATTAGTTGAAATATAACGATAATTGTTAAGGAAGTCAAAAAAAATTATCCGCGCGGCAGCTTTCATCGCAAACGCTGTCCAATCCCTAAGAGATGTATCAAAACCATGTATGGAGGTATTGTGTATCTATAATAGGTCTACAAAAAAGTCCGCGATAGCATATATCTAGCTTTTATATTTCAGCCACAATAACTACTTTTATGTTTTAAAAATAATTGAAATCGTTAGCTGTTATTTAACTGGTGATAATAACCACAATTTATTAATCCTTATCAAATTAAACAAGTCTATCGTCACAAGTACTTAATATATTTGATATTTGCCTTTTACTGCATGTAATTTGGATCAATAGTCTCCCAAATACTACGAGTTATCTGCGAAGTTAATGCGCCGCGAAAGCACCTAGCGCTAGCCAAAGACGCAAGGCGCAGTATACCTATCTCTGAGCGGGCGCGTTTTCGTATATTTTTTAAGTATATTTATTTTAGTAGGAGGTAGGTATTAACGTAAATATCATTAAAAAACGGCCAAGTGCGAGTCAAAATCTTGCTTTTTGCCAAATTTCATAATTTTAGGTGTAGTGTATGTGAGAGAAAGAGAAGGAAGCATTATGTCATCTCTAGCGCATGTGCGTTCGTAGCTCAGCCCAGTCAGCTGAATACGATGGTGGAAAGGGGGCACGCGCGTCTATGAGCCGATAATCTGGAGAGAGACGCCACATTTTGGCGACGAGGCCTATCAGAACCCAGTGAGTAATTATTAAATTTCATTCGTAAAAATAAAAAGGGAGGAGAGAAGGTGTGCTTTGATTTGTGACTGAGATTGTTTATTTATTTACTTTAGCTGATGCAAAATGAACGCCATTCTGATTTTCCTTTTTTTTAAGTTTTTAATTTCAAGGCTAAGCCAAGAGATAATTTTGCCAGTACCGGGATGTCGTATACTGAAATAGTTATAAAAAAAAAAATAATAACTTTTTATTTGCTTTATGCTATAGATGATTATTTTCTACATAGACAAAAAGTCATTAGAAAAAAGCAATAGGTATCTGACGTTTTGTTGATGCGGAACGCATACATGGAAAAAAAAATAGTTATTACCACAACAGAGAAAAATAAAGAAACATTATTTTCGATTGGACGCATAGAGTTATTGGCTTTATGCACAAATATTAACTTTATGTTTGGACGTTTGTTTACATTTTTTGTGTTTTATACGTATTGTATGGTAGTTTATGCGGTAGTCTAAATGCATAATTTATTTCTTGTGGCAAAATAGAATATCATACGATTAATCCTTCAATCACGACGCTTTGGTTATTTTGCTATGGGCTCGCTATCTCATGAGATATCATGGTTCTTGAAGGATTAACGAATAAATTTACAAGGTGTACTTGCCTATTTATAATTTTTGCCTCTAAGCTACAATGTCAGGCCGGGTTCGATTCCCGGCTGAATTGAATATATTTTCAGATCACAAATATATACATCAAAATATAAGAACAAGACGCGTGTTGACTTCCATATCCGGTCAATAGGTATTAGATTGTTAAGCAAGTAATGATGCTCGTACAAAGGAGAATATGAGTCTCCTTCTGTTACGGTCTAAATAACAGGTAACGCCTGTTACACAAGTCATTAAAAAATCATTTATTTCAGGTTTCTAGATCCATTTATATCTACATAATCAGCGTGATGAGTTGGACACGAACAAGTGACGTCTGTGTCTAGCTATATGTTACCAGGATGATGCCTGGTAGTCCATAACAGGTGACGCCTGTGAGGACTTCGTAACTTACCTTATTGGTACGGGTGACGCCTGTACATACATATGAAGTTACCAGATGACGCCTGGTAGTCCGAAACAGGTGACGCCTGTGAGGATTTCGTAATGTACCTTATTGGTACGGGTGATGCCTGTACATACATATGATGTTACCAGATGATGCCTGGTAGTCCGAAACAGGTGATGCCTGTGAGAACTTTGTAACTTACCTTGTTGGTACGGGTGATGCCTGTACATACATATGATGTTACCAGATAATGCCTGGTAGTCCGAAACAGGTGACGCCTGTAAGGACTTCGTAATGTACTAAGTATATGGGTGACGCCCATAATATGAAGTTTTATACGGGTGACGCCCGTAACATTTAGTTGTACACGGACACGGGTGACGTCCGTAACATGAAGTTGTACACGGACACGGTTTTACACGGGTGACGCCCGTTAAATGAAGTTTTACACGGTTGACGCTAGTAATATGATGTTTTACATGGGTGACGCTTATAATATGAAATTTTGCACGGGTGACGCCCGTTATGTGAAGTTTTACATGGGTGACGCCCGTAATATAAAGTTTTACACGGGTGACGCCCGTTAAATGAAGTTTTACACGGGTGACGTAATATGATGTTTTACACGGGTGACGCCCGTTAAATGAAGTTTTACACGGGTGACGTAATATGATGTTTTACATGGGTGACGCCTATAATATGAAGTTTTGCACGGGTGACGCCCGTTATATGAACGCCTGAGAACCATTATACGAACGAGGTAACGCCCATTTACGTGAAAAGAGTATTCATACAACATTGCTAAAATAAATAAATAATAAATGTATCGGGTTGTTAAAAGGATGAGCGCCCATTTGATGCCTAAATTTAGACTTTATTTGTTTCCTAATCTGTAGATTAATTATGTAAAGTTTGTGTCTGGAAAAAATTAAGAATGATGGTCAAGCAGGATCTATCGGATCTAGATGGAATTGCTAAAAAAGGAGTTTTATTTACTGGAAGCTGCTGACGTTAAATGCTTATCCTAAGAAACAAGTTTGTTGTTTTGGGGGGAAGACAAGAACTCCACGAAATACTGTTTAAATAGGACATGACTGAACATAAATGTTTTTGTTTGAAGTAGCAATAAAGAGCTAAACGAATACTTTGAATCCAAACGCAATAAACGGTATGAAAGATACCTAGACAAATTAAACAGGAAGCAAACTAGAACCTTGTAATATATTTAGTTTGACTAAATAACAAGCTATGAAATGTAAATTTACGAATCTGTATTGATCAAATAATTGGAAAAGTATTTATCGGAAGAACTCATGAGGAAAGTATTGCGTGCAAACGGAAAAAATGCCTTATCCTGGGTAAGCAAATACTCTAGAGACAGAGGAAAGACAATTAGAAAAGAAAAGATACACAAGTAAAGGAAAAGACATTCAGTAAGGAGACGTGATTCCGATGTGGTAGCTAGAACCATCTATCTTATGATGCGAAGTGTCCAGATATAGGATGAATATGTAACAAATGCAAAAAAGATATGAATAGATCAAAGAATTGTAGTCAAAGAATTGAATTGAAGATATAAAGGAGACAGATGCGATAGAAGATAAGGTTAATAGCGTTTTTAATGTTTTCTAAAATGATTTCTTAATTGATGTTTACATGAACGCGTTGGTTTAGTAGGTGGAAATCAAGCAAAGATGCTAATAGATTCAGGATTTAATTAAATGAAAAACATGGTTAATGGTTACTTTATGGAAAATAATTGAAGGAAATAAAAAAAAAATGTTGCTCATGTTGTAGTCGCTTTTTTAAAATCTATTGCTAAAGATATACTACGTACGTGTGGGATCAAAACCACAAAACGTCACCTTTTACGTAATATACAAAAGGACAAGTAAGTTATAATGTAAAATAACGGCAGCAGTACGTAGTTAAACTCGGACTATCTTGACATACATTAATTCACACAGATTTAGCTAGCCCTAAAGTTAGTTCGAAACTGGTGCTCAAGGATACTAACTCAGAGATGCTAAATTTTATATCAAATCATATTCCTATACATAAATAGTAATGTTTGTTGTGTAATCAGCTGTCGGTCGTCTTAATAATAAAAATAAAATAATTAAGAACCAGGTCAATTTGGAAAAGAGTTCTCTAAATTTTAAATATGCCAAATTTGGGTTACCACAAAGTGCAACAGTTGCAGTTATTTATATATGTAAGTCCGGTAGGACTTTGTACAGACAAATTTATGCATTATTGTCTTTAAAAATGTACATACTTTAACCACGATAAAACTATGTACCTATAAAGATTACGAAATAAAAAATAATAATAATTGGCATGTTTCTTACAACTAAAGTATTTAAATATACAACATTCACCCATGATATGCCGTGCCTGACCATGCTAGACCAAAAGCTATCACTGAAAGGCAATGAAAAACATTCAAAGCCAATACAAAAAAACTGAAATAGGGCGAATTGAACAAGGAGTGGAATGATTCAGTAAAGGGATATATAAACTATTAGCTCTGCCACATGGCCTTGCTCCCGTGGAAAGTCCGGATATTCTAAAGCCTTACTGAATGATTGAATGACGAATGTTGCTATCATATACAGAAGGATTTCTCAAATTGGACCAGTAGTTCTGACATAAGCGCATTAAAATTAACCTACAAACTATTCAGTTCTATTAATTTATCTAAATTTGAAAAATGAGGGCCATCATGTAATGGCCACAACGAAGTTAAGATTTAGAGCAAAGTTCTGGTGGTGTTAAGAACATATGAAGTTTATGAAGTGTATAATACGGACTTGTAAACAATGCACTCTAATATTGGCACCAAATCCACCACACCTACTCAAAAGAAAAGGATAACCTACCCAATTCTCTGATATCCCAATCAAGTGATCATTACCTGGTTGTGTTTGATTACCTACTATATTCGGTGCAAAGAAATTAAAGCATGTCAAGATATAAGCAGTAAGGCGATGATTCGCTTATGTAAGAGATTTTCAGCCGTTTAGATCATTAGGTTTTCATAACTTTATTATTATGCCAAGTAGAAAGAAAGAGCTGGAAAGAAGCATTGGTTGAGTACCTACTTGAATATGTGTAATACCACGCCCTATAGTGTAACTGCGAAAACCGGTAGAGTTATTATTGCAAAGGAAATTTAGATACAAGATTCTTCTCAGCAGTGGTCGTTCCGAAATGCTAGTAGTTTGTAGCTTTGAGACATAATATATTATGATTAAATAATTAGTTATCGACGTGAAAAAGAGCCTTCTTTGAAGGCCAAGTTTCAATAAAAAATTTTGACTTTGACTTTGACTTGATAGATAGATATTGCAGCGACGTAAAAAAAAAAAAAAAAAAGAAAAAGGGAGAGAGTACACAGATAAAAGACATAGAGCATGCATCGAGATATTATGTACTTGTATTTCGATGCGAGCGTGTGATGTTTACATACAAGTAAGAGATATGAAATGTGTGTAAAATTACGTTAAAACTGGAAAACTTAGTCTTAATTTTGATACAGCGCCTCAGGGCTATATCTGAAAACGGAGAATATGCGGAAGTCAAATAGATGAAACAAGAGATATGGAAGTACAGAACAATTATACAGGATAGCTGTCTGCCTGCACCAATCATCGACGTGGGCGTCGGGAGTCTTGGTTATACCTTCGATACGCAGTGGAAGAGACTGCTGGTCTGGTTAATTATGGGCTTAATGAAATGCAAATAATACGCCTTGTTCTGTATCGATGTTGTTGGATTTATTGATTTATTTATTATGACAGCTTTCAAAAATATAAAAGAAAAAAAAGAAGAAGTTAAAACGAAGGTTTACTAGCAACATTAAAGAACAAGTGAAGGGAGAATGGAAATCTATGAATAAGGAAATGAATTTAGAAATGGAATTTAGAAAGAACAGAATTTAGAAATGGTAGTACAAGAACGTTCAGGAGAGGAGATAAAAGATGATCAGAAATCTTTAACCACAATTTAAAATAATTAATTGTAGTTGATAATTGACTTACAGTCATGTGACCAGAAGTCATGATGATAATAAATTGATTAAGTAAGAATCTGAAAATGGCTTCATTAAACAAAAAATATTAAAATAAGGAAGGGATGTAGTGTATGTGAGAGAAAGAGAAGGAAGCATTATGTCATCTCTAGCGCATGTGCGTTCGTAGCTCAGCCCAGTCAGCTGAATACGATGGTGGAAAGGGGGCACGCGCGTCTATGAGCCGATAATCTGGAGAGAGACGCCACATTAGGTCAACGGGAAGTACCCCATAGGCACAGAATTAATATAAGTACCATAGGTTTTGAATGCTGTCTGAAATCACAAAATATGCCAAAAATCGCAACTCGCATCGTAACTCCTGATCGCGTAGACGTATAATTTTGATATTTTTTTTGCTGAAAGAGACCGTGGATTCGAGTATTCGATAATCATTTCAATTTGATACCTTTAAGCGTTCCTGAGTAAAAAAAAGTTTGACAGGCAGACGGACAACAAAGTGATCTTATAAGGGTTCCGTTTTTGCCTTTTGATGTACGGAACCCTAAAAACAAATATATTGTCCACCCGAGCGAAGCCGGGGCGGGCCGCTAGTAGATTATATGGGTTGGATCATATTTCATTCACAGAGTACCTAATTTACGCAATTGCATATATGTAGGTATAATACCTACAAATATACCGTATATTTGACTTTATCTGTCAGAAATACTGTGGTGTAATTTATTTATTATGAGTGCCTACCTACATAAATACGATAAAAGTGTGGGTAGGTATATATGTACCTGTGTACATGCAATAGGTACTAGTAAGTACTACTCATTTGCACCCGTGGTCTGCTTCGGTATTGTCACCCTATTTTACTTTATCTTATCTAATAAGATCAACCTAATTTAATTCGATATATTTCAAATGCGCGTACCACTTCATTAGCTCCACTTAGCTCACATGTCATATGTATTTGTGCCATTGAATTCTAAGTTTGTGCGGTGCGGTGATATGGCAAAACTAAAAATTTGCAAACTAATAATGAGGTAAGAATGGGAACTTTGTTTTAATTTAACTAGATAAATAGGTACTTACTGCACAATAAAGTCCAGCTTGCATAACATTATGACATAGGTAACGCCTATTGCAGTTTAGTTAGAAGCTTTTAGCTTGCAATCAAACATACTTAAATATAAATATTATCTATCGCGTTTAAACAAACAAATCCTTTATTATAATAATAATAAATCTTCTTCTTCTTCTCTCAGCCGAAAGACGTCCACTGCTGGACACAGCTTGCATAACATTATGACATAGGTAACGCCTATTGCAGTTTAGTTAGAAGCTTTTAACTTGCAATCAAACATACTTAAATATAAATATTATCTATCGCGTTTAAACAAACAAATCCTTTATTATAATAATAATAAATCTTCTTCTTCTTCTCTCAGCCGAAAGACGTCCACTGCTGGACAAAGGCCTCCCCCAAGGATTTCCACAACGACCGGTCCTGCGCGACAATAAATATTCATAATAAATTATATGTATAAATCGTGTCGCTAATAATAGGTACCTATCTACTAAAAATGTAGAATCGTACCTAGTAGGTAGGTAGGTAACTACTTAGATGACTGCGATACGAAATTCCCAAAGAAATTCCTGTCATTAATTTTAACAAAAAATAAAACCGTAATGTGGGGATTTTTGCAATCATGGGGATAATTGGAATTTTATGAAAACTTGGCAATACAACAATTTCTTATGTCTATGTCAAATAAGTGTTTTATACGTTGCCGGCGCCGTACATTGGGCAGTGACTTATTTTATGAACTCCTGAAATTCGTAGTATTTCGAGGCCTGGAAACTTTCGTCGGGTACACCACATATTGAAAGGTATGTACAAAGTAATCTAAACTGCGTAAAAGTGTATTTCATCCGCTTTCCAGGGCTTCAGTTAGAATGTTCCTATCTCTCACTGTTGGTCTGCTTTTTGGTGGTTTTTGAAATGGGGCTTTTTGGTTTTTGTTTGGGGCTAATTGAAACATAGTTTTAAATAGCCCCCTTTGAAGCTTGTAAAATATTGCTTTGTCTTTTGTTCGTCGTTTCAAATAGCCCCAAAAGCAGATTTTGACTCAATTAAGGGTAAGTTATTTACCAAATGACAATACGAAAAGTGTATTTATTATTTATAAGGTTGTGATCTATTGCTAAAATTTCATCATCATCCCAATTAAATCCCTAGCGGTAAATCTGTAGAACCCAGGGTTCGCTACCTATCTTAGTTATATACATATAATATACAGAGCGACTGTCGTGTGACATTTATTTTTTCGATAAAATTGGTTTTGAACTACATTTAGTTTTCACATTATAATTACTTTTCATTTTCGAATAAAATTATTAAAAATTAAATCAGATGTATTTTTAAGTAAATATTTATTATAGAACCCTTTAAAACCTTAAAAGGGGCAATTTCGTTCGTCAGTACGAAGGACTATATCAACGGAACAAATTAAAAAAAAAGGTCTCCGCATATATTTGCCCCTTTATCGGAACATTGTTGTATGGAAATCTCAATTTTATTTTCGATTTCCCAGCATTGGTTCCATACAAAAAGTTCATAAAGTGACTGAATTACCCCTTTTACGGTCGGACAGGGCTTTTTCTATAGCCCGAATATGTAAAAATATTCCTCAGTGACATATAGGCTATGGCTATATTATTTGTAAATGTAGCCATTGATAGTCTATGTCACCCAGGTCATTACGTAGTAGGAATCTAATAAAATCTAATTTATTAAAATCAGTTCAGTAGTTTAGGCACTACGATGAACATACTCTTACAAATATAATTACTATAAAAACCAAAAGGTAATAATTTTCGCAGTCTATGTATGTAACATAGACTGCAAAAATCATTACCTTTTGGTTTTGCCAGTCGGTTAAAAATACAAAGCACTTCGCCTTAAATATTCCAAATATTGCTTGATACTTTACGAATAATACATTTGATATTCTACATGAAATTCCAAATATCCCCAAATTAGTGATGGTATATATTATCGAATAAATAATAAATGGTGGATTATTTCCTTTTCAGTGTTGCAAGTAGTGAAATTGAGATAGTCTCAAGACAGTATCTTTCCCTTTAACCGTTCCAAATAACGCTTATTGTTTTTTTTAACATGAAGTTGAAAAAAATGAGAAACCACAAAGCAATGAAGTCAGATACCAAATAACCCCATTAAAGCGATATTTGGAAAGGCACATTTAAAACATTATATCTTCTAAATTATTTATAGGAAATAAAAAGTTATTATTGTGATTTCGAGAAAAATAAAAAAACTACCCTAAAAAATATAGTTTATATCTGCAAAGTAACTAGTGTTTTTGTAAACGCCAGTTTTATGAAAAAACTGGTCCAATTAGCCCCACTTTACGGAATGAAAATCCATTAAAAATAGGAGTTATTAATTTTATTTATTAGGTACCTATAATTTTTCTCACAAAAAGAAATTAATTTTGAATGGTGAAATTGAGGGGGATAGATAGGACGTCGCACCTCGTCACGTTTATTGCATGTTGCATGCAAGTTGCACGTAGGTACTTGTTTACCTACTTATCGCTAAAGCATATTATTAAAGTAGGTAGGTATATTCAAATTCTAGTTTTACAGTAGGTACCTACCTGTCTAGTATTTTAGGCGGAAAAAGAACATCCCTACTTCTGCTACTTACTAGCTCTCAATCTCTGACTTAGCGAAATGATTAGTTATCGCAGTTATCATTGACGTATCATAATAAATACCTAGTTATCATAATTAATTTTTCAATACACTTGTGAAATGAGTCATTATATACCTACCTAGAGGAAATAATAGGCCCATAGTGCTTTTCGCCAATAGTGTTGTGTATGCTCAGAGATAACTCGAAATGGGCGAATGATTTTTGTTTATAGACATTAATTATAAGAGGGGTATAGAATCAAAGTCAGCTATATCCACACTCTGGTCTGTTTTAAACTATGAATGTCATTTTATTTTCTGACCAATTTTATACATGTTAAGAATAACTTTTCTTATCAAAAGTAGCTAAATCCTATAGAAAATCAGCGTCAAAAAGCTGCATTAGAATCAAAGTTAGCTATATCTCTATTGCTGAGAAACAAATACAGCTAAAGTCGCGGCTGGCCAATCAGAGCGATCTATTTACGTTTTTTCAATATGGCGTCTTACATATAAAAACGTGCGTCTGCGTCTGTCGATTTTATTGAAATTCAGTGGTTTTTTGGACAATTTCATTACAAAAAAATTGTTCAAAGTAAAGCTAAAAGTGTAATGGAAGTGCCAGTAATAGAAGCTATACACGGGAGAGGAAGAAAACGCAAGAGAGAGCCGGAGAAATGGAAAGCAAACAGGGCGAAAATTGAAAGGTAAGTACAGACTAGTGATGTGCGCACTGTAATGCAAATTCGATAAAATTGTTGATATTGTTCAAGCATTTTAATTTATTTTTAATTTTGTCCTAGGTACTCGTCGCAGTCGTTGCCTGGTAAAATTACCTGCAATCACAATAGCAAAAGTTTTGGATGTAAAAACCTTCGCGTTAAAGATCAACTCGATTTCCACCGAGCTTTTTATGCTACACCGATAAAAAAAAATCAGGACGCTCTCATATTAAAATGTTGTTCGGTAAATAAAACTAATAGGAAGCGACCGACCAAAAATGTGAGAAAAGGCAGAGACTTTGCTATAAAGTATACAATATATACAAAAAATAAAAAAATCATACCAGTTTGCCAAAAAGTATTTTTAAATACTCTTGGAATCACAAAATATCGCGTCCAGTATGTAATGAGAAATTTCTTTGCGAATGGTATACTTCCGAACGAAAAACGGGGCGGTGACCATAAATACAAGAAATATTCAACACAAAGACAAGCCGTGCATTCCTTTATAAAGTCCCTTAAATGTGTTGGAGCTCATTACTGCCGAGGGACAACGACTCAACGAAAATACCTACCCAGTGAACTTAACATAAAAAAGTTGTACAAAATGTTTATCGAAAAGAACCCCAACAGCCCAGTCAAACAATCGTATTTCAGAGCAATTTTTAATGAAGACTTTAATTTAGGTTTTGGTAGTCCTAGGACTGATGTATGTTCTAGATGTATTGAATTCCAGGAAAAAATAAAAGCAGAAAAAGATGTATCGAAAAAAAATCAGCTTATAATTGAACAAAGAGTTCACAAACTAAAATCACAAGCATTTTTTAAACTTCTACGAGAAAAAAAAGATCAAATGGCAACTTTTTCATTTGACTGTCAGAAAAACCTGGTCCTGCCAAAAGTGCCTGATCAAAGCTGTTACTACAGCAGACAGTTATACTTGTACAATTTCACAATTGTTCAAGGAGGATCCAAAGACCCATTAAATAAAAACACAACATTTTCATATGTGTGGACTGAAAATGAATACGCAAAAGGTGCAAATCAGATAGCCTCCGCTGTTTACGATAGATTAAACAAAAGTGATTTGACGAATATTACTCACTTACGTTTAGTAGCAGACGGGTGCGCTGGACAAAATAAAAATCTTGTGATGGTATCTATGTGCTCACGGTGGATTTTGCAGCATCCGCATATAAAAAAAATAGAACTTGTATTTCCCATTACCGGACACTCATTTATGCCAGCGGATCGCGTGTTTGGGAATATAGAAAAAAGAATTCGCAAACTTGAAGTGATAACACAGCCTTCAGATTATACAGATATTATTAGCGAATGCGCAACAGTCACAAAACTTGATGAGATAGATGTTCTTGACTGGAAAACCTCTATACAGAACATAGTCAAAACACCAGCCCAGCTTCATTTTAAGATATCGCAGTGCAAGCGTATCATTATTCGACGGACCAAAAAGCAGGGAGATGTTATGATTCGTGGGGAATTGTTTTTTAATTCTGACACAGGTGCTCCCAGGACTATTTGCCGAAAAGGAAAAAAAGCAGAACTGATACAACCGTCTACAATTTCAAAAGGCATAGATGTAAAACCACTTAAGCTCAGAGATGTGAGAAATTTACTATTAAAGCACTATGGTGAAAACTGGAAGGAGTTACCTTATTTGGAATACTATAAGAATGTTTTATTTAACATAGACGAAGAAGAAATACAGCTTTTAGAAGAGAACGGAGAAAATGAAACAAATGACATAGAAGAAGAAACTTGTGAGAGAGTCGAAGAAGATGTTACGTTAAGGATATAACAATAAAATTATTACCTTCATTGGAATCCTTCCCTTTCACTTCATTTTAATTATCTTTCTATCTATTACAAAATTATTACAAACAAATAAAGTTGATTTTTCATATTCTG